>JAVJIX010000026.1:8807500-8827500 GCA_036785185.1 Paratrypauchen microcephalus | reverse complement strand
TGTACTTGTACTTCTAGAGTAGAGTACTTTTCAGGGCTTCATTATATGAAATTATAATATTACATAAAACATACTGAACATTGAAATAGTCCATCCATCTTCTGCTTTTTTCCATTTTCTGGGTCACGGGGGCAGCAGTCCAAGCAGATCTGCTGCCCAGAACACAATGCACCAGCCCCCATGAATCCTCCCGCGGGTGGTGGGTCCACGGGAAGACACAACTGTCCTTGATGTAATTCTGCCATGGGGGCTACCAGTGTCCACAGACACTGGGGGCGAGGGGTTAAGTGTCTTGCCCAAGGACACAACGGCAGCACTCATCTGTGGGAGCTGGGATTACACGCAGTCAACCCGTCAAGGGCGGGATTCGAACTGCCAACCCCTGGATCAGTAGACAGACGCTTTACCAACTGAGCATTGAAATAGTGTGAAATTTTATTCACTTAAAATACTTATTTACTTATTAATTATTTGGCTACTTTTCACTTGTTTTTGCGACTGTCCACCATGTTCCAGGTGTGGTTTGATCTGTGCTTGATGTGGGTGAACAGTTAAAGTTTTTGTTTACACTCAAAGCCTCTCCCCACTGTTTTTATCGACCTGTACCTGCACAACATTTGTCGGCTCCAGTAGGTGTACCCCACAGGTAAAAACACAAACCGGAAAACAATCATGTTCTCGGAATGGACAGCAAAACATCTTTAGGCTTGTCCCAGGTAAATATATCGATAAAATGTATTTCCACACAAGAACTGGCGCCATTTTGAGTTATGTACTGTAAGTAGTGTTGTTACGATACAAAAATTTCAAACTTTCAATAGACTCGATACTCAGTACTTCCATAGTGTCCATGGGGGTGCTCTTACACTTGTTCTGCTACAGCTCAAGATCGTTCTAAAGCTGTTCAGGAATCATTCATTTCTGTCCTGAGGTTCATTTCTGTCCTGTGAATGTGACTTTAGTACTAATGCCTGCTCAAATGAGTATCTAGTCTCTATATTAGTTTTAGTATTGATTAGTGCCTGATTTTTTATACTTTTGACAGCCCTAGTAAGTACAAATTAACTTGATAAACCAAATAAAAAATAGGCCTAGAGATTTGTACTGAATTCTTAGAACATTTTGCATCAAGCTGGGCAATTCTGAATATATATATATATATATTTTTTTTTTAAGTGAAAAATTAAGCATATGCTGTTTACTGTAGACTATACTGTAGGGAGATAGAGCCAAGAATAGAAGGGGTTATAGGCAAACATATGTTCACTGTCTATGGGGCTTTATATTGGTGTAAATGCTTTTGGGTTGTTGTACAAAACTATGCATAAATACAGCAAAGTTTATCATCTAAAGGAATATTAACATTTTTTTACAATCTGAACCTTATTTCAGTAATAAAACAAGTTGTTTTACTCACCCACAGTACTTTGGTGTCATTTAGAGCAGTTGCGTAGATGTTGTAGTTTAGCGATATCCGTTAACGTGAGTTCCCGGGGCAGGCGATTGCAGTCACCAAATAACACAAACTTTATCACTTGTCAAATTAAAGAAGCTCAATGTTCGTTTGAGTCAAAAGTGGCCTCTAATCCGAGATTTAGACAGAATGGATACAGAAAGAATGAAGCGGAGACAGTTTGAGGAGCAGCGCACCAGAGAACACCCATCGGTTTCGCATTACTTCTCAGAATCGTGCGTTGAATCCGCTGGCCTTCTTTCTTTTCCTTTGCTGGTAAAAAATCGTCCAGACTGAAGTGGTTACTGCAAACACGATGGTCCAAACGTCTTACAGCTTTGCCTTTCATGTTTGGGTCCCGAGAGCTGAGAGCGAAATCAGCTGTGACTGCGCACATGCGCACTGTCCTCCTCATCTACTCGAAACTATGGCTAAATATCAGATTAGAGGCCACTTTTGACTCAAACGAAAGTGTAGACTAAGACATTGAGCTTCTGTAATTTGAATTGAATTGAATTTGAAGTGATAAAGTTTGTGTTATTTGGTGACTGCAATCGCCTGCCCCGGGCACTCACGTTAATGGATATCACTACGAAACTACTCCAAATGACACCAAAGTGCTATGGGTGAGTAAAACAACTTGTTTTATTATCGAAATAAGGTTCAGATTGTAAAAAAACAAAACATTAATATTCCTTTAATGCAATATAAAGAGAATTTAACAGAGATATGTAATGTAAATCAAAAGAGATTGGATGCTACAGAGATGTAAATGGAAAATTGACTTGAGCTTTTATCCATGCTATATAATGGCGTTCCCTCATCGTTAGCGCAATTGGTTCAAGCATCTCTAAGTAATCTTTTATTGACCTGCATTCGAGGTTTGAGTGCTCTGAAAGTTTCTGTTTTCACCTCATCAAATATTGCATTATACAGAATGTAAAAACAAAATGTGTATGTATGTTGTAGTTTATCAACGGCACTGATTTTTCCCTTTTTTAAAAATGTGACAAAACAGAGCTACAGTAGTTCATTTTAAAAGGGTTGCAGCGATCCAGCGTTATTCCTCACTTAATGCATTCCGAGCATCCTAATGATTCACCACGATTAGTGTATAAGTGATTTTCACAACTTTCTGAGGCCATACAGAGCAGAGCTTTGCCTTAAATGGTGATGCTAACAACAACTAGCATGCCAACAGTGCATTTCCAGGTAATTGGACAATAAAACACTTTGTAGTTAAATGTAGACAGTACACATCTAATTATGTGTTAAATGTTTTATTGACCACTTTTCAGGAAGTGCACTGTCAGCATGCTAGTTGTTGTTAGCATTAGCTTGAGCTGCCCTATCTTTACTGGGGCAAGACAAATTTTGTTCAAATACATGGAAAAAACTGCTTTAAGTCAGTGGTTCCCAACCTTTTTTGGCCTGTGACCCCATTTTGACATCACACATTTCTGGCGACCCCATAGACTTTTTTTTTTTTATGTTTCAGTCTCAGCCTCAGTCGCAATATTGTGTCAAATGGTTCGACGTGTCTGAGGCCTCGGAGAAACACTGACCTCTAGTGGACAAATTTAACCATTGCAAACCAACACACAACCCATGATTTGGGAAGTTCCCAAATGGATGACTGGGAATGGATCGCTTTTTTCCACTTGTAGATGCTATCGAAAATGAAACAAATGCCAAAATTCGCCAGAAGTCACCAAAATCACCACTAACGTCACACAATACTCCTCACTACCAAACATTTTTAAGAAATATTGGTGCATCTTTTATACTGTTGCAGTTTAGCGCTTGTCAAGCCAAGGAAGCGCGTTGAACACTCTGAAGCACTCTGAACCAATCGCAGAGCGGAACATTCGCTGAGCCAATGAAACACTTCAATACACTGAAGCGATTGACACGCAGAGCGAAGCAGTGGGGGGAGGGACCGACACTTCCACACTTTGGTCACGTGAGCGGCTGGTGCGAGACAGTTTCAGAATGAACGAGACGTGCTCTGGAGCTCCGTCTCATTTGCCCATCACTACTTATTGTGACTGCACTGCTCCGTACATTTCAGGCGACCCCATTTGAATTCTAGACGACCCCACGTGGGGTCGCGACCTGAAGGCTGAAAAACGCTGCTTTAAGTTCTACTAAGATACTAGTTTTACAACACTGGGTTTTCCCTCAGCTTACTCAACGTCTGTGGTATTTTATTAACATAATTCTTTCTGTATTCTCTTCCCAGAAACACAAGGTGGACCTGTTCTACAAAGTGCGCCATGTGATGCTGGAGCTGCTGGACCTGAGGAGGCAGCTGCTGTCGGGGCATCTGACACAAGACCAGAGCCGAGAGGTCAAGAGACACGTCACTGTCAGGCTGGACTGGGGCAACGAGTGAGTTCACTAACACACAAACACGATCAGAGGTGGGAAGTAGCCAAAAAATAATTCAAAATGAGATTACAGTTTATGATCTGAAAAATAGGCAAAAATCGCCACAAAATCCGACCCTTTTGAAAGCTGGAGGTTCCTGTCCGCTGAACATGAGCAATTTGTGATTACTTTGCTCTCTATGGGAAAAAAATGCTTTCTGCCTTATATTATATTACTAAATGTATTACTCAAGAATTATTTTTCTGTTCTGTACATTGTTAGATTACTGCCCTCTAGTGGACATAATGCACATTAGGCTGAGTTCTTCTCTCAAACAGAAAACACTCTGTTCCACCTTGTGATGTCATTTGTTAATACATGAAGTGCTCCACTGTGTTTATGAACTCCAAACAACTTCAGTAGAATCAACTGGATAATTTTAGCCCTGGAAATGCCAATCTTTGCCTAACTAAAGATAAACAATAGTCATTAAAAGCCACTACATGACACCACAAACACAAGGTAGAACAGAGCATTTTGGGCTTTGGAGATGTCGACAGACTAATAATAAAGCGTTACTCAAACATGTGTGAATTAAACAAACACAACTCCAGGTATGTTTTTGAGAAGGTAACGGCATTATAACATGACTTAAAGCTCAAAAGAGTCAGTTTTGCGTAATATAGGACCTTTAAAGACACAACAGTACAGTTTTTACTTACTAACCCAATGTGTTCTTGGGCAAGACACTGCACACTAGCCCTGGCAGTGACACTGTAGGGAGGACAGCATTATATAATAATAATAATAATAATAATAATAATAATAATAATAATAATAATAATAATAATAATAGTTGAGTTGTCAAACATTATAACTTACTTTGTGTCAACCATAGACTGTACAAACAAGTGGACTAATGGGGTGTGACGTCATCCTTAGTGTTCAGCTCCAGTCAAATGAAGCTCAATGACGCTAGCAGTTAAATGGCCAAACTGGTGAAATAAAAAACCCAGGATCCTGTAGGGCAGGTTAATACAAACATTTCAAGACCAAAATGACGATCCTGACAGCAGTTACAGAGAGAGGTGACATTTTTTTCAATACAAAGTGAGGCGACGCCAGAGTGGATGGAGCTGGAAGCACCCCCACGCCACTTCCTATTTGGAACACAGCGGCTAGCAGGTTAGCAATGTCCATTAATATACAGTCTATAATTTGCACTAATGGTTGAGGCAAATTGACCTGACATGACAGAAAAACGCATTAAAACTAATCTTTGTGAAAAATACTTCTTCCTGCACAATGAACAGTCAATTCTCTTCCTCCTTCTATCCATTTCTACAGCTCTCCTTCCCAGTTTGTTTATTTGCTGGTTTAAGGCGACCTGCTTTCTAAATGACTGTGATATTGTACAGTGCGGCAGGCTCCCCTCGGACCGCCATCTGACTCTGGGCACACACAAAAATGATTGAAGCTGAGGATAGAGGGTTCAGAGCAGGATAGGCTTCTGAGCTGTTAGAGTTATTGTAATGGGGCCATGTGAGGTCTGTGGGCAGGGGGCAGAGAGGGGATTAGGTTAGATCTTGTGAGAGAGGAGAGATTAATATGGTGTTGTATGTGTAAAGTATGGACTGTATGGACTTTGTTGACCGCTTGGGAAATCAGTTCGTTCTTCGTATGTGTTTTTTAAAGGCCCTATATTATGCCAAATTGACTCTTGTGAGCTTTTAAGTCGTGTTGAAATGTTGTTATCTGCTTAAAAACATACTAGAGCTGTGAGATTAAGAGGAGAGGTAAGACATTAGGTCACAAAAGCTCTGAAAAAAATAATAAAGAGACCTAAACAGGGTAGGGGGAGCTCACATTAATGTTCAAAAACCTCAGAAAGTGAAAATTTCATGCCATGGGACCTTTAAAATCACAGTACAAGTGCTTTGCAAGGATTGAGTTCAAGTTGTAAAGCAGAATGTAGCCCTTATTTGATAATGTAAAAAACAGCTAAGGTACAAACCTGAGGCACACTGACTGAAAATATTAAAAATCCTTTATTAAATGGGGAGAGACGAGAGTGTGGTTTTGACCAGTAAGATGGTCTTCGTCGAGGATAAAAGTGGGCACACAGATGGCACTGAATACGTTACATGGGATCATTCCACGTGAAGACTGGAATAAGAAAAGGTTGGCCAACTAAAACACTTCGAATATATCGGGAGTTGTGTTTTGTTTCATTGTTTCACAGTGGAGCCCTTCCTGCATCACCACATGACATCACTAGGTGTAACAGAGCATGGTTTGTGCGTGAAAGATGGGTGAATGAAACAAAACACAACTCTAGGTATCTTTTTGCTGAAGAAACAACTTTATAATTGATCAGAAAATAGCATAATATAGGTCTTTTAAGGTTATGTAAGCTATAGACTTTGTTGCCCTGTGGGGAAATCAGTTTTGTGCATATGAGGTGTTCTTCAGTCCAGCTCATTTTTCAGTATGAGGCTACACAATAAATCTCAATTGAGTAGAAATCACAGTTTGAATGGACGATAAGGCTGACAAAGTATCATAAATTCTTCCACAAACAACAAAATATTGTTTCTAATTCTGCATGAAAACTGCAAAGTCTGTCGTTCTTATATATGACTCTTGTATTCATTCAGATTTCAGTCTTTTTTGTCAGTTCTGGATGTGTTTAAAATGTGACCTTTAACAAAATCTTATTATTCAAACGCAAATTCGAATCTAATCGGAACACTTGTCTGAAAAATTGCAATTACATATTTTCCCCAAATATTTCAGACATTCTTTCCAGGGGCAGGGAGCATAATTGGTTCAAGTTCTCGAAATGGATTTTGTTAGAATGGCAGATTGTAAGTGAAGCTCTTGCAGTGCCTCAGTTTTTAATTATTGCATAACAAAACGCCAAATGATGCAAATTTCTGAAGCGTTAAACAGTTGTATTACATAAACAGTGTAGAAGAGAATGTAAAAACACTCTGGGCTGTGGAAAGGAGTGATGAACAAACCAAAACTCATCCCACCATTTTTTGACCCTGTGAATTGAAAACCATTTCAGGAGAAGGCAAAAGGAGAAATTCAATTTGTCAACGGGACAAAAGTTTATTTTGGTCGAATACGTTTCGCAGCTCATCCAAGCTGCTTCTTCAGTTCTGGTCAGACGCTGGTGGACACTGCCTATATCTGCCTGAAGGGAGGAGCTAACTACAGTGAAATTACTTTGAAAATACCACACCTACTTGTTTTCCGTTTCTGTTATTTAGGTAAGCCTATTCAATATGCAGTGGGAGTGGAGTGTGGGGTCTTGTTAGCAGAACCATTCAGGACCATAATGGGTGTTTTCACACCTCTGGACCTGACCTGCTGCCCTATTGTTTTCTTTGTTTGTTATGATATAGGTTTGAGGATAGAGTTATAGATGGGAGACAAATGATGTCTGAGACCTCCATTTCTGTTCAAAGAAGGCTTACCTAACTAACAAAAACTGTAAACAAATAGGTGTGATAGTTTCATAGTCATTTCATTGTTTCATTGAGGAGACCGGCGACTTCAAGTAGAAGTCTTCAGGAAGCCCACACACACAGACCAATACCTGCTTTTTGATTCACACCACCCACTGCAGCACAAACTGGGTGTTATTCAGACATTACAACACAGGGCCCAAGTGGTTCCCACAAGCACAGAGGGTAAGGAGAAAGAAGAACAACATGTGCAGGAAACCCTCTCTGTTTGTGGATATCCTAAATGGGCTGTCAACAAAACCAAGAGAGACAAGGGCAAGAAACAAGACAACAGAGAATCCGAACCCAGGAGGAAAGGGGTAGCGATTCCTTACCTGGCCGGCGTTTCGGAAAAACTACAGAGGATTTTCAGACAATATGAAATCCCAGTTTATTTCAAACCCACAAACACTTTAAGACAAAAACTTGTCCACCCAAAGGACAAAACACCGAGCCACAAACAAAGCAATGTGGTCTACTCCATTCAGTGTAGTGAAGACTGCAGTGAGCGCTACACTGGAGAAACAAAACAACCACTTCACAAGAGGATGTACCAACACAGACGGGCGTGCCAGAGTGGACCTTCATCTGCCGTACATCTTCACCTAGAAGCCACAGGCCATTCTTTTGAGGACAGTGAGGTTCAGATCTTAGCCAGGGAAAAGAACTGGTTTGAGAGGGGAGTTAAAAAAGAGAATCCTTCGTTAAACAGAAATGGGGGAGTCAGGCATAACTTGTCTCCCATTTATAATTCCATTCTCAAAAGTCAAAACAGACAAAAGAAACAATAGGGCAGACAGGTCAGGGCCAGAGGTGTGGGGACGGTCGTTAGGGTTGAATAGGTATGCTAAACTAGATGCCAGAGAAATTCAAAAAACAATAGAGAGAATTTCAAAAACAAATTAGTTGAGATAGTTTCAGAATAATTTCAGTGTAGTTAGCTCCTCCCTGCAGCTAGATATAAGCAGTGTCTAACCAGCACTTGAACCAGAACTGACGAAGCCTCTCGGAAACGTTTTCGACCAAACAAACTTTGTCCAGTTGACAAATTGAATTCTTCCTTTTATCATAGATTCTACCTGGACGACTGAGGGACTCTTCACTCATTTCATTGTAGTTAGCTCCTCCCTGCAGCCAGTTATAAGCAGTCCAAGTCTTACCTCCTGGCCTGTTCTGTGTTTTTAAACTCCATACACCTTCACTAGAACCCCAATTTCTACTGAACTAAAGGTAAAATGGATCTGTTAACTTGAAAATGACTACTTCATGACATCACAAGGTGGAATGGAGCATTTTGAGCTTTAGAGATGTAGACAGACTAATATACCAGGATATTTTTGATGAAGTAACAGCATTATAACCTAGCTTAAAGCTCACAGGAGTGAACTTTGTGCAATATGAGACCACAACTTTTACGGGCCTTACATGTTTACGTTAACGTATAAACACAATATAAGCAGCTAAGCTCCTCTCAGCAGCTTTAGACTTCCACTTTGTTTAACAAGTCTGTTAACCAGGTCTTGTGTTAACAGCTTGCTCATAATTACATCATTAGTGACTCTCCAATTACAGATAATGAATTCAGCCTCTGACATATAAAACTCATGAAATATCCATGAGAGCTCCGTAAATCCAAATACTCTTCTTTTATTGCGTAGTAAAAGTAAAAGTGCACACATAAACAACTGATAGAAGTGTCCATGGCACAGAATGGCAAATGTGTGACCCAGTAGATAATTAGGGACCGAGCCCCGAAGGGGGACGAAGGTCCCTATTGTTGTTGCTTTGTTTCCCTATTATTAGGGACCGAGCCCGAAGGGGGACGAAGGTCCCTATTGTTGTTGCTTTGTTTCCGTATTATTATTATTATTATTCTTGTTCATACACGCTGGGGCAATTTTGAGCATGTTCCCATGCTTCAAAACGAACGAAACTTTACACGGGCATCACAAAGTGCTGCCAGTACGACCACACAAAGTCCCGTCCCCCAGTGACCCCCAGGAGCTCGATAGCGCCCCCTAGCGCGTTGTCTTTCGGGGCTGGCGTACCGTTTAAGATAGGCCCACGAAATTCGGTAGGGACGTGTATCTCAATAAGATGAATAAATGCCTCACTGCAATGTCATGGCCACGCCCAACAGGAAGTGAGATAATTGGCCTTTTGTGTGATTTTGGGGTATTTGACATAGAATGGAATTTGAAACACTTCTCCTACACCGTACCTCAGATGGGCTTCAATTTTGGTGAACATAATCTTAAGACGTTGGAGATGTTAAATTGCGAAGGATTTTCAAATAGGCGGTAATATGACGATACGGCGGATCGATAAAGTTAGGTATGGAATTTGAAACACTTCTCCTACACCGTACCTCAGATAGGCTTAAATTTTGGTGAACATAATCTTAAGATGTTGGAGATGTTAAATTGCGAAGGATTTTCAAATAGGTGGTAATATGACGATACGGCGGATCGATAAAGTTAGGTATTTATTGAATGTGAGTTATGAGTTATGAATGGGAGGTATTTGTTGCTAGGCAACGCCCTGATCAAAGGTCTTTGATCTTTGTACCTTTGATCTGATATAGCTGCAAGCAGCAATGTGGGGACAAGCATCGAAGGTTCATGTAGGCCTCAGCATGTAGGCCACATGCAGGGTCTGACAGGGTCTAACAGAGTCTGACAGGGTCTGACAGGGTCTGACAGGGTCTGACAGGGTCTGACAGGGTCTGTTCGGACAGGGTATCTACAATGTCATGGCCACGCCCAACAGGAAGTGAGATAATTGTGCCAGGCACACGAAATTTCGTATGGCTGTGCGTCTCAGTAAGACGAACAAACGCAGGTGCGAGGTCCCGACCAACGCCGCTTGCGGTTTTAATTAGGGACCGAGCTCCGAAGGGGACGAAGGTCCCTATTGTTGTTGCTTTGTTTCCCTATTATTAGGGACCGAGTTCTCGAAGGGGGACGAAGGTCCCTATTGTTGTTGCTTTGTTTCCGTATTATTATTATTATTCTTGTTCATACACGCTGGGGCAATTTTGAGCATGTTCCCATGCTTCAAAACGAACGAAACTTTGCACGGGCATCACAAAGTGCTGCCAGTACGACCACACAAAGTCTCGTCCCCCAGTGACCCCCAGGAGCTCGATAGCGCCCCCTAGCGCGTTGTCTTTCGGGGCTGGCATACCGTTTAAGATAGGCGCACGAAATTCGGTAGGGATGTGTATCTCAATAAGACGAACAAATGCCTCACTGCAATGTCATGGCCACGCCCAACAGGAAGTGAGATAATTGGCCTTTTGTGTGATTCTGGGGTATTTGACTTAGAATGGAATTTGAAACACTTCTCCTACACCGTACCTCAGATGGGCTTAAATTTTGGTGAACATAATCTTAAGACGTTGGAGATGTTAAATTGCGAAGGATTTTCAAATAGGTGGTAATATGACGATACGGCGGATCGATAAAGTTAGGTATGGAATTTGAAACACTTCTCCTACACCGTACCTCAGATAGGCTTAAATTTTGGTGAACATAATCTTAAGACGTTGGAGATGTAAAATTGCGAAGGATTTTCAAATAGGCGGTAATATGACAATACGGCGGATCGATAAATTTAGGTATTTATTGAATGGGAGTGATGAGTTATGAATGGGAGGTATTTGTTGCTAGGCAACGCCCTGATCAAAGGTCTTTGATCTTTGTACCTTTGATCTGATATAGCTGCAAGCAGCAATGTGGGGACAAGCATTGAAGGTTCATGTAGGCCTCAGCATGTAGGCCACATGCAGGGTCTGACAGGGTCTGACAGAGTCTGACAGGGTCTGACAGGGTCTGACAGGGTCTGACAGGGTCTGTTCTGACAGGGTATCTACAATGTCATGGCCACGCCCAACAGGAAGTGAGATAATTGTGCCAGGCACACGAAATTTGGTATGGCTGTGCGTCTCAGTAAGACGAACAAACGCAGGTGCGAGGTCCCGACCAACGCCGCTTGCGGCTTTAATTATTATTATTATTATTATTATTCTTGTTCTTGTTCACACTCGCTGGGGCAATTTTGAGCATGTTCCCATGCTTCAAAACGAACGAAACTTTGCACGGGCATCACAAAGTGCTGCCAGTACGACCACACAAAGTCCCGTCCCCCAGTGACCCCCAGGAGCTCGATAGCGCCCCCTAGCGCGTTGTCTTTCGGGGCTGGCATACCGTTTAAGATAGGCGCACGAAATTCGGTAGGGACGTGTATCTCAATAAGACGAACAAACGCCTCACTGCAATGTCATGGCCACGCCCAACAGGAAGTGAGATAATTGGGCTTTTGTGTGATTTTTGGGTATTGGACATAGAATGGAATTTGAAACACTTCTCCTACACCGTACCTCAGATGGGCTTAAATTTTGGTGAACATAATCTTAAGACGTTGGAGATGTTAAATTGCGAAGGATTTTCAAATAGGCGGTAATATGACGATACGGCGGATCGATAAAGTTAGGTATTTATTGAATGGGAGTGATGAGTTATGAATGGGAGGTATTTGTTGCTAGGCAACGCCCTGATCAAAGGTCTTTGATCTTTGTACCTTTGATCTGATATAGCTGCAAGCAGCAATGTGGGGACAAGCATCGAAGGTTCATGTAGGCATGTAGGACACATGCAGGGTCTGACAGGGTCTAACAGAGTCTGACAGGGTCTAACAGGGTCTGACAGGGTCTGACAGGGTCTGTTCTGACAGGGTATCTACAATGTCATGGCCACGCCCAACAGGAAGTGAGATAATTGTGCCAGGCACACGAAATTTGGTATGGCTGTGCGTCTCAGTAAGACGAACAAACGCAGGTGCGAGGTCCCGACCAACGCCGCTTGCGGCTTTAATTACTGTTGCTGTTGTATGCTAGTTAAAGATGCACTGCGTAACTTTCTATGTGGGTGGTCTACTACATGTTTGTTGGAGATGCTGAGAATATTCCACAGTATTGACATTAAACTTTTCTATATCCATGGAGACAAGAAAGTGAGGCCAAGTTAAAGGTCAGATTTGTGGACAGGCAACCACTCACTGTAAGAATGTGTGTGTTCTTTAACAACATCATGAAATAAATGCTTGATTTGACACATTGAATGCCATACTGTGGAACATTTCAGCTGGACAAAAGTTTATTTGGTCGAATACGTTTCGCAGCTCATCCAAGCTGCTTCTTCAGTTCTGGTCAGATGCTGGTGGACACTGCCTATATCTGCCTGAAGGGAGGAGCTAACTACAATGAAATGACTATGAAACTACCACACCTATTTGTTTACAGTTTCTGTTAGTTAGGTAAGCCCAGGGCTCTCAAGTCTCACGCATTGAGAGTGTGACACACGCAATTCGACATGTTCACAGGCTCACACGCCTGGCATTTCTCACGCTTAATTTTTAAATTTATTTATTTATTTTTTTTGTGCCAGAAAATCAGTCTGTGTGGCTCAGTTTATGCAGGCACCGCGCGTTTTCAGCTAAAAAAAAAACTCCCCCCCTCCTCCCCGCCCCGCTCCCCGGAAAAAAAATCTGTTATCAGGCGCCGCGCCCTTTTCAGCCAATCAGAAAATAGATTGTTCTTTTGTTGGGCAGACTGTAGAGTGTAAGCGCGTGTCTAAGCGCGCACTGCACTGTCAGTGATAAGGACAGCGACTGAACACGAGGGACAACAAAACGGTGATGATAAAACAAACTGAGAACCATCAGGTAATAACTTCATTTATATAACTCTCATTAGTTGCTTTGTAGTTAAAGTTTGCTCTTTAGACAAACATTTACACAGGGCTCTCAACACACCGAGAAATGCCTCACACGGCATTTCTCATGCAATTCAAGCCCCCCCTCCGCTCCTCGGGAAAAATTGTTCACTCGCACCCCCTGCTCCTCGGAAATTACGCAGTCTCACGTACAACCCCGCTCAAAACTTGAGAGCCCTGGGTAAGCTTATTCAATATGCAGTGGGAGTGGAGTGTGGGGTCTTGTTAGCAGAACCATTCAGGGCCATAATGGGTGTTTTCACACCTCTGGACCTGACCTGCTGCCCTATTGTTTTCTTTGTTTGTTTTGATTTAGGTTTGAGTTTAGAGTTATAGATGGAAGACAAATGATGTCTGAAACTTCCATTTCTGTTCAAGGAAGGCTTACCTAACTAACAGAAACTAAACAAATAGTTATGAAAGTTTCATAGTCATTTGATTGTAGTTAGCTCCTCCCTGCAGCCAGTGTCCACCAGTGCTCTAGCCAGAACTGAAGAAGCAGCTTGGATGAGCTGCGAACCGTATTCGACCAAGTAAACTTTTGTCCAGTTGACAAATTGAATTTCTCCGTTTGCTATGGATTCTCCCTGAATGACTGAGGGATTGTACACATTTCAGACAAAGCAATAACACATCCAGTCACACAAATAGGTCGAGGTCCGCATTGGAAAAGTTTACAATGTCAGCAAAAAAAAAAAAAAAAAAATCAAAAGGATTACGAAATCAAAAAAATGTAATCAACAATTGTCTTAAAATATGATTAAATAAGCCGAGAGCAAAGATGTGAGAATCTACTCTTTAAGCTGCAATGTATTTTCTGCTTGGAGTTATTTTGTATTAGAGACTGATCTGATCTTTTTCTTTCAGACACCTGGGTTTGGACCTGGTGCCGAGGAAGGAGTTCGAGATGGTGGATGAGGACCACATAAGTGTTTCAGACCTCTATAAAATGGTAGAGTATTGTCTAAAAAATACAGTTATTTGCGGTAAATGGGCACATTTTTATTGAGTTTTTCCACCTCCACTCAAAGCGCTGTACATCAAGAAACCACTCGCCCATTCACACACACATTCACACACCGGTGTACACAAACACTGGGGTGGGCGACATGTCTTGCACAAGGACACAGTGGATCTGCTCAATCAGTGATGTTGAGAGCGGGATTTGAACCGCCAAACTTTAACTGAGCTACTGTCGTCCCTGATTTATGGTTTATGACATACAGCTCTGGAAAAAAATAAGAGACCACTGCATTTTTTTCTGAAATCAGCATCTCTACATGTATTACAGCCATTCCATTCCAGCGCCTGTTGAATTCAAACACAAACACAAAGCTGAGCTACTTCACTTCTTGCACCAGGAGTGGAATAAAGTCACCCAAGAACAATGTGAAAGACTTGTGGAGAGCATGACAAGACGCATGAAAGCTGTGATTAAAAATAAGGGTTATTGCACCAAATATTGATTTCTGAACTCTTCTTAAGTGTAAACATTAGTATTATGTTGTTTTAAAATGAATTTGATCTTGTTTCTTTGCATTGTTTGAGCTCTGAAAACATGTATCTTTTTTGTTATTTTGACCATTTGTCATTTTCTGCAAATAAATGCTCTAAATGATAATATTTTTATTTGGAATTTGGGGGAAATGTTGTCAGTAGTTTATAGACTCAAACAAAAATGTTCCTTTTGCCCAAACACATACCTATAAGTAGTAAAATCAGAAAAACTGATCATTTTGCAGTGGTCTCTTATTTTTTTCCAGAGCTGTATAAGAACTGGCACTAATCCTGACATTTTTTTAAAGACCAGGTGAAAGGAAACAGAAGCAGTAAAAAAACAGCCCAAAATCCATACAAGCCCTAAACCTGGACAAATGAATAGTTAAAAATTATGGCTCATGTTGTTCAGGTCAGCTGGATTTATTTGTAACAATAAAATACATTACAAAAAACTATTCTGTTTTTCTGGTACCGAACAGCCCCTGATCTACAAGACCCTGAATGCATTATTGAGTAGAGTTTTTTTCCCTCACTCTCTTTATGGGATTGTTAATACATTTCTTGCTTCCGGGTCCAAGGCACTTCACAGTTGACTGGAAACAATTAGACCTGTGGATACCCGACTCTTTTGGGACTGCAGTCGTTTAACAGCACCAAAGTTCTTCAATAACACTGGTCTACACATTTTTGGACTCGATCTGCTTATGAGATAAAAGTGGCTAAATCTCATTTATATTGATAAGATGAACTGAAAATCAATTGATAACTGTGCTGGTTAGCTAATGTATTCAAGATATTTAATGATATTGTTTTACATCAAAATCGCATCTGTTTATTCAATAGATTTAGGCATTTTTGCTTAAAAATATTTATATTTTGAAAATATTTAACTTGCACTTCTTTATCCATCAAGAAATAAACAAGAAATATCTTCAATCCAAAGGTTGATGGTTCAAATCAATCAATCAATCAATCAATCAAACAATATTTATAAGGCGCTTTTCATACAAAATTGTAACACAAAGCGCCCTACAGTGGTCAAGGATTAGAAGATTGACCTTTATTGATCTTGCACAGGAGAAGTTGTTTCTATATTTGACCCGGGGACCATCCCCCATGATTTTGTTTTGTTATTTAGGCTTTGGTCAGGCCCTAAGCTGGAGGATTTTACCTATGGTGCATGTTTAGGTTGGTGGGGGAAACCGGAGTACCCGGAGGAAACCCACCCAGACACGGGGAGAACATGCAGTCTCCACACAGAAAGGCCCGGGCAACCCAAACCTTCTTGCTGTGAAGAGTGAGTGCTAGCCACTCAGCCACCGTGCTGCCAGGAAAAAAAATAAAAAAATAAAATAAAATAAAAAAAATAAAAATATTCAGCTCTTGACATAAGAAACATCAGCGGTTGAGCGGTCAGATCCACTGACCCACAGGTTGGTTGGTATGACTCCAGCTCCCACAGATGAATACTGCCGTTGTGTCCTTGGGCAAGACACTTAACCCACCTTGCCCCCAGTGTGTGAATGGGTGAGTGGTTCCTTGTTGTAAAGCGCTTTGGGAGCCTTGAAGGTGGAAAAGCGCTGTGTAAAAATGTGACCATTTACATCAGATTTACCCGATTTACATCAGGTGTACACAGTTTCGAGGCATCTCTCTTATGTGAAATAAAAATATATTTGATGTTAAAACTCTAGAAGAAGAAGCAACTTTATTGATCTCACACTGGAGAAATTCCTCTTTGCATTTAAGCAGTGGGCAGCACATTACTGCGCCCGGGGACCATCTCCATGATCTTCTTGCTTCGGCTTGGTCAGGACCTAAGCTGGAGGATTTTACCTATCGTACGTTTTGGGTTGATGGGGGAAACCGGAGTGCCCGGAGGAAACCCACCCAGACACGGGGAGAACATGCAAACTCCACACAGAAAGGCTCGGGCTCTTGCTGTGAGGCATGAGCGCTAGCCACTCAGCCACCGTGCCGCCATGTAGACATATTAAAATGAATGTATTGGAATGTGCAGACAGGCTTTCAGATAGAACTACACTCAACAAAAATATAAATGCAACACTTTTGTTTTTGCTCCCATTTTTCATGAGATGGACCCAAAGATCCAAAATTCACTCCAGATACACAACACTACCATTTCTCTCAAACATTGTTCACAAATCTGTCCAAATGTGTGACAGCGAGCACCTCTGCCCCGCCGAGACAATCCACCCCACCTCACAGGTGCGCCACATCAAGATGCTGATCCGACATCATGACCAGTGCACAGGTGCGCCCCAGACTGCCCACAATAAAAGGCCACCCCGAAATGTGCATTTTTTTTTTTTTTTTTTTTTTATTGGGGGTCTGGGGACTCAGAACCAGTCAGTATCTGGTGTGACCACCATTTGCCTCATGCAGTGCAATACATCTTCTTCGCATTGAGTTGATCAGATTGTCAATTGTGGCCTGTGGAATGTTGGTCCACTCCTCTTCAAAGGCTGTTATGGACGAAGAACACAGGTGCATTTTATTGATGGCATTTTGAATGCACAGAGATACCGTGATGAGATCCTGAGGCCCATTGTTGTGCCATACATCCATGAACATCACCTCATGTTTCAGCAAGATAATGCACGGCCCCATGTTGCAAGGATCTGTACACAATTCTTGGAAGCTGAAAATGTCCCAGTTCTTGCATGGCCAGCATACTCACCGGACATGTCACCCATTGAGCATGTTTGGGATGTGCTTGACCGGCGTATACGACAGCGTGTACCAGCTCCCACTAATATCCAGCAACTTCGCACAGCCATTGAAGAGGAGTGGACCAACATTCCACAGGCCACAATTGACAATCTGATAAACTCTATGCGAAGAAGATGTGTTGCACTGCATGAGGCAAATGGTGGTCACACCAGATACTGACTGGTTCTGAGTCCCCAGACCCCCAATAAAGCAAAAAAAATGCACATTTCGGGGTGGCCTTTTATTGTGGGCAGTCTGGGGCGCACCTGTGCACTGGTCATGATGTCGGATCAGCATCTTGATGTGGCGCACCTGTGAGGTGGGGTGGATTGTCTCAGCGGGGCAGAGGTGCTCGCTGTCACACATTTGGACAGATTTGTGAACAATGTTTGAGAGAAATGGTAGTGTTGTGTATCTGGAGTGAATTTTGGATCTTTGGGTCCATCTCAGGAAAAATGGGAGCAAAAACAAAAGTGTTGCATTTATATTTTTGTTGAGTATAGTTGCTTGTAGACACACTGTACCTTCTGATAAACTACAGTTTTTGCCTTATTTTGCATAAATTTCCTATTTTGACCTAGGGGTGGGTATTGGCAAAGAAGTCACGATTCAATTCGAATCACGATTCATATGCCACGATGCGATACTATCACGATGCATCACGATACTTGAATTATTGCGATGCATTGCAATATATTCGACATACTTCGGTGAAAATGTACCAAAAAAAGAGGATAACTTAAATATCAGTGGCTGTGTATCTGGGTAGTGTCTTCAATTGATACATAACTCTGAGCAACTCAATTCATAACTGAATTTATTGAATAACAAAAACAAATAAACCAAACCAATAACAAAAAAGTGCATAGGATTTTTCCTAAAACAAAAAATGATGTACAAACATTTGCCATTTTGGAGGTAGCTACCATCATAACAAACAATACCCTTTCACAAAGAAAAAAGTGCATAGAATTTATAAAAAAAACAACAACTAATAATTAATTTATTTATTAATATTAAATATTAAATTATTAAATATTAAATTATTAATTAATAATAATCGATTTTCAAGAATCGATGCAGTATATTGTGAAAGTTAGTATCGCGATGCATTGTCATGACGATTATTTTGCACACCCCTATTTTGACCCAATACTATATCTTGGAAACTATAGCCAATCAGCACTTCTGACTTTTTCTTTATTAGTGACATAAACCAAGAAAAATGTCACTACTTTTGTTCCGGAAGCATTTTGCTCATAGACCAGTGTAGTTTAGAAACGTTTTTTTTTACTGGTACGTTCCAGTTGTCCTTGGAGGTGGGATTTTCTTTTTTTCTGCGTTCTGACTTGTACTTGGACTTGGAGGGCTGCAGCGCCCCACGATCAGATTTTATACTCTGAAAATCCCAGAACATTTCATCATTTCAATTAGCTTTATTGAGTACTCTTTTTCAGTCACTATTTTGTATAACTTTGTCTTTTATAGCCCCTGCGATGTTTTCATTTCAGTCTGTGCCGGTCCGACAAGGTCATTTTGTCGGAGGGGAAAAAAAGAGAAATAAAAGTTAAGACACATCAGAAATACTTTGTGTTTTCAGATTTTACATCAGTCCATAATTTAAACAGCACAAGAGCTCGTCTCAAACGCAGTCGCCGTGGTGATTCCCTTTGTTCCGTCGCCCGGGAAACGATGAGGATGGACACATTATGGGGAAGGAGGATAAAGGATGTTGGCATGAAAGAAAATCGTCAGATAAAAATGCAAGTTTGGAAAGAGGAACTTAACAGCTTAGTCTGAATTTGTCAAGTAAAAGAATGAATACTTAGTGCAATTATGGGTTATGTAATCTTATAAAAGTTAAACGATATTAATTCTAACTTGTATAAAAGGCACTGCAGACATTATAACAGGTTGCGAAAATAAAGAAGTATGAGTTTAATTAACTTGAATTGACAGCAAAGTTCATTTTTGAGTAGCTGTCTTTTTTATTTTATTATTAGACCTCAATTTTTGGGTTTCAAAATATTTGTAACCATGTGATGCTGTTGGCAGTGGTGGATGAAGTACTGAATTTTATTACTTAAGTAACAGATACAGGGTCAAAAGATTACTCAAATAAAAGTAAAAGTATCACATGAAAAAATCTAGTTAAGTAAAATTATTGAAGTACCTGTTTAAAAATGTACTTTGCAGTTTTATTTTTAGAAAATTGAAGCATTTAATGTATAGTGATTTTGATTTTAAAGTATCTTATTTTAAACGATTCAATTGATTTCTTCACATTTCTAGCTGTTTTTGTGTATTTAGTTTGCTCAAAATTGGAACGTTAATTCAAATTAAATGTGCGTAAAAGAAGTCTCAGCATTTTCAGCAGGTCTTAAACCATATAGAAAAGTACTTTTTATTTTTCAGTCCAGATCTAAAAAAAAAAAAAAAACAGATATATGCTCTCAAATGTAGTAAAGTAAAATTAAAAGTATCCACTGTATCCACTTAATTAAAGTACAAATACTTAAAAATTGTGCTACTTTTGTACTTTGTTGCCTTCCACCGCTGGTTGTTGGTGTCTTAAATCAAACCATATTTTGAGTAAGTGGATGAAGAAAAATGCATCATTTTGCTAAAACTCAAATTTAAAGATCATCATCATAA
>JAVJIX010000026.1:8442500-8805000 GCA_036785185.1 Paratrypauchen microcephalus | reverse complement strand
AGAAGAAGAAGAAGAAGAAGAAATAGTAGTAGAAATAGTAGTAGTAGTAGTAGTAGTAGTAGAAATAGTAGTAGAAATAGTAGTAGTAGTAGTAGAAATAGTAGTAGTAGTAGTGGTAGCAATAGCAGTAGCAATACTAATAGTTGAAGTACTGGTAGAAATAGTAGTAGTGGTGGTAGTTGTACAAGTAGATAGTGTTAGTAATAGCAGTTGTTTAAGTTGTGATACAAGAATCAAAAGTAGTAATTACATTCATAATCTATGATATGTCAGTATAATAGTGCTTCTTGTAAATGTACTAAGTAATTGTAATGCAGTAGTGTTCTTGTAATGCAGTAGTGTTCTTGTAATGCAGTAGTGTAAGCTGCAGTATCAGTGCCACACCAACAAAACCAGCTGTGAAGAGATTACTACAATAGAACTAATTGGAAGCAGCACTAATAGTAGCACTAATTGTTAGAAACAAACAAACAAATATCTTATCCAAATCTGTGTGTTTGCAGAGTGATAACTCGAGGCAGAAACATGGAGAGCCGTGTAGGATCCCTGTACCACACCACCTGCTGGTCAACCTGAAGAGCTTCACCTACAACAGCATCGGCGAGGACACGGACATCTTCTTCTGTCTGTACGACTGCAGAGAGGCCAAGACCATCAGGTACATGTGGACAACTGTTTATGTCAGTGTTTCTCAAACTGTGGCTCAGCTCCCTCTAGTGGTCATACACTTTTTTCTAATGGTGTTTGTACTTGATTGAATTAGCTCCATATTGCATGGTGTTTTGTTTTTTGTTTTTACGACAACACATTTTTACAAGTGAATATTTCTGCATTGTATTACATCTTATTGCATGTTGTTACATTTGATTGAAGTTCCTTTTATTCTATAGTTTGATCCTGTTCTGGCCCTCAGTCCTGGTCTAGTCCAGGTTTAATTCTGGGATTAGTCTGAATTGTAGTGTATGAGCAAGTTACCTAAACTGCATAACAAGAACCTAGGTCACAGAGTAAACAAGTATCATAAGTATCTGACATTGACCATGTAACGATCACACTTGTTCTTGATTTGAGCTAGGTTTAGGCTGCGTCCCCTTTCTCTGTCTTACCCCCTTCGTCTTACCACCACCCCTTGGTTTTGCGTGTTCATGTGAGGGCAAGGGGTGGTTCTAACTTTAAGATAAGATAAGGTAAGACTTTATTGATCTCACACAGGAGAAATTTACTTGCCACAGTAGCTCCAGGCAGAGACAGTTTGAACAAGAAAGAAAGTGCATGCAGGCAAGAATAAAATAAAATAAAATAAGTAATAATAAAATAAGTAATAATAAAACAAACAAAAAAACAGTAACTAGGAGAGTATGGGAAAAAAATTGCACATTTGGACTATACAGTGGAGTTGTACAGTCTGATGGTGGTGGGGATGAAGGATCTGCGGTAGCGCTCCTTCTTGCACTGGGGGAGCCTCAGTCGGCTGCTGAAGGAGCTGCTCAGATCCTCTACAGTCCGGTGCAGAGGGTGAGAGATACTGCGCAGAACTCTCAAGCTCCCAGGCCTCTGGTAGAGGACCCGAGCTGGATGAGAGTGAGAGTATATATATATATATATATATGTGTGTATATATATATATATATATATATATATATATTGTACTGCACGTATTATACAATGTATTATACAATGCAGGGCTCTCAAGTCTCACACATTGAGAGTGTGACACACGCAATTCGACGTGTTCACACGCTCACACGGCATTTCTCACGCAATTCAAGCGTCGTAATTATGACTCACCCCAGTGTTTACAGCGTACCTCCAAATGTAAACGCATATTGTGTGTTTCGGTGCCAAATCGCACTCTGTACACGAGCTCCGGAGAAATGGACGTGTCCCGAACCTGTCCCGAAGGTCTCCTGAACGTGTCATGTGTCCAAGTAGAAATTAAAAATCAATTTTCATGTCCATATTGTCTGGCAGTGCTGCTTACATATGCACGAGCTCCTCACAGCTGATCGGCGAACAGGGGAAGCCCCCTTCTGCCTTCTCGCAACAGGATTGGCGAGCGCGGAATATGTTGATTTATACACACCCCGTGTCATTCGCCACAAACAAGCATTTTTGAAATAAAAAATGTATGTTTTTAACGTCACTAATGCTGTTAGCTGAAACATGGAGAGGCTTCATCATGATCTAAACTAGCACATTATGCAAAAAAACGAAAATCACAAATTTTGAAAAAAACCCCCACAAAAAACGCATCTCCTGAGAATCTGTACTGGCGACATGAGCCCTCAGCTTCCGTGGTGGGACTCATTTGTTTACGTTTGTTTGCGTCAATTGTTAGGCTGGTAGAGGCAAGGGATGATGACGCAAACGGTAATCGAGTGGCGTCCCATTTCTTAGGGGAACATTCGTACCCCTAGCCCTCTCAGCTCGTTATCGAGGGGCAAGACAAAGCTATGCCTTTATTAGTCCCACAGTGGGGAAATTCCATTTCTGCATTTAACCCATCCTGTTATTAGGAGCAGTGAGCAGCACATTACCGGGGACCATCTCCATGATCTTCTTGCTTCGGCTTGGTCAGGACCTAAGCTGGAGGATTTACCTATGGTGCATGTTTTGGGACGTAGATAAAGACGTAGATAAAGGGGAAGGGGTAAGACAGAGTAATGGTAAATAGATTTAGACAAACTTTATTGATCCACAAGGGAAATTATTTGGAAATAATCTGGTTTGGTCCTGTTCTTGTCCTGGTTTAGTCCTGGTCTAGTCCTGGATTTCACCCTAACTTTGTGTTTTGAGAGTACACACGTGGTACATTACTGTCCTTGCTCAGCCATTTTTTCAGAATTTTTGATTATCCATAAAAGCTTTCCTTTCCCCCCAAAGTCTCTTCCGTTCTGGCCTCCAGCTCATATATTTCTTCCTATCTATGGCGGTTTTTAATTTAGCGTTCATAACAAACAGCAGCAAGTGGCCACACACAAGTGCAGTGAATAAAACATAACCCCCCACTGTGACACAGCTTAACGAACACCATCAATTATACATTAGCATTCATAACTGCTAGCATAGCACAGAACGCTAATGTTACTGATGAGACTAACATACTGCTTATACGAAGATATGCGGTTCATTAGGAGGGCAATGATTATTTTATTCATAGTGTTTAGGAGACATAATAGTTTTGTGTGTATGCGTGAGTGATTTGGAAAAACAAGGCTGTATAATCGGAGTTTGGAAGGGCATCTGGTATAAAATATTTAACTTAAAGGATCTGTACCGGACCTTTAATTTGTTTTAACGGTGGTTTTAAACCCCACACACCTTTACCTGACCTGGAATTCCTAATCTTTACTGAACTAAAGGTAAAAGGTAGCTGTTAAACTGAAAACTACCACTACATGTCATCACAAGGTGGAACAAGGTTGAGCTTTGGAGATGTAGATAAACTAATAATAAATGGTTACTCAAACATGTGGGTGAAACAAAACACAACTCCAGGTCTGTTTGTGATGAGGAAACAACATTCTAACATGGCACAAGAGTCAATTTTGCGTAATATACTGTAGGACGTTTAAGCTTTATGATTAAAAGTGTAGTTATTATAAAGTGTTCCCAAATTTCTATTAGTTTTGCTATATATTCTGAAGTCATGGTACTTTTTGTGTAGTTTCTCCATTGCAAACTATATCCTTAGCAGTATCCAAAGCAAAAGAAAAATACCTCATGTAAAGGGTCCTATATTCTGCAAAATTGATTCTTGTGAGTTTTAAGTCAAAAACATACCTGAAGTTGTGTTTTGTTTCATTCACACATGTTTGAGTAACTCTTTATTATTAGTCTTTTTACATCCCCAAAGGTCAAAACGCTCTATTCCACCTTGTGAGGTAGACATTTAACTAGGGCTGTCTGTTTAACGTGTTAATTAGGTTAATTAATTACACTGCAAATTAACGCATTATAAAAATTAACGCAATTAATTATGAGCGGCAATTCAATGCGCGCATTTTAAATTTGGCGTGCGGGGCCTTTGAACGGCAAGTTTATTTATAAAAATGTGACGGAGCGTTGTCCCCGGGGAGAGCACGTGAAGACACGCGCGCCCGTTTCCTTATCTGCTGCTCCACGCGCCAAACCCTTTTCATTATCAACCATAAACTAATTCCCCACAACCTCTCCAGGGTGTTCTGCCGCGACTAAGGGTGCACACTTAGAAGCGCCAGTTTTGCCCATCCAAGTCATGCTAAACCCGATAATTTACTTACCTGCGCGCTGCCGCATTCTCCCTCCTCCCGTGGTGCGATCTCACAAACACGAACACATCCGCACCGGTAGTTTAAATCCTTCAGTTTCGCGGGTTCCGGTGGTCATGTGAGCCATGAGTAATTTGCATGGGCAATTATTTCGGGCAATTATTTGTATTCTCTGTATATTTGAAGCTTTGTATATTATTTATTGACGTTGCATGAAAGCTACTGTACGTCCTCACATTTTGGCACCAGAAATATTCGCCATTTAATAGTGGAATGGTGTAAATGAGCTTTCGAATGAATGTTATGTAATGCGGGAGGGGGAATGGGGGTGTACAGGTGCACTCTGCAGGTCTGCCAACAGTCTTGTCTTGGTTACAGTGGAGGTAATGTGCACGGAGAGAAAGAGAGCGAGCGAAAGACTGAAAGACTTAAAGACTTAAAGGGGAAGTCTGCAGTCTTTTCTCTGTACCACTGTAAATATTTTTTCACTCACGTTTGACACCTTTTTTGCACTGTGGGAGAGCACAGTAAACCACCTAAAAATTGATTAAAATGCAATTAATTAGATTAATTAATTAAAAATCCTGTAATTAATTTGATTATTTTTTTTAATCACCTGACAGCACTAGTACTAACAGCTACCTTTTACCTTTTGTTTAGTAGAGACTGGCAATTCTGAAATTATCCAAATGATTCTGAAATTATCCAAATGTTTCTAGTAAAGGTGAATGGAGTTTAAAAACACAGTGGAGCATTTCCTGTATTACCATGACATCACAAGGTGGAACAGTGTCTAAATAGTATGCATGTATGAATGAAACAAAACACAACTCCAGGTATGTTTGTGATGAGGAAACAACATTAAATCATATCTCAGAAAATAGCGCAATATGGGCCCTTTAAATGTGCAGTTATTATAAAGTGTTACCTATTTTCCATGAGTTTTACTGTATAGTTTGGAGTCATAGTACGTTTTTGTGTACCTCATCCCACGCTACTCACATAATTAGCAGTATCCAACGCAAAAGAAAATGACCTCATGTTAATAACCAAGAAAGAAATGCATACTTTCCTGTCTCTTGCCTCTTATAGTTGCTGTGCTTGTCTCTTTAGCACAGTAAAGTCGGTATATTGCTGTAGCTGACCTTGGTGCTGTAGTTTCAGTGCTCTGACTCAGCATCAGCTAACAGCTTCCTCCCCGGAGACGCTCATGTGTCCAACTAAAGAGACGAGACACACGCCTGGACCCACTGTATCCGTGGTGTTTATATGAGAAAGTGTATTAGAGCTACTGTGGTGCTGCAGAACTTTCATGTTGGAGAAATGTACTATTATACTAAAGGTGCACTGTGTAACTTTTTGGTTGGGGGTCTGTCCCCTGGGTGTTTCTATGGATATGTCATTGCTCTGTCTGGAATGTTCCACAGTATGACATTAAACAGATCTACCTTACATTTATTAAATTACAGGTGGGTTTAAAGCTTAAAGGTCCCATGGCATGAAATTTTCACTTTCTGAGGTTTTTGAACGTTAATGTGAGCTCCCCTACCCTGTTTAGGCCCCCTCCCATGGTTAAAAGTTGTGAAATGTCTAAACTGAGCATTTGCGATCCTTTTCTGCGTTACAAAAAATCGGAGCTCAAACGGGCGAGTTTGAACAAGGCACCTTATTGACGTCAGATCGAAAAAAGAAATGCAAATGCAGTTCCACCCCCGTCTGTCTGAACTCAGCGACTCTGTAAATCACACCCAGAGAGTTTGGACTGCGAATGCGCTAGGCAATGCGAAATCCGTTTTTTTTATTTGTCTGGAGGCACGTCCGAGTGTTTCTAGGCTCGGAAGTCCTTTATCTGAGCCTCTGGACCTTTGAACAGCAGTGGTTTCATTTTATTTTATGTGGAAATGTGTTTATTTTTCAATGGAATGCTTCAACTCTCTCCCCCATGCAAAAACAAGGAAATGGATCAGAGAGCGCTCAGAGCGAGAGCGGAGCGTTTGGCCAGGCCCCCACCCTCTACTATTGGCCAGCTTTTTTCTCCTCATTTGCATTCAAGCAACAACGCCCATTATAGAGTGTTCAGAGTGACAAAAATTACTCTTTCTCAGCTTATCTCTGTTTCTCATGCACTGAGTGTTGATTTTGAAGAAGGATTCATTTACAGTATTAGGGAACCATTAAGGAGCCATATAAAAGCATCAAGAAGAACCATGTCATGGGATCTTTAAAAATACCTAGAAAAACTGCAGCATTTTGACTGTGAGCGGGGTCACTTGGGCTGGTTTGGTCTCCATGAAGATACAAAGGTTTAATGCCATACTGTGAAACATTCCAGATGAAGGAATAAAGCTCTGTCCCACTTCTCTGTCTTACCCCTTCGTCCTACCCCTACCCCTTGGTTTTGCGCGTTCATGTTTTGATCAAGGGCTAGGGCCACGACCGAGGGCTACATACCCCTGGAAACGAAGTAAGCTCTCGACCAGACTTGGAACGAAGGGGTACGTCTACAAGCTCAGGCACGTTGTGGGATCAGCGTCACATCGACCAGCCGGGAAGTCTCATAAATGTATTTTCAGAAGTTGTAATTACTGATTAACAGTTTAGCAGGTTTACAATTATGACGCTTATGTTCTACGTTACTTTTAGTGAACTGTTGTTGCGGTTTTAATTGTAGTGATGTCTGTTTAGCCGACGTTATCGTTTTCATCGAACTTTCATGTATAAACAAGCTAGTTTTTTTGTCGAGCTGAGGTACCCGATAATCCTTGACATTTGTTTACGTTTGTTTGCATCAATTAGACTTAGACTTAGACAAACTTTATTGATCCACAAGGGAAATTGCTTTGTGTACGGTAGCTCACTCATCAAATATAATATACAATATAAAACAGAGGGTAAAAGAACAAGAAGAAATATTGATGGAATAGCAACCAAAGAGCAATAGACCTGATCAATAGACACAATTATATACATAAGATAATGGTAATAAATATATATGTACAATCAGAATTGTTGTCGCCTCTGTAGACGTAGCAGCCAGGTAGAGGCAAGGGATGATGACGCAAACGGTAATCGAGTGGCGTTCCATTTCTTAGGGGAAGATTCGTACCCCGAGCCCTCTCAGCTCGGTATTGAGGGGCAAGACAAAGACGTAGATAAAGGGGTAAGGGAAGGGGTAAGACAGAACAATGGGACGCAGCCTTACATCTCCATGGAGGAAAAGCATCTGACAGATCCTCCACCAGAAAACTTACACCTTTAACTTGATACTAACACATTAACATTATATAAATAAAGAACACATTGGTTTCTTAACTCTCACCTTTGTTAAAACGGTGAATAACGCTTTAAAAACACCACACAAACAGAATCTGAAAACCAGAGCTTAACATCGCCTCTTACTGAGATACATCAGGCAATTTTCATTTCTCCTCAGCTCAATTTTCACATACAGTACACTCTGACCCGACTAGACCAAAAACTATACTCACGAAAGCAATTAAAAATGAATTTATGCTTGGTCTAATTATCATGACTTATAAATCAGTCTGAATTTTACTGCTCATAAATGTTCACTATAAAATCCTGTTTACATCCTTTATTACTTTAGAGGACAGTTAGTTATTTAAGCGACGCAAGTAATTAGACTGGAGGTGTAAACATTATACAATTCTCATGCTGCAAAATATGCGTTTATGTTATTTTTCCTGCTTTATATTTATATAACTCGCTGATAATCATGCATAGACACCATATTGGGTATCCTGGCATCAGCTGAGCGAGTGTGACGTTGAGTTGTAGCTGTTTCGGTTTGTTATTAAAGGAGAGCGGTGTGCACAGATGTGACGGCAAAGTTGAAATAATTTTAGCACGTTTTCAAACAAGTCACGGCTAATCTCGTCAGATCTCGTGGTAGTATTGGGATGGGAGCCCGCTGGAAATGTTAAATGCCACAGTGGGGTAAAAAACTTGGGTTTTTGTGTCCTTAGGCACCCACATCGTCTAATACGAATGTTAGACTTCCGCTATGTTCAGACTGCAGGGCTTAATGCTCAATTTGGGTTTTTTTGTGAAATCAGATTTTTTTTTTTGTGAGGTCATTTACATTTCCATTTAAATGTGACTTATATGTGATCTCCAGTGTGAAATTTAAACGCCCAAAAAGTGTCCCGCAGCAAGCGTGCTCAGTGTTTACGGAAGTCGCCTAAACGTGGACGCGAGCATTGAGCACCTTGAGATTTTAAAGTTGCCGTCGTACTGAAGCCAGAACATGTACAGTGGTCCCTCGCTCTATTGCGGTTCACTGTTCGCGGCCTCGCTGTTTCGCATATATTTTATTTTATTTTATTTTTTTATTTATTTTTAATAGTGTAACTTTTTTTATAGTGTAACATTGTGTTCTGTGTCCTGATTGGCTAAGAGACTATAGACCTTTGCCGATTGATAGATGGGGGATGCAGGGGGGACTGGGACCAGACTGGAACTAGACCAGGACTAGACCAGGACTAGACCAGGATTAGACCAGGACTAGACCAGGACTAAACGTGAAATAGCCTTTGGCTAATTCTGGCATATTTACAGAAATGTTGATTAATATGCACTGTCCCTGAAATAAATAAATATATAAATATATAAATAAATAAACTAAACCAAGTCTAGACCAGAACTAAACCAGGTCTAAACCTGGACTGGTCCTGGACTAAACCAGGACTGGACCAGGTCTAGACTTGGACTAAACCGGGACTAGACCACGTCTAAACCAGGATTAAACCCCCATGTGCCGCTCTTTGCTGGTTTTGTGCGGCTGGTTTGTGGCTCGGGCTGAGAGGACCCGCAGTTCGATTTCGTGCTCGCAGCCCCGGTGTACGTGCGGCCTCGCGCCGGTCGTGCTGCTCTGTCACAGATTTGACCACGATGAGGAGTGCACGTCGCGCACTTCTCCAAGGGGTTGGTGAGCGTCGCGTCCCGGGACGTGGCAGTGCCGTTGGATGAGCGCGGTGCTTCCTGCAGATCCAGTGACTCATGTCTCCCCCCATGCTTCACTATTAATACATTTTGTTGAAAATCTATGAAAGTTTGAGTGTTTAAATGAGAGAGAAATGTGAGAAAAGGTTGATTCCAGTCTGAGAAAAGCATATAATGTGTGTGGTGAGGCATTTACAGCCTTAAAACATGTAGAATAATTGTAAAATATAAAGTTGACCTACTTCGCGGATTTCTCTTATTGCGGGTTATTTCTGGAACCTAACCCCTGCGATAAACGAGGGATTATTGTACAACTTATTTGTTTTAAGGAGGAGATTGAGAAGGTGAATGACAGGTTAGCCACGACGTTTTGTGGGGCAGGGGCAGGAACGGTCGTAGAAAAGAATGTGTGAGTGCGGAGTCACAGCCAAGAGTGGTGGGATTGCCGTGTGCATCCCCGCTTCACTGACACGAAGTTCATACAATTTTCATATGAGGAGAAGAACGTTTATGTACATTTGTGAGCGCCTACTGGTACCACTCTCGCTTGTTGATGACGTGTAGGTCGGATGAATGGGATAAACATGACCTGGCCGTTCAGACTGAAGTCGCATGCCAAAAGATCGGATATGTATCGGTTTTAGGATCACATATCCAAGTGGCCTGGATCGCATTTGAAAAAATCAGATCTGTGTCGTTCAGACTGTCATTAAAAGATACAGGTCGCATAGAGGCAAAAAAAAATCAGATTTGGGTCATTTCAGGCTGCAGTGTGAACTTAGCCTTAGACTAACTTTATTGATCCACAAGGGAAATTGTTTGAATGTTGGTGGAGGTCGAAGGGGTCAGTGGTGCAGATTGGCAGCCATATTTCTAGTTTCTTATTTTGTTCACTGACAATGGTGATAAAATGTACTCTAATTATTATTATTGTTATTATTATTATTATTATTATTATACACAAGTAAGTATACTTTCTATGTTATATCCAAATTATATAAACATAGGCATTAAAGCGGGTGCAACATTGATAATTGGTATTTCACTGTAGATTTTCATTTAAATTTTTTATTGTTGAAAAATTACTAAGTGAACTTTTTGAACATGCATAAATGGCACAGAGTCAGATTTGTTTTATTATGACTTCGTGAATATAAAAATAGACCTGTAGGTGGAGATAGGGGATTTTCCAGCCTCAAACACAGGACAATACAGGATTACAGCTCTGACCAAGATAATGATGACAGAACTCTAGTATATCATGCGTAAATGCTCATAAAAATCAAGTTTACATCATTTAGATACAGTATTTGTACATAACAAGAAACAACTATGACATATAGAACATTGTAGGCAGAAGTAGATCCACGATGTTCTGTTGAGCTGATGTACCTTTCAATGATCTCACATATTCAGGTTCGTGTTTGCGTGTTCGTGTTAGTGAGCGTTGCAGATGTCTTGTATAGTGGGGAGGTGGAGGAGCTCATGTGGAAATATTGTCATATATTTATGTTTCTGCATCTCAGTCTGATCACGTGACCCAGGGAGCACATGCACGACCCGACCAATCTACATCAGCATTATAGACAAAAATAAACCTTTCCTGAACAGCTTTAAAATGATCTCTAGCTGTATCTGGAATATAAGAGCGCATAGACCAGTATACAAATCTGGAAAAAAATAAGAGACCACTGCAAAATGATCAGTTTTTCAGATTTTACTACTTATAGGTATGTGTTTGGGCAAAAGGAACATTTTTGTTTGAGTCTATAAATGACTGAAAACATTTCCCTCAAATTCCAAATAAAAATATTATCGTTTAGAGCATTTATTTGCAGAAAATGACAAATGGTCAAAATAACAAAAAAGATACATGTTTTCAGACCTCAAACAATGCAAAGAAACAAGATCAAATTCATTTTAAAACAACATAATACTAATGTTTACACTTAAGAAGAGTTCAGAAATCAATATTTGCTGCAATAATCCTTATTTTTAATCACAGCTTTCATGCGTCTTGTCATGCTCTCCACAAGTCTTTCACATTGTTCTTGGGTGACTTTATTCCACTCCTGGTGCACGAACTGAAGTAGCTCAGCTTTGTGTTTGTGTTGGAATTCAACAGACGCTGGAATGGAATGGCTGTAATACATGTAGAGATGCTGATTTCAGGAAAGAAATTGCAGTGGTTTCTTATTTTTTTCCAGAGCTGTACACACATGGACCACTATAGAACCTACCTGGACCACTGAGGGATTACACATATATAAGAATATAAAAGAATGTACTTTTATTTAATGTTGACAATCACATTCTATTGTCTAAAGAAGTGTTTTTATTATCATTATGGCACAGAAACCAGTACTGAGTCAATATTTTAGTATCAAAATCGAATTTCAAATGTTAGTACAGTGACACTACACTAGGTAGAATATCATGTTTTATTAAAATGAGATAAAATAAATTCTATCAAGTGAACAAAAGAGTGAATGCGTATCATTCACCCATGCAGCTTCTTCAGTTCTGACAGGGTTCTGGTGAGTCACTGCCTTATATCCATCTGAAGGGAAACTTACACACCTGATTTGTTTACTATGAGGAGTATTTGTTATTAGTCCTAAGGTGTGAACTGTCAAGTGAGGTCTCTTAGGCTACGTTCACATTGCAGGGCTTAATGCTCAATTCCAATTTTTTTTATGAAATCCGATTTTTTGCGAGGTCGTTCACATTTCCGATTAAATGCGGCTTGTACGTGATCTCCAGTGTGAACTTTAAATGCCCTAAAAGTGTCCCACATGTGCCTTGGAGGACACAATGACGTCACATGCAGTGAGCGTGCTCAGTGTTTATGGAAGTAAACATGGACGCTTTGAGTGAGTATCTGGCTTTAGTAAAGTTGCTGTCCTACCGCGGAGCCAGCACAGGTACAATACATTTGTTTTAAAGAGGAGATTAAGAAGGAGAAGAGTGAGGTTGTTGGCCATGGTGTTTGTGGGGCAGTGACAGCAACCTCCATACAGAGGAACATGTGGGTGCAGAGTTGCAGCCAAGACTGGCGGGATTACTATGTGCTTCGCCTCTTCACTGACACGGAGTTCATACAAAATTTTCGAATGACAAGAACATTTATGTACATTTGTGAACGCCTACTTTTACCATTCTCCTGGGAGGAAACACGGGCAGATCAGATGCGGGCAGGTCGGATGAATGCGACCTGGCCGTTCAGACTGAAGTAGCATGTCAAAAGATCAGATATGTATCGGTTTTAGGACCACATATCCAAGTGGCCTGGGTCGCATTTGAAAAAATCGGATCTGTGTCATTCAGACTGTCATTAGAAGATCAGATACAGGTTAGCCTGCTTCCGTTCGTTTCGAACTGGAAGGCGGCCTGGAAACTCGTCCAAGCGAGAGTCCCAGATTTAGGGCCCCAATCAGAGAGCGGGGGAGGTGTGGCAAGACGGTGACGCGTACTACATGACAAACGGAAGCTTGTAGTTTGAACTGACAACTGACATGATTGGCTATGGACTTACGTATACGCTCAATGATAGACATTCATAACGCCCAATAAACGGCCGTTGGCAATCGCTAACCACACCTCCGCTACGGGATTTTTCGAAGCGAGTTTCCAGACCCATATCTCACTTGTGATATGGTCAGGTGTTAACCAGACTAGATACAGGTCGCACAGGAGTGAAAAAATCAGATTTGGCTCACTTCAGGCTGCAGTCTGAACGTAGCTTTAGGTGTAAAATGTCAGGTGAGGTGTGTTGGTTTCTGACAGATATTTAACATACTGACCAGAATCTGAAGAAGCAAAACAAAATCTTATCTGCTTTTGGGTAACATGACACAAAATGACAAAAATGCTCGAATAATTTTAAGTATTCATTATTGTATTGCAATTTGATATGGAGAAGCTGGTGAGGCCAAAGTTACAGGTCAGATCTGTGGAGCTCACATTAAAGGGATATGCCACCCCCAGGTCAAACTTGGGCATCTCCCCACAGTCCAGAGACTAAAATAAGTGGTGGAAAGCGTTTTTCTGGTGACCCAGCCATTGTCCAGGTCTGTCAGCACTGACCGCCGCGGTACTCCAGTCTAACGCGGAGTAGCTGCAGATACCGTGGCGGTCAGTGCTGACAGACCTGGACAATGGCTGGGTCACCAGAAAAACGCTTTCCACCACTTATTTTAGTCTCTGGACTGTGGGGAGATGCCCAAGTTTGACCTGGGGGTGGCATATCCCTTTAAGGCTGCGTCCCATTACTCTGTCTTACCCCTTCCCCTTTATCTACATTGATTACCGTTTGCGTCATCATCCCTTGCCTCTACCTGGCTGCTACATCTACAGAGGCGACAACAATTGACGCAAACAAACGTAAACAAATGTCAGGGATTATCGGGTACCTCAGATCGCCAAAAAAACTAGCTTGTTTATACATGAAAGTTCGATGAAAACAATAACGTCGGCTAAACAGACATCACTACAATTAAAACCACAACAACAGTTCACTAAAAGTAACGTAGAACATAAGCGTCATAATTGTAAACCTGCTAAACTGTTAATCGATAATTACAACTGCTGAAAATACATTTATGAGACTCCTTGACTGGTCAATGAGACGCTGCCATCCTGATCCCAAAACCTGCCTGAGCTTGTAGGTGTACCCCTTCATTTCAAGTCTGGTCGAGAGCTTACTTCGTTTCAAGGGGTATGTAGCCCTCGGTTGTGACCCTCACCTTTGATCAAAATTAGAATCAGGACACCCCTTGCCCTCACATGAACACGCAAAACCAAGGGGTCGGGGTAAGACGAAGGGGTAAGACAGAGAAATGGACGCAGCCTAAGAGTACATGTATTTTATTATGGTGTTATAGCAATATAAACACCTGTCATTTTAACGCAACAACTACACTGTTCAAGCAAACGACAGACCCTCCACCAGAAAAATTACGTAGCGCACTTTTAAGTATTATTGGCCTGAGAATGCGTCGGTTATAAATTGTCTTACATAACAAGCCCCAAATAACCCAAAGTGAACGGTGTGTTTGAGTTGCAGACTCAGAGTCTGTCCCCGTGGTACGCAGGTGTTGAAGCGGTAATTAAAAGAGGGGATGTTTTGGCCTCCAGCTCCTCCTAAAACTTCATCCGGAATTTATTAAGCAATTAAAAAGTATAGCTGACATACTTTGTACTTTCTTGCTCCTGAGATTAAATGACATAAATTTACATAATGCCATTTAATGAAACAGTAACAGTACGGAATGCTCTTAAAGATTCAAGAGCAGAGATATTATGTGTGTATTAATAAATCCTTCCATTATAGGTAATTAAATCATTTAATATTGACTCCTAGTAAAATAATGGAACTACATGGAACCTTTCACATACCTATTTTTAAATGTATTTATTTAATTTTGACTTTTAACACAATTCAAATGTATTTCTCGTTTCATTTCCGGCATTATTTGTTATATTAATACATTTTTAAATACAATAAATAGGCATATGTCCATAGACCATCTCAAGCAGGAGGAGCCAGTCCATTTTGTTTTTACAAATTTTACACAGTTGACAGAATTGAATTTTTATTTAAAATTTTCTTCCTTTTTTTCAGTATTAATTAATCTGACAGAAACCAATGTGAGAGCTCATTCGTTTTATCTACAAACTAATCACGGAGAGAAATGACCAACTCTCAGATTTGATTAAAATAGTTCAAATTGAGAGCAGGGGTGTGTGTACGCTTTGAAATCCATAATTTAAATAAAACATTGCGCGACAATAATAATAATAAAAATAAAAAAAAACGAACGGCGAATTTGCTTTTTATGAACAAAGCTCTCTTGTGTTGCCTCCTTTGATTCTGTGCTGATTCTTATGTTCATTCAGAGTTCAAATCTATTAAAATTAGAAAGAAATAGATTTGTTTTTTTTAAAGGTGCACTATATAATTTTTTGGTTGGGGGTCCGTCACCTGCTTCTTTCTATGGATATGTCATTGCTCTGCCTCGAATGTTCCACAGTATGACATTAAACAGACTTACTGCACATTTATTCAAATACAGGTGGTTTTATAGCTCAAAAATACCTAGAAAAATCGGTATTCTGACTGTGAGCGGGGTCACCTCTCCACAGGTCTGACCTGTAACTTGGTCTGATTTGGTCTCTGTGAAGCTCGAAAGGTTTAATGCCATACTGTGAAACATTCCAGACAAAGCAATAACATCCCCATGTAGTAAAGCATTTGACGGACCCTCCACTGGAAAAGTTACATAATGCGTCTTAAAAAAATGAGATCCGGTTCCAACTGTTCACATTAAGGAACCATTCACCACACTAAGACTATATTATATTTTTTGTTATTACATTCTGACTAAAATTGTTACTGTTTTCAGTGCTTGAATTTCCATATAAACACATTCATTCATTTTCTTCCGCTTTTCCATTTTCTGGGTCGCGGGGGCAGCAGTCCAAGCAGTGTTCTGCTGCCCAGAACACAATGCACCAGCCCCCATGAATCCTCCCGCGGGTGGTGGGTCCACAGGAGGACGGCTCACGTCACAACGGGCCTTGATGTATCTTCTGCCATGGGCTACCAGTACCTACCAGTATCCACAGACACTGGGGGCGAGGTGGGGTTAAGTGTCTTGCCCAAGGACACATCAGCAGCGCTCATCTGTGGGAGCTGGGATCACACGCAGTCAACCCGTCAGGAGCGGGATTCAAACCGCCAACCCCTGGATCACTAGACAAGTGCTCTACCAACTGAGCTACTGCCGCCCCCCACATTCCTTTGTAAAATAAAAAATAAAATGGGATGGGTCATTCATTCATTTTCTTCCACTTTTTTGGTTTTGGTTTCTGAGTCTTTGGGTCACGGCGGCAGCAGTCCAGATCTCAGTGCACCAGCCCCCATGGATCCTCCTGCGGGTGATGGGTCCACAGGAGGACGGGGATGGGTCAAACTGGGTGAATGTGAGCCTCCCCTCAGAGTAGGTAAAGACAGCCGTGCCCCCCTTCCCCAAAATCCCATCCGCCTGCACTACCCCACACAGTAAATGCATCTTTTCTGTTCCTGGCAATGATGAGTTTCAATAACTACTGAAAATATAGTACAGTCATACCTCACCTTACGAAAGACCCAAATAACGAATAATCCAAGTTACGAAAAGCCTTTACGTAAAATTTTCGTCTCTGAATATGAAAGAAAATTCAAGTTACGAAACGCGAAATCTCAAAAATTCAAATAATGCACGCTCGGCTTCGCAGCCGCCCGAATCCCCCGAAACGTAAATACACTTGTAAATACACTCTCCAACAGGGTTTAGGGGGGTATTGGGGGCCTTGGAACGAATCAGGCCTTTTACATTGCGACTCTACTTACGAAAAAATCACGTTACGAAACCACTTCTGGAACGAATTAATTTCGTAAGGTGAGGTATGACCAGTGGTGAAAGTAAAGCGGTGCGCACCGGAATGCAGCACCGGTATAAAATTCACAGCCGGTACGCAGCACCGCTAAGAAAATATGGTTAATGGTGGCCAAAACCCACATTTAAAAAAAAAAGTAAGGTGCGCTATTTAAGTAGAAAACACAAACAACCACACTATGCCAATCGAGAATAACTGAAAGCTACCCGAAACTCTCGTGCAGAGATATCTGCAGTCTGTTAAGCAAGGATTGTCAAAACTTATGTGAAAGTAGCCTAAACCATTGCGAGGCGGTGCTGCACACTGGTGGAAGATTTAAAGGGATATGCCACCCCCAGGTCAAATTTGGGCATCTCCCCACAGTCCAGAGACTAAAATAAGTGGTGGAAAGCGTTTTCCTGCTCACCCAGCCATTGTCCGAGTCTGTCGCCACTGACCGCCGCGGTATCTGCTGCTCCTCCGCCTTAGACTGGAGTCTAACGTAGCCAGAGAAAGATTTCGGCCAAAAGGAATTAATTTGCTCGATGCGTTTCCCAATTACTTTGTGTGTAGTGCGCATTCATATTGAGTGCAAATAAATGTGCAAATCAACACGGAGAGCTTGCCTTGGTCATTTTGGGTGGGAACTATTTTCCAGTGCGTAAGAATACAGCCGTATCACGCACCACGTTGTGCAACAGGGGAACTCCCTTCCCGGTGCGTAACAGGGATTCCCCTGGTAGCGTACTGCGTGATACGGCTGTATTCTTACGCACTGGAAAATAGTTCCCACCCAAAATGACCAAGGCAAGCTCTCCATGTTGATTTGCACATTTATTTGCACTCGATATGAATGCGCACTACACACAAAGTAATTGGGAAACGCATCGAGCAAATTAATTCCTTTTGGCCGAAATCTTTCTCTGGCGACGTTAGACTCCAGTCTAAGGCGGAGGAGCACCAGTTACCGCGGCGGTCAGTGGCGACAGACTCGGACAATGGCTGGGTGAGCAGGAAAACGCTTTCCACCACTTATTTTAGTCTCTGGACTGTGGGGAGATGCCCAAATTTGACCTGGGGGTGGCATATCCCTTTAAGGTCGGCACGCTGCCTGCCCCTGTAAGAGAGGGTTTATGCTGACTAAAAAAATATGACATAATTAAGTATATTAAAAAAGTTATTTATGAAAAAGGTGTAAAACGTTACAAAAAAAAAAAAAAAAAAAAACAGGAAAAAAAAAAGTTTAAAAAAAAAAAAAAAAACGGTAAAGTGATGCACTGGACATTATAGCACCTGTAAGAAATGAAAACTACTTGCACCACTGGGTATGACTGTATAGTAATAGTATAGTATAGTTCTGTATATAATACTTTTAACATCACTGAGCATCAGTAGGTCTATCCAAATCAGCAGAACACCGCTGACGACACCTGATGGCTGAAATCATGCAAAATGCTTTTCTGTGGCTGCAAATCATCACGCTTCCTCTTAAAAAATCCAACTGGCTTGTTCACTAAATTCACGTGCTTTGTCTCAATGCGACGCCGAAGTTTGCATTCACAAGCGCCTCTTTGCAGACCCCACACTGTGGCAGAGGTGCAGTCCTGGAACCCGACCAGGTGAAACCGAACTTTAAATAATCAGGATCATATTTCCTGTTTTTTTCTGGGTCCTGTCTCCTCCCTGCTGCTGATTTCTGTTGAGATGGAATCAGAAAACGATGCATTTTACAGCTAATACATGAACGCACAATTACCAATATCACTACTGCTGCAGATGTGTACAGATGTGGACCATTATTGTGTCTTCACATGTGTGTCACGCCTCTCCAGGGGCTCTTTGGTGCCCCACCAGGGGAGGCGGGCCTCACCTAGTGAAAACCGCTGGCCTATATAATGTTTGTAGAAATAAAGCTGTTAAACAACTTTTAACTCCCACTTTGTCAAGAAATCAAACAGGTCAAGTTACATTTACTACACTATTTTGACCTATACCAGTGTGACCTCTCTCCAACCCAAAACATGCACCATAGGTAAAATCCTCCAGCTTAGGTCCTGACCAAACTGAAGCAAGAAGATCATGGAGATGGTCCCCGGTCGCAGTAATGTGCTGCCCACTGCTCCTAATAACAGGATGGGTTAAATGCAGAGAAGAATTTCTCCTGTGTGAGATCAATAAAGTCACTTCTTCTCTCAAATTCCCATAATGCTTTGCAAAGTCACCCTGAAAACATGGCGCACAAATGCCGATGGTAGAGCACAGCGTTGTGTGTTTGCTAAGCCACAGTATTCAAGTGGAGAGCCTGTTTAAATATTCCAACATTGTTTATAAGGATTTGAGGCTCCCGCTGGCTCCTGTTTGTAAAGACGTGAGTACAACAGAGCGGAATTATCACCTGGATCTGTCTGTTTACAGAATCTGAGTGTCAGATCAGTGAAAGCTTTTACAAATACATAGAAAGTGGCTTCATTAAAATCCCGCCTGCCGCTCAAGGTGCAGTGTCTAGAGGCGGGATTAAAATATGAACGCTTTTATTTATTTGGTTTTTACTGTATTATTATTATTTTTGCTTTTATTTATTTGCTTGTTTGTCTCTGCAGAATTATTTGATTTACAGAATTTGAGTGTCAATTAAAATCAAGGCAAGGTTTTACAAATACATGAGAGTGCCTTCATTAAAATGCTGCCTGCCACTCAAGGTGCAGTGTCTAGAAATGGTATTAAAATATGAACGTTTTATTTTTATTTTATATATTTATTTATTACATTTTTTCTTTGTGTTTATTTATATTTTATTTATTTATATTTATTTATTTATTTTGTCTCTGCGGACATATTTTATTTACTGAATTTTATTATCAACTCAAATCAAGAAAAGCTTTGCAAAAAACATGGAAAAAGCACTCTAGTCTCCCATTCAAGGTGCAGGCAGTATTAAAATATTCAAGTTTTGATTTATTTAGATTTTTACAGATATTAAAAAAAATATTTGATTGACAGTTTTTTTTAAATAAATTCAAATCAAGAAATGCTTTTGTAAAAACATAGTGTAAGTGGCTTCATTAAGAATCCTGTCTGCCACAAGTGTGGTGTCTAGTGGCAGTATATGAAAACTTTATGAAAGTTTTTCTTGTTTGTTTTGCTTTTTTGTATTTGTAGGTATTTAATTTACAGACTTGAGTTTTTTTTATTTTTTATTTAATGTTTTTGCAGCACTTTTTCTCTCTACAGATGTACAGTGTTTTTACTAGTGCTGTCAGGTGAAAAAAAAAAAGTAATTAATTACAGGATTTGTAATTATTTAATCTAATCACATTTTAATCTAATCACATTTTAATCTCATGAGAGAGAGAGTGGGAGAGAGAGAGAGAGAGAGAGAACCCACTTTGTGATTGAGTTTGCCAGTTTTTTCTGTGGTCGCTTTGCTGATTCATTTCCTAAATTCTGCAAGCGTGGTTTGGTGGTTTGGTGGTTTGTTGGTTTGGTGGTTTGCTGGTTTGGTGGTTTGGTGGTTTGTTGGTTTGGTGGTTTGATGGTTTGTTGGTTTGATGGTTTGGTGGTTTGGTGGTTTGTTGGTTTGTTGGTTTGATGGTTTGATGGTTTGGTGGTTTGGTGGTTTGTTGGTTTGTTGGTTTGATGGTTTGTTGGTTTGATGGTTTGATGGTTTGGTGGTTTTGTGGTTTGTTAGTTTGGTGGTTTGGTGGTTTGTTGGTTTCTTGGTTTGGTGTTTTGTTGGTTTGACGGTTTGTTGGTTTGTTGGTTTGGTGGTTTGGTGGTTTGTTGGTTTGATGGTTTGTTGGTTTGTTGGTTTGATGGTTTGGTGGTTTGTTGGTTTGATGGTTTGATGGTTTGTTGGTTTGTTGGTTTGTTGGTTTGATGGTTTGGTGGTTTGTTAGTTTGGTGGTTTGGTGGTTTGTTGGTTTCTTGGTTTCTTGGTTTGGTGTTTTGTTGGTTTGATGGTTTGTTGGTTTGTTGGTTTGTTGGTTTGGTGGTTTGGTGGTTTGGTGGTTTGTTGGTTTCTTGGTTTGGTGGTTTGTTGGTTTGATGGTTTGGTGGTTTGGTGGTTTGTTGGTTTAGTGGTTTGATGGTTTGTTGGTTTGATGGTTTGATGGTTTGTTGGTTTGTTGGTTTGTTGGTTTGTTGATTTGTTGGTTTGTTGGTTTGTTGGTTTGATGGTTTGTTGGTTTGGTGGTTTGTTGGTTTGCTGGTTTGGTGGTTTGGTGGTTTGGTGGTTTGTTGATTTGTTGATTTGTTGGTTTGTTGGTTTGGTGGTTTGTTGGTTTGCTGGTTTGGTGGTTTGATGGTTTGGTGGTTTGATGGTTTGTTGGTTTGTTGATTTGTTGGTTTGTTGGTTTGTTGGTTTGGTGGTTTGTTGGTTTGGTGGTTTGTTGGTTTGATGGTTTGTTGGTTTGTTGGTTTGGTGGTTTGGTGGTTTGTTGGTTTGTTGGTTTGTTGGTTTGGTGGTTTGTTGGTTTGGTGGTTTGGTGGTTTGTTGGTTTGATGGTTTGTTGGTTTGGTGGTTTGGTGGTTTGGTGTTTGTTGAAGTGCACTCACGCTCGCTCTGTCACCAGTAACAATGGAACTTGTCCGGACGTGTTTATCGTTCAAATGATCCGTCAGGCTGGAGCAGCTTCGGTGATCGAAAAATTCTTTTTGACAAAAGCTCCAAATCACAGCGTTCTTGTTGATCGTCCTGTCTTTGTTCTTTTTGTAAATAAACTTGCCGTTCAAAGGCCCGAGCAGCGATTTGCTCGCTGCACGCCAAATTAAAAATGCACGCACATTGAATTGCCGCTCCATTAATTGCGTTACTTTTTATAACGCGTTAATTTGCAGTGTAATTAATGAATCTAATTAACGCATTAAACTGACAGCTCTAGTTTTACTGTTTGTCAAATCATGGACATGTAAACTCTTCCACTGAACAAGAAGTTAAAGTACATAAGAAGACAAAATGAACAGCTTTGGTTTCTTCCACTGAAGGTGTACTCTTGTGGCCGTATTAGACATGGAAACTTTTTAGATTTGTTTGTACCAAATTCGATGGCTATTGTGTATGTAGTAATGGCAATACAAAAGAAAATGGGTGTACATAAAGTGAGAGTACCATTAAGTGTAATAATGTAATGATGGCTGTGGTGAGATATTGTTTGGCAGTAGCAGTGGTGATAGAAGTAGTTTGAAGTATTAGCAGAAGAATCACTGCTACGTAAATTATAGTTTTGCATCATTAGTTTTTCTTCTTCCCACTCTCACTTTTTGAAAAAATTTGCTTTTCTGTTGTTTACAATGTATATATAATATGTATATGATTATTGTTTCTGTCTTGGCACAAACTCAAAATGAATACGAATCAATCAATCATTTAGGGTAAATCTGGACAGTGGTCTAACTGCTCTTTCTTCATGTTTTCTAGTGAGAAGTTTATGGTGAGACTTAACAAAAATGGAGGACCAAAGAACCCAGAGAAAGTGGACCGGCTGTGTGCACTCTTCACGGTAAGAAAAAAAAAAAAGATCTACTGTCATTTAAATTTACATTACACATGGATTAAATGAATCAAGATATTCTAAAACCTTACTGACATTTGCCATTTGAAAAAAGTATTAAATATCTTTATTATTAACATTATTATTGTTGTGTTTTAGGATCTGAGCAACAAAGACATGAAGAGGGACCTGTACATCGTAGCACAGGTGATACGCACAGGTAAGATGGATTCTATGGGTCAAATGCAGAGGACAAATTTACCTACGGGGACAATAAAGTTGACCTTAAAGGGATATGCCACCCCCAGGTCAAACTTGGGCATCTCCCCACAGTCCAGAGACTAAAATAAGTGGTGGAAAGCGTTTTCCTGGTCACCCAGCCATTGTCCGAGTCTGTCAGCACTGACCGCCGCGGTATCTGCAGCTACTCCGCCTTAGACTGGAGTCTAACGGCGCCAGAGAAAGATTTCGGCCAAAAGGAATTAATTTGCTCGATGCGTTTCCCAATTACTTTCTGTGTAGTGCGCATTCATATCGAGTGCAAATAAATGTGCAAATCAACACGGAGAGCTTGACTTGGTCATTTTGGGTGGGAACTATTTTACAGTGTGGAAAAACATAGCCGAAGCACAGAGCACGCTGCGCAACGCAAAATGACCAAGGCAAGCTCTCCGTGTTGATTTGCACATTTATTTGCACTCGATATGAATGCGCACTACACAGAAAGTAATTGGGAAACGCATCGAGCAAATTAATTCCTTTTGGCCGAAATCTTTCTCTGGCGCCGTTAGACTCCAGTCTAACGCGGAGTAGCTGCAGATACCGCGGCGGTCAGTGGCGACAGACTCGGACAATGGCTGGGTGAGCAGGAAAACGCTTTCCACCACTTATTTTAGTCTCTGGACTGTGGGGAGATGCCCAAGTTTGACCTGGGGGTGGCATATCCCTTTAACTTTAATTTACACTGAATATATAAGAACTTTTAACATAAACTTTGGGGGAAAAAATAAGAGACCACTGCACTTTTTTCTGAAATCAGCATCTCTACATGTATTACAGCCATTCCATTCCAGCGTCTGTTGAATTCCAACACAAACACAAAGCTGAGCTACTTCAGTTCTTGCAGCAGGAGTGGAATAAAGTCACCCAAGAACAATGTGAAAGACTTGTGGAGAGCATGCCAAGACGCATGAAAGCTGTGATTAAAAATAGGGTTATTGCACCAAATATTGATTTCTGAACTTTTCTTAAAGGAAAAGTAACTTTTTTACAATTTGAGCCTTATTTCGGTAATAAAACAAGTTGTTTTACTCACCCATATCACTTTGGTGTCATATGGAGCATTTCCGGAGATGTTTTAGATTAGCGCCGTTAGCCTAGCGCGACTTATAGCCATAGCTCGGGGCATTCCCCGAGCATGTAATATGTCCCGTGCGGGCTCCAAATAACACAAACTTTAGCACTTTTCAAATCAGAGAAGCTCGATGTCTTTAGTCTACGATTTCGTTTGAATCAAAAGTGGCCTGTAATCCGAGATTTATCCATAGTTTACAGCTATGCGTTCCATGTTTGGGTCCCGGGAGCTGAGAGCACACTCCGCGTATGGGCACTGGCGTCCTCATCTACTCGAAACTATGGCTAAATCTCGGATTACAGGCCACTTTTGACCAAACGAAATCGTAGACTAAGACATCGAGCTTCTATGATTTGACCATTTTGCAGTGGTCTCTATTTTTTCCAGAGCTGTAGATAGATATACTGGGATAAAATATTGATGCATTATGTAACTTTTTGGTTGGGAATCCATTACCTGCTTTGGAGATGTCATTGCTCTGTCTGGAATGTTCCACAGTATGACATTAAATAGTTGTACCATACATTTATTCAATTACAGGTGGATTTAAAGCTCAACATACATAGAAAAACATTCATTCTGACTGTGAGCGGGGTCGCCTCTCCACAGATCTGACCTGTAACTTCATCTGGTTTGGTCTCCATGAAGATAGAAAGGTTTAATGCCATACTGTGAAACATTCCAGACAAAACAATAACATCTCGACAGAGAAAAGCATTTGACGGACCCTCCACCAGAAAAGTGACACAATGCACCTTTAGATTTGTTACCGTGGTCTCATATTGCACTTTTAAAATGCTCAAAAATGATCCATAATCTTATTCTAATCTGAAGAATTATTAAGTAATCCTTCAGATACAGTTTTTTTGCTCATCACCAATCACACATATTCACAAATAGGAGAGTAAAATGTCTTGCTCAAGGACACAACAGCAGTGCGGCTCCTTCAGTGGCTGAAGAATTACTACATTTTGTGACTTAAGTAAAAGTAAATATACCAGAGCTACTCAAGTAAAAGTAAAGGTATTACATGAAAAAATCTACTTAAGTAAAAATAATAGTTAATGTACTTAAAGAGCAAAAAGTAGATCTGATAGTTTGATCTGATAAAGCTTCAACTGTATTGATTATGATAAAGATTTGTGCTGAATTTTGTTCAAAAGAAGCAACTGAAGCATTTTTCCCAACTGTTTTTATTTGTATCTCTGTTTGCTTAACCCTAGAACACTTTCGCTATAAAAAGTAACACCATCACGTGCAGTGTTGTATAAAGTACTGGAAAATCAAACTCAAGTAAAAGTATAGGTACCCCTCCCAAAAATGACTTTGGTAAAAGTCAAAGTCACTGACTGAAATGTTACTTGAGTAAAAGTCTTAAAGTATCTGGAACTTCTTGTACTTAAGTATGACAAGTAATGTAAAAATAAATGTACTCAAGTAATGTAATTAAAAGTACAAGTAAAAGTATCAAGCAAAGGCAGACCCCACCAAACCTTTTTTTTTTTTTTTTTTTAAATAACAGTGCTGAAAATAAGGCATACAGATGCTCCTCAACTTACGAACGAGTTACTTTCCGGACACCTGTTCGTTAGTTGAATTTGTTCGTAAGTCGTTATTATATGTTTAAGGCTTGTATAAGTTATTTATATGGATTTGTACTGCATTTAAATAACACTAATATCACTAATAACACAATAACACTAATAAATAACACTAAATAATACTAATATGCTTTTTAAAAAGATGGAAAACTGATGAGATAAAAACAAGAGAGGGACACAGAGGCAAACACAGTCAGCTGAGAGAGAGAGAGCGCGTGTGTGTGTGAATGTATGTGTGAGACTGTGTGTGTAGCACATTTCTCCTATTTTCCTTGAGCTCTTGGGGAAAGCTGCCGCTGATTTTCGGCCCTGTTCGTAACTCGTATGTTCGTAAATCGAATGTTCGTAAGTCGAGGAGCGTCTGTACATAACACCATTGAAGGAGTGTTTTTGGAGGAAGAGGGTTTTTTGCAATTGGGCCCTTAATTCTACTGTAAAACACCATGTTCGGCTCACCCATGGTAGTTTTGTGTCATATGGAGCACTGTCGAAGATATTGGGTTTGGTGATATCCATGAAACGCCGTCCTATGAGCAAGTAAATGCAGGTACAAAATACGTTATTTGTAATTTAATAATTATGGTACGGTAGCACTAATGACATGTAGTAAATGTTCTTGTGTTAAAACATCTGGGTTGTGTGGGGATGTTGATTGATTAAACTAGCTGCATAAAACCAACAGGTGTAGGCTGATTGTCATGCGCAAGTAGCGAACAAGCCCAGGCACGTCCTGACTTCCTTCAGTCAGTAGAGGTTTTTTTTGTAATGAGTAACTAAACGGCACATTGAAAATGTATCTGAGTAAAAGTATGCAATTAAATTTGGAAATGTAGTGAAGTAAAAGTAAAAGTTATCATTTTTTTAAAAACTCAAGTAAAGTACAAAGTCTCCCAAAATGTACTTAAGTACAGTAGTGAAGTATTATTACTTCGTTACTATACAACACTGATCACGTGAAAAATAGATCAAAATATGACAAATATGTTTTTCTTTTATTTTCAACTGTGGTATGTATAACAAAATGGAAAAAAAAAAAACATAGGAAGACCCTAAAAACATGCTCCAAAATTACCGAAAAATTAGGAATGTGAGAACAAAATATTCCTAAAAACAAAAAATAATGATAGTGGAAACTTGGTCTTTGGTCCACCCATTCCTGGGACATGTGAGACTTCCCTGGTGAAGCTCAGACTCCTCGACACACGAACAGTTGCAGGAGAGAGGAACAAAAAAATAGTATTTTTTCAGTGGGTAAAAATGACCAGTTGACTAAAATATTGTTTTCACCATAAGAATTCCCTTTGAAATCACCACTTTGTGATATTTATTCATAACCACTGCACTAAATAAGGATAGATACACATTCCAGGACCACTCTTACTTACCTATTCCTTACATCCTCTTACATTAAATTCATTACATTCTTACATTCCTCTTTCACTATCGCCGGGTGAAAATCACCCAAAAGCCTGTAGGAAAAAGTGGGCTTTGGGGTAGGGAAACACCTACACCTTCAAAGATGTCAAAAACAATGGTGAAGCTCCCCAGGGACCCATGACACTCAGAAAAATGCAACATATTGAAAATCATGTAAATATTTTTGCTCAGGTGAAAATCACCCGGCGATAGTGATCTAGGGTTAAAGTACAAATGTGTTAAAAAACAAACTCTCAGGCTTTTCAGCAGGTCTAACACAATAACAAAAAATACTTACTTTTCAGTCCAGTTAAAAAATGCAATGAAGTAAAAGTAAAATGTATCCACTTTAAAATGTGGAGATATTACTTCGTCTGGAATATTTCCCAGTATTAAACCTTTTTATCTTCATGGAAACCAAACCAGACCAAGTTACAGGTCAGATCTGCGGCGAGGCAACCCCGCTCACAGTCAGAATGCCTGTTTTTCTAGATATATTTGAGCCATAAAACCACCATTGAATAAATGTAAGCGCTATTTAATGTCACACTGTGGAACATTCCATGCAAAGCAATACCATCTCCATGGAGAAAAGCATTTGACGGGCCCTCTAAGTACAGTACTTTACTACTTTTACTTTGTATCACCACTGGTTTCCTTTTCTGTCGTCTTGTTTCAGGGCGGATGTTGCTGAACGACAGTAAGAAGGGCCCTCCTCACGTGCAGTACCGTCGGCCGTATGGATGTGCAGTTCTGGCCATGAGCGATGTGCTACAGACCATCTCCGAGCTCAAGGAGGAGAAAGACTTTGTACTTAAAGTGTACACGTGAGTACTTCTGTGACTATAATGAATACGAGCAAAGTGGACACTCTAGAAAGCTATTCAGTGTAGAACGGCTTACAGCAACATACAGCATCTTCACAAAGGCAGAATTTTCCATTTGGTAATAGGAAATATATACTTTTTTTTGCATGTGCCTTGTAATAAAACACAAAAATGGAAATGTGTGTAATTTTGTGTAATTTAAATAGATGTAAAGGAATGCCTGGAACCATAAATACCAATAGAAACAGTAGAAAAATATAACATAATCAGCATAAGACATCCATCAAAATTAGGGTAAATGTGAGAAGCTTTGTAGTACATTTATTCCTCCTGTTTTGTTTTTCTTTCTTCTTTCTTAATGTTTTTTTTTCTTAACACAAAATAGTGAATGTGTGTATCAGTATATGTATTTCTTTTGCCCCTGTATAATGTAGTTCCACAATAACTACGCACAGTACTAAGTTATAAGGTATACAGACTAGCAAAGAATGTACAACTTACAATAGTATTTTGTATTTCTTGTCATATTTTTAACATCGACATTTTGCTTTTGAAAAACAAGGTGAGACTTTGGCTATGTTCAGACTGCAGGGATTAATGCTCAATTCGGATTTTTTTGTGAAATATGTTTTTTTGGGGGGGGGGTTTGCGAGGTAATTCACATTTCCAATTAAATACGACTTGTATCTGATCTCCAGTGTGAACTTTAAACACCCCAAAAGTGTCCCGCATGCACCTTGGAGGACACGACGAGGTCACAGGCAGCGAGTGTGCGCAGTGTTTACGGAAGTAGCTATTGGACGCTATTGAGCACCGGGTGATTTTAAAGTTGCTGTCGTACCGGAACCAGAACATGTACAACTTATTTGTTCTAAGGACGAGATTGAGAAGGAGAAGAACAAGGTTTTTGTGGCATTTTGTGGGGCAGTGGCAGCAACGTCCGTAGAAAGGAACGTGTGGGTGCGGAGTCGCAGCCCAAGAGTGGTGGGATTGCTATGTTCTTCACCGCTTCACTGACACGGAGTTCATACACAAATTTTGTATGACGAGAAGAACGTTTGTGCAAATTTGTGAGCGCCTATTTGTACTACTTTTGCTTGTTGATAACGTGTAGGTCGGATGACCGTTCAGACTGAATTCACATGCCAAAAGATCAGATATGTATCAGTTTTAGGACCACATATCCAAGTGGCCTGGGTCGCATTTGAAAAAATCGGATCTGTGTTGTTCAGTGTTCAGTGTAAAGTTGTGAAATGTCTAAACTGAGCATTTGCGATCCTTTTCTGCGTTACAAAAAATCGGAGCTCAAACGGGCGAGTTTGAACAAGGCACCTTATTGACGTCAGATCGAAAAAAGAAATGCAAATGCAGTTCCACCCCCGTCTGTCTGTACTCAGCGTCTCTGTAAATCACGCCCAGAGAGTTTGGACTGCGAATGCGCTAGGCAATGCGAAATGCGTTTTTTTATTTGCCTGGAGGCACGTCCGAGTGTTTCTAGGCTCGGAAGTCCTTTATCTGAGCCTCTGGACCTTTGAACAGCAGTGGTTTAATTTTATTTTCTGTGGAAATGTGTTTATTTTTCAATGGAACGCTTCAACTCTCTCCCCCGTGCAAAAACAAGGAAATGGATCAGCTGTGGGCTCTGAGCTCTGAGCGGAGCGTTTGGCCACGCCCCCACCCTCTACTATTGGCCAGCTGTTTTCTCCTCATTTGCATTCAAGCAACAACGCCCAGAATAAAGAGTTTGAGAGAGATATTTATGACTCTTTCTCATCTTATATCTGTTTCTCATGCACTGAGTGTTGATTTTGAAGAAGGATTCATTTACAGTATTAGGGAACCATTAAGGAGCCATATAAAAGCATCAAGAAGTACCATGTCATGGGATCTTTAATAGTAGTTCCAAAAGTAAACTAGTAATTGTAGCCTCTATCCAGATGCCAGTATTAAGAGTAGCTACAAAAATGAACACAAACTGCCCTATTCATGACACTTTATATTATATTCTTCATCACCACTGCCTGTTTGAACATTGCCACGAGCGCCCTGTCTCTTCCCACACACATTACAGCGACAGAGAGACAGTCTGCCAGGGACTCCCACTGGCTGGGACTTCTGAAGACTCGCCTCCAGGAGCCCCAGAGCGCTCCCTCTGGCAGTGTGATGTAACTGTCCATGTGCTGCCTCAGATGAACTTGTGTTTTATAGTCAAACACACATCTTCTCTACAAGGCCGTGAGCTCCCAGTGAGCTGAACAGTTTGAAGAAAGGCTGGAGTGTGAAGAGAATTATTTTTTTATGATTCTGTACGCGTTTTTGTCATCATTTAGGCTTGCACATTTGAGGCGCAGAGATTGGTGTAGTCTAAATCGTGGTTTTTGCAAAGAAAATCGAAAAAACATGACGGTTGTTCTTACACTAACATTACAGAATGACAGATACGATGATGATGATGATGATGATGATGATGATGATGATGATGACGATGACAACGGTAATTTGAAGGATAAGGATTATGATGGTAGTAATGTTAATGACGATGATAATGATGATGAAGAGGATTATGACGATGATGATGAAGATAATAATGAGGACAATGAAAATGATGATGCTGAGGATAATGATGATGATGATGAAGATAATGATGAGAGTGATGAAGGGGATCATGACGACAGTGAGGATAAAGACGATGATAATGACAATGATGATGATGATGATAATGGTAATGATGAGAATAACGACTATGATAATGGTGAGGGTGATGAAGAAGATAATGATGATGATAATAATGATGATAGTGAATATGACAATGAGAGTAATGAGGATGACAATGATCATGTAATTATGATGATGATGAAGATAACGAGTATGATAATGATGATAGTGATGAAGGGGATAATGACGGCAGTGAGGATAAAGATGATGATAATGATGGAGAGCATAATGACAATGATAATGGTAACGATGAGGACGAGGATAACAACTATGATAATGAGGAGGGTGATGAAGAAGATAATGACAACAACGATGATGATAATGATGATAATGAAAATGACAATGAGGATAATAATGATAATGATGATTATAATGATTATGATGATCATGAAGATAACGAGTACAATAATGATGAGGGTGATGAAGAGGATAATGATGACAATGATAATAATGATGATTTTGATGAAAATGACAATGAGGGTAATGAGGATAATGATGATTATAATGATAATTATGATGATGATGAAGATAACAAGTATAATAATGATGAGGGTGATGAAGAAGATAATGACGACGACGATGATGATAATGATGAAAATGACAATGAGGGTAATGAGGATAATGACGTTGACAGTGATAATGGTAATTATGATGTAATTATGATGATGATGAAGATAACAAGTATAATAATGATGAGGGTGATGAAGAGGATAATGATGATGATAATATGGATGATAATGAAAATGACAATGAGGGTAAGGTGGATAATGACGTTGACAGTGATAATGGTAATTATTATTTAATTATGATGATGATGATGAAGATAACAAGTATAATAATGATGAGGGTGATGAAGAGGATAATGATGATGATAATACGGATGATAATGAAAATGACAATGAGGGTAAGGTGGATAATAATGATGACAATGATAATGGTAATTATGATGATGATGAAGATAACGAGTATGATAATGATAACATGATAAAGAGGATAATGACGACAATGATGATGAGGATAATGATATAGATAAAGACGATGCTGATGAGAATAATGACGCTAATGGATGGATAATCAATAATGAATAGTATAATAATGATGATAATGAGTATGCTGCTGATGATGATAATGATAATGGTAAATATATGAATTCTACTAAATTATTGTTGATATCTCTGTAATTGTGTCTTTTGTTCTCGCTCAAAACGTGCCTGTCGCCTGCAGATGTAACAATGAGAACGAATGGTACCAGATCCACGAAAACATCATCAGGAAGTCCAGTACGAAATACACTACTCCTAGCAACAACTACGGTAAGAGAACTGCCCTGAGACAGTGTGGAGATTATTTATTCATTTTTACATATAATGAGTACATTCCGAACATCTTTCTGAAGAAAAAAAAAAAAAAAAAGTTGGCAAATATTCAGCCTGTAAACAAATGCAAATTACAGATGCAAAACAAACAATTTCCCTAGTGGATCAAAAAAGTTTGTCCAAGTCTAAAAAAGGTTTATACTTTGATGAAAACAACACACATCAGTTATACTTTGACCCTAAGAACTGCTTACACAATACTATCAGTACTGGGGCAAGACCAATTTTACTTTATTATATGAAATAAATTGGGTATCAGCCACTTTTCTCATATTAGGTCCTCATCTGTCACCTTGGAAAGAAGCAGGCCAAGTACTTTTTGTAGATTACTTTTTACTTTGGATCAGCAGAAAATACAATACAACGTAAAACACTATATCGTTAATTAATCCAAAGATTTATTTTGAGTAATGTTTTCCGCAAACTAAACTAAACTGCTTTCTCCCATAGGCCTGATCATTTCGCTTCAGTTGCTGCGTGGAGACATAGATCAGGTGAGAAGAGAAAACCCTGTGATCTTCAGCAGAGGAGTCGCCATGACCCGAAAACTGGGCTTTCCCGATGTCATCATGCCGGGTCAGTGCACTCAGCATTCTCACGTGTAATCGTTATTTTAAATTATCAGGCTGAAAAAGTAGCATGGGGAAGTTTTTCAATCCCAGTACACTGTTAGGACAAAGTGTACCTTCAGTATTGTTATTTATCACTCTCGTCGTCTGTATATCTCACGCTTTCTCTGTCAACTCTGTCTCATTTTTCCCTTCTTTTTCTCTTTCTCTCTCACTCCTTCCACTCTCTCTCACACTCATTAGGTTTATGCTTCTTGGAGACATTACATTGACCCTAACTTTAACTCTAACCTTAACCAAACTTCATGCCTAAGCATACCCAAATCTGAACTTTAGTACTTGTTTTTAATCTAGTAATAAAATAACAGAGATCCCCATGAACTGAGTGTGTATACAGAATTTCATCCCCACAATATGACGGCTACAGCTCTGGAAAAAAATAAGAGACCACTGCAAAATGATCCGTTTTTTCTGATTTTACTACTTATAGGTTTGGGCAAAAGGAACATTTTTGTTTGAGTCTATAAACTACTGACAACATTTCCCCCAAATTCCAAGTAAAAATATTATCATTTAAAGCATTTATTTGCAGAAAATGACAAATGGTCAAAATAACAAAAAAGATACATGTTTTCAGACCTCAAACAATGCAAAGAAACAAGATCAAATTCATTTTAAAACAACATAATACTAATGTTTACGCTTAAGGGGGGATAGTGCGTTTATTTGTTGTTGTTTCTTTTTTATGTTAATCTGTATGGCTTCCCCTTCAACAGTGTCCTGAGATTAACCCATGATTTACCCATGACAGCGTGATCTGGTCCCGGTTCTCCTCCGGTAACGTAGCTCGTAAACGTAGGTCCGGTAAGTTCGCGGGGACAATTTAATAAAGCTTGTTTTTCTTCTCAAAACAACATTTGTCCAAAAAGTGATATATTTGCGTACCAAACAGTTCAGCAGCGTATTTCGTATTCGCATATTTTCACTCGATTCGTATCACTGCGCGCATATTAGCTGTATTAGCCTGATAACTTTAAGCGGATGTTTACAAGTGAACAGGCTAATAGAGCTAACCTGGGCGCATTGATACGACTCTAGAGTGAAAATATGCAAATACGAAACACGCTGCTGAATTTTTAGCGGACAACTGTTTGGGATGCAAATATATCACTTTTCGGACAAATGTTGTTTTGAGAAGAAAAACAAGCTTTATTTACTGTCCCTGCGAAAAAAACAAAACAAAAACGCACTATCCCTTTAAGAAGAGTTCAGAAATCAATATTTGGTGCATTAACCCTTATTTTTAATCACAGCTTTCATGCGTCTTGGCATGCTCTCCACAAGTCTTTCACATTGTTCTTGGGTGACTTTATTCCACTCCTGGTGCAAGAACTGAAGTAGCTCAGCTTTGTGTTTGTGTTGGAATTTACCAGACGCTGGAATGGAATGGCTGTAATACATGTAGAGATGCTGATTTCAGAAAAAAATGCAGTGGTTGTTATTATTATTTACTTATTTTTTTCCAGAGCTATATCTGCCCACTTCTCCCTCCCTCTCCTTTTCTGTCTTTCTATTTTCTCACGTTCCTCTCTATCCCTCTCATTCTCTCTCTCAACCCCCAACTCTCACTTTTTCCTCACTCTCCCCCTCCCTCGCGCTCTCCCCTGCCCCCTGGTGTCAGTGATAGAGTAGGTCTCCCCTGGCCTCCCTGACAGCTCCTCTGAATTGGGACTTGCCTGTATGATGAATGCACGCACACACACACACACACACACACACATACACATACACATGCACAGACACACACACACACACACACACACTCACGTTAACTGGGGTCATTAGTCTTCTGCATGTCTGAGCTGTTTAACTCTGTCCCCCACGAGACCATTCTCATATAAATACATTGTGGGTTGTATATATGGAAATACGAAACATAACACATAAGAATAGAATGGTCAGAACAAGTTGGTTGGAGGTCCATCACATGCTTGTCTCTATAGATATGGATTGCTTTGCCTGGAATGTTCCACAGTATGACATTAAACAGCTCTACCTTACTTTTTTTTTTTTAATTACAGGTGGTTTTATAGCTCATAAATACCTAGAAAAACATGCATTCTGACTGTGAGTGGGGTAACCTCTCCACAGATCTGACCTGTAGCTTGGTCTGGTATTGGTCTTATTGGCATCTTTAAGAAGAAGCTGTTGAATACCCTTCTATGGAAAAGAAACACTGAATACTGTTCATTCAAAGGATATCATATTTTCGTTTAGTTTGCCTAATTGCTATGACAATGGAGGACTGCTGCCATATCTTGAAACCAATGAAAAATGCATAAAACATAATAATAGAAGGGTTAGAACAAGTTGGTTGGCGGTTCATCATGTGCTTGTTTCTATAGATACGGATTGCTCTGCCTGGAAAGTTCCACAGTATGACTTTAAACAGCTCTACCTTACTTGACTTGGTCATTTTGGGTGGGAACTATTTTTCAGTGCGGAAAAAGACAGACGCAGCACACACCACGCTGCGTAACAGGGGAACTCCCTTCCTGGTCGGTAACTGGGATTCCCATGTCTGCGTGGTGTGTGCTTCGGCTTTCTTTTTCCGCACTGAAAAATAGTTCCCAATCAAAATGACCAAGTCAAGCTCTCCGTGTTGATTTGCACATTTATTTGCACTCGATATGAATGCGCACTACACAAAAAGTAATTGGGAAAAGCATCGAGCAAATTAATTCCTTTTGGCCGAAATCTTTCTCTGGCGACGTTAGACTCCAGTCTAACGCGGAGTAGCTGCAGATACCGCGGCGGTCAGTGCTGACAGACCTGGACAATGGCTGGGTGAGCAGGAAAACACTTTCCACCACTTATTTTAGTCTCTGGACTGTGGGGAGATGCCCAAGTTTGACCTGGGGGTGGCATATCCCTTTAATGCCATACTGTGAAACATTCCAGACAAAGCAATAACATCTCCATGGAGAAAAGCATTTAAAGGAGAATTAACATTTTTTACAATCTGAGCCATATTTCTGTAATAAAACAAGTTGTTTTGTAGCTTTGTGCTACAATTTTGTATGAAAAGCGCCTTATAAATATTTGATTGATTGATTGATTGATTCTACTCACCCATAGCACTTTGGTGTCATATGGAGCATTTCCGGAGATGTTTTAGATTAGCGATCTCTGTAACATGAGTTCTCGGGGCACATGTTTGCGGTCTCCAAATAACACAAACTTTAGCACTTTTCAAATCATAGAAACTCAATGTCTTAGTCTACGATTTCGTTTGAGTCAAAAGTGGCCTGTAATCCGAGATTTATCCATAATTTACAGTTTTGCGTTTCATGTTTGGGAGAGCTGAGAGCGAAATAAGCTGTGACTCCGCACATGCGCACTGGCATCCTCATCTACTCGAAATTATGGCTAAATCTCGGATTAGAGGCCACTTTTGACTCAAACGAAAGTGTAGACTAAGACACTGAGCTTCTATGATTTGAAAAGTGCTAAAGTTTGTGTTATTTGGAAACCGCAAACATGTGCCCCAAGAACTCACGTTACAGAGATCGCTAATCTAAAACATCTCCGGAAATGCTCCATATGACACCAAAGTGCTATGGGTGAGTAAAACAACTTGTTTTATTACCGAAATAAGGCTCAGATTGTAAAAAACGTTAATTCTCCTTTAACGAACCCTCCAATACATTTTTAATATCTCTTTTATTATTGCCTCCTCACAAATATGTAGTTTGAAGGCTGCCTCACTCTGCTGAGATTTTTCTAAACCCAGCTCATTAACCTGGCAAACAGTTCCTTTCTGATATGAAGGATTTTTCTGAATACTGGTCATTCAAAGGATATAATATTTCCATTTAGTTTGCCTAATTGGTATGATAATGGAGAACTGTTGCCATATCCTGAAACCAATGAATAATGCACACTGAATATTGGAGCGAATTAACAGTGGAGAAGTTGAAAAATCGAACACGCTCATCTGTTATGTTATTTGGTGTGGAATGCTAGAGGATAAAAATACATGTAATAAAAATTAAATTACACATTATTTTGTTGAATACAATTTTTGTCCTTTTTGTAACCAGGAGACATCCGAAACGACCTGTACCTGACCCTGGAGCGAGGAGACTTTGAGCGAGGAGGAAAGAGCGTCCAGAAGAACATCGAGGTCACCGTGTATGTGCTGTACGCAGACGGAGAGATCCTCAAGGTATTATCAAATTATAATACCAGCAACTAGACACAAATATTAAAGGAAAAGTAACGTTTTTCACAATTTGAGCCTTATTTCGGTAATAAAACAAGTTGTTTTACTCACCCATAGCACTTTGGTGTCATATGGAACACTTCCAGAGATGTTTTAGATTTGCGATAGCCTAACGCGACTTCTAGCCATAGCTCGGGGCATATAATATATTCCCCGAGCATGTAACATGCCCCGTGCGGTCTTCAAATAACACAAACTTTAGCACTTTTCAAATCATAGAAGCTCGATGTCTTAGTCTACGATTTCGTTTGAGTCAAAAGTGGCCTGTAATCTGAGATTTAGCCATAGTTTACAGCTTTGCGTTTCATGTTTGGGTCCCGGGAGCTGAGAGCACACTCCGCACATGTGCACTGGCGTCCTCATCTACTCGAAACTATGGCTAAATCTCGGATTACAGACCACTTTTGACCAAACGAAATCGTAGACTAAGACATCGAGCTTCTATGATTTGAAAAGTGCTAAAGTTTGTGTTATTTGGAGACCGCAAACATGTGCCCCGAGAACTCACATTACGGAGATCGCAAATCTAAAACATCTCCGGAAGTGCTCCATATGACACCAAAGTGCTATGGGTGAGTAAAACAACTTGTTTTATTACCGAAATAAGGCTCAGATTGTAAAAAACGTTACTTTTCCTTTAATATTCAATTTGTTTTAGTTTCGAATAAAACAATGAAGGAAGAAATATTTTTAATAGCACCTTTTTAGTAAATAAACATCACTTAAAGATCCTATACACAGAATTGACTCTTTTGAGCTTTTATCCATGTTAGAATGTTGTTACCTCATCAAAACATCCTTTTTTTTTTCGTTTTGTTTGAGTAACCGTTCATTATTAGTCTGTGTATATATCCAAACCTCAAAATAATCTGTTCCACCTTGTGATGTCATGAAGCTGTAGTTTTCAATTTAATACTTACCTTTTTTGATCAGTAGAGATTGGCAATACCAGGGCTGAAATTATCTAGATCAGGGGTCAGCAACCTGCAGCTCCGGAGCCGCATGTGGCTCTTTGATCCCTCTGATGTGGCTCAGTACAGTGGTCCCTCGTTTATCACCGTGGTTACATTCTAAAAATAACACACATTCTACACTTTTCTCAGACTGCCATTAACATTTTCTTACATTTTTCTCTTGTTTAAACACTCAAACTTTGGTAGATTTTCAACAAAAAAAGCACAGTATTTTAGAATAAAACCAAAGATCCAAACTTGTTTTCAGGGGCGCGCGGGGCTTTCTCACTGCAGTCCGTGTGCCCGTGTGCCACCAGCGCACACAGCTTGTCCGCTACAGCGTGTACCCTTGAGTACCAGCGTGTATCACAGAGCAGGTTAAACTTTTTAAAACATCCTACCTGTCCATGCCTCACGTCAGCGCGGCTCTCCTTTTCACACGCTCTCTAACCCACATATAGCGCACACAGGCTCCTCACAGGCAAACATACAGCACTTCAGAGTCACACTGCGAGCAATCGAACATTTGTATAAATTTGGCAAACTGAACGCATTCTGTACTGTACAGGAGACACTGCACGGAGGAGAATGACTGACAAATCAGCAAAGGCCTACAGTCCCTGAGCCAATCAGGACGCAGAACACAATGTGCGTTGATACACTATAAAAAAAATCCACGAAACAGCGAGGCCACAAAAAGTGAACCGCGATATAGCGAGGGACCACTGTATTTCATTAAAATTATTTTATTTTAGTCAGTTCAATTTCAAAATGTAATTCTATGGCACAAAAAAGACGTTATATGTAGTGTTATTTCATTTTAAATTTCAAAAGGGTTTTGTGGCTCCCAGTGTTTTCTTTACTGTGTGAAACGGGTCCAAATGGCTCTTTGAGTGGTAAAGGTTGCCGACCCCTGATCTAGATGATTCTGGTGAAGGTGTATGGAGTTTGAAAACACAGTGGAGCACTTCCTGTATTACCATCACAAGGTGGAACAGAGTGTTTTCTGTTTGAGAAAAGAACACAGCTTAAATATGCAGGATGTGTGAGTTCAAAATGTGTGAATGAAGCAAAACACAGCTCCAGGTCTGTTTGTGATGAAGAAACAACATTATAACATCGATCAGAAAGTAGGGTAATATGAGCTCTTTAATATTAAAATGTCCCCTACACATTTTGGTGGTATACAAGAAATGTAGCCACAGGTAAATTTTTGCATAACTGCATTTACTCATCATTAGAAATGTGTATTTAGCATGTTGTCTTCTCTGTGGTCAGGACTGCATCAGCCTGGGGTCAGGAGAGCCTAACGTCCCTGAACATCGCTCATTCGTCCTGTATCACAACAACAGTCCACGCTGGAGCGAAGTCATCAAACTGCCCATCCCCATTGACCGCTTCAGAGGCTCCCACCTTCGCTTTGAGTTCAGACACTGCTCCAGTAAGAACGCCGGCACTCACTCAGAAAGACAAAGATTATCTTGTGTGAAACGTTATAGGTTCATAATCTAAGTGTGTGTAGGCCTACATTTGTTACCCGCCCCGGGAAGAGCCGGCATATGTCGGGATTGTTGAAAATGAGAAAATCACATTAGAAGTGTTTTTTTTTTTTGGTTTTGTTTTTTGCAGAAATTTGCTTTTTTTTCGGAAAGAAATGGGGCGTGTGTAAATTACCATAACAGCGCTCCCGGCCAATCATGTGACGATTAGCGCCGTTTTGTTTTTTCCCTTTTAAATTTTTTTTAAAATGCAGTAGAGGTAGCTTGAAGACCATGGGCATTTCAATTAGTTGTATTATTTTATTCAATCCAATGATTTTAGTTTTAGTTTTAACTCCTGCCACACACTACAACATTATTTGTCTGATTTAGGACATGATTTCACAAATAATAAAGACACAGTTTTCACTTGCATCTAAAGTAGAAGTGCAATGCTCTGATACAAAAGTTCAAAACTCCATGCACAGCTTCCAGGTGCTGGTAACAACAGGAACACTGAATAATTCCAGAAAAGAAGAAATTTACCGCACACTCGCTTGACTTTACTCTTATTCCTTTATTGGGCTTAGAGCGAACAATGCGTTTCGCTTCTACAGCGAAACGTTGTTCATATGCTTAATCTTCTACAACGTCATCAGGATGACGCTGTAGAAGCGAAATGCGTTGTTCGCTCTAAGCCCAATAAAGGAATAAGAGTAAAGTCAAGCGAGTGTGTGGTAAATTTCTTCTTTTCTGGAATTATGCAATGCTCTGATCTTTTGAAAACTCAAAGCGAGAAGTTTTACTGTAAACAGGAAACAGAAGAGGCGGCCTTAACTGTTTTCTGTGTATATATTGCAGCTAAAGACAAAGGAGAGAAGAAGTTGTTTGGGTTCTCCTTCACTCCTCTGATGAGAGAAGATGGGACCACGCTGTCTGATGAGAGCCATGAACTCTATGTTTACAAGGTCTGGATGTGTTCCATTTGCTTCATGAAGTATAAAAATACTTTATAACAGTCTTAACAGTCTTTCAGCATTACCATATATTTTGTCTATGTATCTCAATAGTGTGATGAGAACACGACGTTCAGTAACCACGCCCTGTACCTGGGCCTGCCCTGCTGCAAAGAGGACTTCAACAGCTGCCCCAACATCCCCTCCAGCCTCATCTTCCAACGCAACACCAAGGAGAGCTTCTGGATCTGCACACAGCTCTCCTCCACCAAGCTCACACAGAATGGTATGTAGCTTTAGTCAGGACCTAGTCCTGGTTTAGACCTGGTTAAGGACTAGTTTAGACCTGCTTTAGATCCGGATAAGTGCTGGTTTAGTCCTGGTTCATATGCCAAATCTTCAAACGCAACAGCAAGGAGAGATTCTGGATCTCCACCCAGCTCATGCAGAACTGTGTGTAGTTTTAGTCAGGGTCCAGTCCTGTTTTGGGCCTCTCCCTCCACCAAGCTTACTCAGATCAAAGGTATTTTTAGTTGGGGTCTAGTCCTGGTTTGGGCTTGGTTAAGTAGTGGTTCATTTCTGGTTTAGTCCTTGTATATATATATATATATACTGTATTTTTCGGATTATAAGTCGCAGTTTTTTTCATAGTTTGGCCGGGGGTGCGACTTATACTCTGGAGTGACTTATGTGTGAAATTATTAACACATTATTATATCATTTCACAAGTTATTTTCACACTAAACCGCAAGAGGGCGCTCTAGGCCTGTGTTGATCATTTCAACATTGGCGGTAACTTATAAAAACAACTGAGAAGGGCTGAACAAAAATGGCACCGAAAAGAAAATCATATTCTGCAGATTACAAGAAGAAGAAGCTATGCCTTTATTAGTCCCACAGTGGGCAGTAGTGAAATATGCAGCCGAAAATGGTAATCGAGCAGCAGAAAGAAAGTTTGGAGTTAGCGAGAAACTTGTAAGGGACTGGTGAAAAGCGGAGGTTACTCTTACTGAAATGAAGAAAACAAAAAAAAGCTTTGTTGTTTATGCGTCATGTAACGTTAGCATAACGTACACTTATTCAGCCTGTTGTTCTCTATTCTATTTTTATTTTAAATTGCCTTTCAAGATGACATGTCTGTTCTTGGTGTTGGATTTTATCAAATAAATTTCCCCAAAAAATGCAATTTATACTCCAGTTTTCCTTCTTTATTATGCATTTTTTGGCTGGTGCGACTTATAATCCGGAAAATACGGTACCTAATTTTACAAAGAAACGCCAAGGAAAGCTTGTGGATCTCCACCAAGCTCTTCTCTACTAATCTCACTTGGTATGTAGAACAGTACGTAGTTTTAGTCAGGGTCTAGCTCTGGTTTAGTCCTGGTTTATGTTCCTCCTCTTCCATCAGATCTTCACTTACAGTAGCTCTTAAACACTGGACAGCTGAAACTGAAACTTGGTGTTTTCTTCCAGTGGACCTTTTGGCCCTCCTCAAGTGGAAAGCCCATCCAGACCGGGTCATGGACATCCTGGGACGCTTACGGCACGTCAGCGGAGAGGAGATAGTCAAGGTGGAGCTCAAATTATACATAAATATAATTTTAAGATTTATAAATGCATAAGAAGTTTATTTATTATTATTATTTTTTTAACAGTTTCTTCAAGATATTTTGGACACTTTATTCTCCATTCTTGATGACAACACAGATAAATATGGCCCTCTGGTGTTCCAGTCACTGGTATGTGGATTCTGTTCTGTCTTGGATGTGGCTTAGTCCTGGTCACATGTTTCTGTCCTTCTTTAGCGCTGAGACTAGAGAAACATTCAGGATCATTTAGTCCGACCTGCTTTTGTGCTGATTCGATATTCTATTTAGCGCCATAATACTAGGGATGCACCGATCCGATACTGGTATCTGATATCGGCGTCGATACTGAAGAATTTGCTGGATCAGATAGCAGCTTCCAATTATCAGTTCAGTCAATATCCTAGTTCTGCATATACATTCCTGTAAGAAGACTTTTTAATTTTTATTTCTGTTATTTAATTGGTCCACAAAGTCTTGTTTTAATTTTTATTTATACAAAGTTGTTCTGTAGTTACTTGAGAGATAAATAACAGTTACATTTGGATTAGTTTTATGTTATTGTATTTTTGTACAAAGAAAGAAAAAAAAGCTGTTTTCAGTTCCTGCACCTGTATTAATTGATATCGATAATCCACAGGTTCTTAAAGCCATAGTATTGGAATCAGTATCAGAAAAGTTGGGTCATTACCAATGTTCCCCCTAATTTTTCTTGTGTCTGAGCAAACACACTCACTCCCTGAGCGATTGTTAGACCCCCGTGAGCAACATCCGACATGCACACTGTGGCCACACCAGTATCACACCTGAGATCATCGCATACAAAGCTTATTCATCAAATTACTGCAGTTATTTCTGTTGGATTACTTTTAATATATCTGATTTAGAATTAGAACCCTCTTAGAATGTCAAAGACAAAAATCTTGTTGTTCGTGAGCTTTGCATATGTTGTATGTCAGTTTGACTGTTGTGGTCAGTGAAACATTGAACATTACAATATTTTGAAAAATAACCTCATAAATAAAATTAAACTATAGTGTATAAACCTGTAAGAGCATAGAGATTTTTTATAGCCTGCATAGCTGGAGATTTTAATAAGGTTTATAGGACCTATAGGCCAGTATAAGACGGGTCTTTCCCAAAATAAATATAAATTATTATCACTTTATATCTTGCTTTTTAATTATTAGCCTGTTTGAATAACTTTGTGTGAGTGTCAGAGCTCTGTGGTATAACACTCTGGGGAGAGGATTCACACTGACAAAGTCCCATCTTTTTGGCTCACCAAAACCTATGGTTTGGACTAGGGCTGTCAAACGATTAATTTTCTTGATCGCAACTAATCTCAGAAATTTCATAGTTAATCGCGATGAATCGTGATTTATTTTGCATGTTTAAAATTGATATCTTGCAGTAAGACCGTTCGAATCTAAAGTTAAACTCACAATGCAAAGTATTTCTCACCATTTTTTTATTTTAAAAAAGTGCAGAGAAAGGAAAAAGTAACAATGAACCAGTAATAGTGGCTAAGTTGGCTAAACTGAAGACAACAGCGTGTCCTTCCTTGCCAATGCCGACGACTCAATTGAAGCCCGCTCGAGCTGCCTACGGATGCGTAGAAGGAACAAAATACTAGCAAACTCAAAATAGCGCGTTTAACCGACAATGAGTTTAATTAATACAACCAAATGAGCTGCATATGGATGGTAGAATTGCGGAAAATGCTGCCAAACTCTGATCGCGATTTAAAAAATTGTTCGCGATCATAACTTACATTAATCTAATCGCGATTAACGCGTTAATATTCACAGCCCTAGTTTGGACAGAAACAAAGTAAACAGGCGAGGATTACATTATGTCTCTACCTGTCTTCATGTGTTCTTCCCTCCGTGGAGCGTGTGCGAGCTGCGCTCCCGTCAGATCGTGCCGACCTGCGGCGATGCGCACTACAACTACGATCATACTTCAGTATGACTAACCTGAATCTATCAGATTGGTCGTTCTGTGTGTCAAAGCTGCTCTGTGTTTATCAGTTCAGATTAGATTTTATGTTATTACTAGTTACTAGATTTTATTATTTTATGTTCTGCAAAGAATTTGATGTGTGCGGTGAACATTTGGGTAGAGCGTGATTGCACACGAGTGCACCTTAGAGGGAACACTGGTCGATGCATCCCTGCTCAGTATAAATCAGTCATCAATGTTTACAAGTATACTTAAATTGTTACATAAACCAATTCAACCAGCAATTAGAATCTGTAGAAAAAATATTTGGTTGCATATAAAAAAACCACTGATGTCTAAAATAAAATCTCTGCTCAGGTCTTCATCATAAACTTGCTCAGGGACAGTAAGTACTACCACTTCAAACCTGTGATGGACACGTACATCCAGAAGCACTTTGCCGGAGCGCTGGCCTACAAGTAAGTACCACTTAAAATAAATATATGATTTGTGTATGTATTATCTATATCTCTTACAGTAAAGGCATACCATTCATGAGTTATTCATACAGTATATTTGGTTCCATTACTGTGTTATAGGGAGTTGATTCGCTGTCTAAAGTGGTACATGGACCGCTCTGCAGAAGTGGTGAGACAGGATCATATACAGGAAGCCATGAGGGTAAGAGAGACTTTATGATCAATTGCATTATACATGAAAACTCCATTATGGCTATAAAATACATCAGATAGCATTCGAGAAGTACTTTTATCTTTTACTTTAGTTTTAACTCAGAAAACAGTATGTGGAAACTGGAACATGAAATAAATGCAGTACATACAGTACATATAGTTCTAAAAATTATTCCTTAAAAGTATTAATACATTCTGTTATATAAGTTGTATGTGTACTATGTGTTTGTGAAAAAGTATGAAATTTCTCCAAACATATTGTACATTTTTGATTCTTTAAAATAACTCAAATAACCACCCTTTGCTTTGATCACAGCTTTGCACACTCCACTAAATCCACTAATGCAAAGTGACAAGGCCCAGCTGTAAAGTGAAAACCATTTCAGGAGACTTCATCATGAAGCTCAGTGAGAGAAAGCCGAGAGTTTGCAGCGCTGTTGACAAAGCAAAGGGTGGATACTTTGAGGAAATAGAATCTAAAACATAAAACAGATTTATTTAACATTGTTTTATTTGCTGCATAATTCAACATACATACAGAAAAAATGCAGTATTTACCTATCCTTAAATACCCTGTACATATAGTATTTGAGCAAAATTTGTCTCCAGTCTATATTGTATATAGTATATATGGTATAAGCAGCTCTTGAGGTCAAATAAATTCCACGCTGGCTTTTAAAAGTTGTGAAAAACTCTTATAAATGAATAATGAAGATGCTCGAACACATTACAGTACAGGTAATATACACTGCGTTTTTTTTCTGAAATCAGCATCTCTACATGTATTACAGCCATTCCATTCCAGCGTCTGTTGAATTCCAACACAAACACAAAGCTGAGCTACTTCAGTTCTTGCACCAGGAGTGGAATAAAGTCACCCAAGAACAATGTGAAAGACTTGTGGAGAGCATGCCAAGACGCATGAAAGCTGTGATTAAAAATAAGGGTTACTCAAGATTCAAGATTCAAGATTGTTTATTTGTCATATGCAGAATCAACACAGGGTCAACAATGCAATGAAATGCTTTGGATCAGAAGAACCGTTGACTCGCTAAGATAGTCAAGAAGTACTAATAACGTGCAGTAATAGTACATGGTAAAAAAGTGTTGCAAAAGTGCAGGGGAAGAAGTAAACAATATAATAAAAATATGTAATAAAATGTAATAAAAATACAAAGTACAATGTACAAAGCTGCAGTTAGGATTAAACAGACCCTCCAGGAATTCGCGATGTTGCGATTTGCAACTTCAACGCAACTTCAGCCAATCCCCGTGAATTCAGGGCGCTGTTGCAATTTTGACCAATCACCGCAACTTTCCCGCAATTTTTACCAATCTTGACCAATCATCGGCGACGTATTGAACTCACGTCGACCAACTTCCAATGAAACTGCGGCCGTGTCCACAGTTCGGAGCGTGGTTTGAAGGGGGCTCAGACTGCAGTCAAGGCGGTGCACACTTGCTCAGCCCTGAGTGCACTCCGCAGACCGCATGGCCGTCTGCGAAATGCGACAGGTCTCGCAACTATGGGAAGCAGCCGCCGACTCCATTTTCTCCCGTAGAAGAAGTAGCATACTGGGATATATGAGTGTGCAAAGCATACATTTTCACGCGCTTGGTCCACGCTCCGATTTCCATGGAAACGACTGCGGTCTGCGAACACGTGTTAACTGTCCATGGGACAAAAAAGAAATGACGCACATGCATTTCAAATGCTCTGAACTGTGCACTCTGGGAATTGGGACACGGCTTCTAATGGCAAAGAAACATGTTTGCGGCCAACCATTTGCCCACAAAAATAACAGCAAAAGACTGGGCGAAACAGTTCCCTTCCTAGTAGTAATTAGGGCCCGAGCACTGAAGGTGCGTAGGACCCTATTGTTGCTCCGTTTCCGTATTATTCTTGTTCACACACGCTCGGGCAATTTTGAGCATGCTCCCATGCTTCAAAACGAATGTAACTTTGCACGGGCATCACAAAGTGCAGCCAGTACGACCACAAAAAGACCCATCCCCCAGTGACCCCCAGGAGCTCGATAGTGCCCCCTAGCGTGTTGTCTTTCGGGGCTGGCATACCGTTTAAGATAGGCGCACGAAATTTGGTAGGAACGTGTATCTCAATAAGACGAACAAACGCCTCACTGCAATGTTATGGCCACGCCCAACAGGAAGTGAGATAATTGGCCTTTTATGTGATTTTGTGGTATTTGACATACAATGGAATTTGAAACACTTCTCCTACACCGTACCTCAGATGGGCATACATTTTTTCTTAAGACGTTGGAGATGTTAAATTGCGAAGGATTTTCAAATAGGCGGTAATATGACGATACGGCGGATCGATAAAGTTAGGTATTTATTGACTGGGAGTTATGAGTTATGAATGGGAGGTATTTATTGCTAGGCAACGCCCTGATCAAAGATCTTTGATCTTTATGTACCTTTGATCTGATATAGCTGCAAGCAGCAATGTGGGGCCAAGCACCGAAGGTTCATGTAGGCCTCAGCATGTAGGCCACATGCAGGGTCTGACAGGGTCTAACAGGGTTTGACAGGGTCTGACAGGGTCTAACAGGGTCTGACAGGGTCTGACAGGGTCTAACAGAGTCTGACAGGGTCTGACAGGGTCTGTTCTGACAGGGTTAGACCCTGCGCCACCATGTGGTAGACAAGGGAACTGTAAAATATGCACGGAAGCTGTTATCGCGCTTTCTATTAACATGACATTTTGTGCAGCTGAAAATACTTTGTATGCAGGCGTGGAGAATACCCCCCACCCACCATTGGAATGCACTGAAACTGCTACTGTGCTTTAGATTGACATGACATCTTGTGCGGCTGAAAATACTTTGTATTGCTGGCATGGAGCATGCCCCCCCACCCCCATAGGCCGCAGGTGCGAGGGGCCCGACAAACGCTGCTTGCGGCTTTAATTTATTTTCGATGTTGGTAAGGTTGTTTTAGGAACATATGTCTGTGATCTCTGTGTCTTTGTATTATTCTTTGTCAGTAATAACTCCGTATTCAAAATATTACTCCATTTTAATTACAAAAAGGGAAAATCGCAACTATTTATCGCAACTTTCACTTCCTCCCGCAACAAAATCGCAACAAAAACCTTAAAAGCACCGCAACTTTCATCGCAACTTTTTTTTTGATTAAATAAGGTGTAAGTATTTCACAGATTGCACATAATATAGTATAGTATAAGTATTGCATGTGGGTTATTGCACAGATTATTGCACAGGAAAGAGTAGTTTACAGTGAGGTAGTGACAAACATGATACATTCATACAGAGCAGCAGCAGTAAACATAATGCATAATGAAAAGTAGTTTAGTGCAGTATTATTGAGAGTTCAGTATTATTAAGAGTATTCAGTAGTTCAGTAGTCTGACAGCTTGGGGGTAATAGCTGCACCAAATATTGATTTCTGATCTCTTCTGAACTCTTCTTAAGTGTAAACATTAGTATTATTTTGTTTTAAAATGAATTTGATCTTGTTTCTTTGCATTGTTTGAGGTCTGAAAACATGTATCTTTTTTGTTATTTTCACCATTTGTCATTTTCTACAAATAAATGCTCTAAACGATAATATTTTATTTGGAATTTGGGAGAAATGTTGTCAGTAGTTTATAGACTCAAACAAAAATGTTCCTTTTGCCCAAACACATACCTATAAGTAGTAAAATCAGAAAAACAGATCACTTTCCAGTGGTCTCTTATTTTTTTTCCAGAGCTGTATATAATAACTTTGGACCCCTGCACGTTTATAATGAACTAGTTGTTGTTTTTTCCAGACAGAGCTCCCTTAAAATCCGCTGTCTCTCTACCTTGCCTTACCTTACTCTTTGCTACTCCATTCCTTTGTCCAAAAGCAAACTGTTCTTACATCATTTTTGCAGGAGGAGGAGGAGGAGAGGACAGAGAATATTTGATACTACACCATACTATGTACCGGTGTAGCACATTTAGCAGACAGCCACAGCTCAGCTCTTTAAAATATTCATGGACCTCTACCGTCGTATCAAATGGGTCACCAGCTCCTGTGTGGAAGTGCCCCACCTGAATTATTGAGACCAAGTTTGACAAGTGCAGCAGCTTGGGCTCTATAATGAGTGGAGATGTTTATATGTAATACTAATGGTGGCCACTTTAGGGTTTGAGATTTAGATTTAATGCATGTACAGTGAACGTGACATCAAATGGAACTAATGGAACACTAAATCAACTTTTTATTACTAGTGTAAGTGATGTTTGAATAGGATTATCTACTGTTCCTTGTCCTTACTGGTAATTTTAGTGCGAACTAGGTACGTTTTCAGCTTTTTGGCCACTGCAGTCTCAAGTACTATATGACACGACACGGGATTAGACTTAGACTTGGACTTTGACAAACTTTATTGATCCACAAGGGAAATTATTTGGGTACAGTAGCTCACTCATCAAATATAATATATAAAAGGGTAACAGAGTAACAAAAAATAGGTGGAATAGCAAAAAGGATAGCAATAGACCAGTGTCAAATGAGACATAATTATAAAAATAGAAATAATAATAAGTCTATATGTACAAATCAGAATAAAATAGAAAAATAAGTAATAAAATATCAAATAAAATATCAAATTGCCCTGATTGCAGGAGCAGCCAGGTGATTTCAACAAAATGATGATAACACTTTTTTTGTTTTTGTTTTTTGTACATGTATTACGATATCCTGTTGATAAATTAAAGGTGCACTGTGTAACTTTTCTAGTGGAGGGTTCAAACATGTCTGGCAGTTAAATTTGGTGGTTATTTCATGACTGCACCCGCTCCAACTAAAATTGAACTGCAACATACAAATGTTTAATGCCATATTGTGGCACATTCAAAGCAAAATAATAACATCTCAGTGGAGACAAGCAGAAAAGTTCAAAGTTCAAAGTCAGCTTTATTGTCAAAAACCATATGTACAGGTTACACACACAGGATTTGAAATTGCAGCGCCCCCATAATAATAATAATAATAATAATAATAATAATAATAATAATAATAATAATAATAATACATTTTATTTATAATGCACTTTTGACCTCAAATCTCAAAGTGCTACACTTGCAACAATAAAAGAACATTAAAAACATCATAAAACATTGTAAAAGAACATAAAAAGAACAATTAAAAACATCATAAAATATTGTACGCTTTTCTAAAAAGATAAGTTTTGAGTCCCCTAGGCCCACAGTGAACATAAATCAGGGGTGTCAAACTCATTTTGGTCCGGGGGCCGTATCCAACCGACTTTGATCCCAAAAGGGCCGGATCAGAAAACTCATGGCAAATATAACCCAAAAATAGCACTAAGTCCAAATATTTGTGCAGAGAAACACAAATCTATTACAGAAGTCTTTTTTTTATTTGATTTAAAGGTCCCATGACATGAAATTTTCACTTTCTGAGGTTTTTGAACGTTAATGTGAGCTCCCCTACCCTGTTTAGCCCCCCCCCATGGTTAAAAGTTGCGAAATGTCTAAACTGAGCATTTGCGATCCTTTTCTGCGTTAGAAAAAATCGGAGCTCAAACGGGCGATTTTGAACAAGGCACCTTATTGACGTCAGATCAAAAAAAGAAATGCAAATGCAGTTCCACCCCCGTCTGTCTGTACTCAGCGTCTCTGTAAATCATGCCCAGAGAGTTTGGACTGCGGAGGAGCTACGCAATGCGAAATACGTTTTTTTATTTGCCTGGAGGAACTTGCGAGTGTTTCTAGGCTCGGAAGTCCTTTATCTGAGCCTGTGGATATCTGAAACAGCAGTGGTTTAATTTTATTTTCTGTGGAAATGTGTTGGAAGGCTTCTCATCTCTCCCCCCGTGCAAAAACTCGGAAGTGGGTCACAGAGCGGAGAGCTTGGCCACGCCCCCACCCCCTACTATAGGCCAGCTCTGTCCTCCTCATTTGCATTCAAGCAACAACGCCTATAATGGAGTGTTCCAGAGTGACATTTATAACTCTTTCTCATCTTATCTCTCTTCCTCATGCACTGAGTGTTGATTTTGAAGAAGGATTCATTTACAGTATTAGGGAACCATTAAGGAGCCATATAAAAGCATCAAGAAGTACCATGTCATGGGATCTTTAAGATTATTTTTTCTTGAGCGCCGCCACTTGTTGCAGATACACCAAACATACAGGTTTCCCATTCACCTCTGTGAACAAATAGGAATTAGTCCATTTTTCTTGGAAAATCCTGCACTCGGCGTCCACTTTTCTCATTTTTGACATTTTGCTGATGAGGGTGTCAGGGTCAACAGTCAAAACGATGGTCCTTTAAGAGCGTTTGGAAAGAGGCGAGTCTTCATTTGTGCTGCTCTGGTGGGAGGGGCCACGTACAGAGGCGCTGGAGACGTTGCTATGCTAAACTGTGCAGAAAAGAGGCGCAGAAAATTACCAATATTTTAATAGAAAATTAAAATATAATTCAAATATTTTAATAGAAAATCAGCCGAGATTAAAGGTCTTGGAGGGCTTGATCTGGCCCCTGGGCCACATGTTTGACACCCCTGACATAAAACATCTGATAAACAAGACAGAAACACAGTGACTGAAACATCACATATGCCCATAGCAGAAGTACAGCAAACTTGTTTATAATACACGTTACATACTACATCAATAAAAAAATGGACACAAACACACAGTGAGTTATGCAACACTTAGTTCTCCTGACTCTCCCCTCCAGGCTCTGGAGTACCTGTTTAAGTTCATCGTGCAGTCTCGTGTGCTGTACGCGAGGGCCACCTGTGGGATGGAGGAGGACCAGTTCAGGACCAGTATCCAGGAGCTGTTCCAGTCCATCCGCTTTGTGCTGAGTCTGGACAGCCGCAACTCCGAGACGCTCATCTTCACTCAGGTAACACACGCTCAAACCTCAAACCCTTACCATGCAAAACAATTAAAACTACCGTAATTGCTATATTTACTATGTCAGCCTGGAACATGCAATGGGTAACGCCATTTTGCTCAGCTATTTCCTTTTTTATTTTTTCCTTTGTTATTTATAAAAGTCATTTACAATTTATTTAAATCTATATTTTTGAACAAATTATTATTATTATTATTATTATTATTATTATTATTATTATTATTATTATTATTAATAATAATTTTAAAAATCTAGTAACAAACTTTTTTTTTTTATTATAAAATTTGAATTTTTTTGCACATGAACTCTTCGTTTGTATTTTCTTGTAATTTTACACAAATGATATGCTCCGTGATCCATTATCGAGCCCTCAAAGGTATTTGAGAACTACAATTCAACCTCGAAGTCTTTCCCTGAATGTAGCTAAACCTGTTTTTAGTAGCCTGTAGAGTAGCCTTAACTTTTTTGTTAGCATGCATCTTTTAATTTACTAGTTTTATTTAACCATCCTTTCTCTCCTTTTTACCTCCCACTTGGACCTGTATCTTCATCCTTTTTTGCTCTTTTCCCACAATCCTTTGCTCTGTGGGTGCACCCTAGGGCACCCAGCCTTGCCCCGGTTCAAACCACCCCCCCGCCTCACCTCTTGGACCTCCCTTAGCTCTAGCCGGTGCCCTGGGTCAAACGTTGCCCTCTGGCCCCGGACAGGCCCCTGGTGGTGGGCAGGGGAATTGCCCCCAGGCCCTCGGCTCCGGTGCTGCGCGGGCCTCTCCTCTCTCCGTGAGTACAGTGCAGTGTGGGTCCGGTACAGCGCCCCCTACCTGCTGTGTGTCAGAATAACCACTATTTTTGCTATCACTAACTTTATGCAGTGAGATGACTTCACGTTGGATTTGCACCAAAATACACGTTAAACACATCGTCCCAAGTATAAACAGTGGAAATGGATGGATAACCGGAGCAGGGGGTTATACCTTTATTTATTTGTCACACATTAGGAAGGGCTGTCAGTTTAACACGTTAATCAGATTAATTAATTACACTGCAAATTAATGCGTTATAAAAATTAACGCAATTAATTATGAGTGGCAATTCAATATGCTTGCATCTTAAATTTGCTGTGCGGTGAGCAAATCGCTGCCAGGGCCTTTAAACGGCAAGTTTATTTATAAAAAGAACGAAGAAAGCGGTGATTTGGAGCTTTTGTCAAAAAGAATTTTCCGATCACCAAAGCCGCTCCAGCCTGACGGATCATTTGAACGCAAAACACGTCCGGACAAGTTCCATTGTTACCGGTGATAGAGCGAGCGTGAGCGCACTTCAACAAACCACCAAACCACAAACCACGCTTGCAGAATTTGGGAAACGATTGAGCAAAGCGACTGCAGAAAAACTGACAAACTCAATCGCAAAGTGGATTCACTCACTCACACTCTGTCTCTCTCGCTCTTAAAATGTGATTAATTAGATTAATTAATTACAAATCCTGTAATAAATTCGATTTTTTTTAATCGCCTGACAGCAATAGTTACAGCTCCAAACTTCTTTCTTGATAATTCCAGTATCGCTGTATTTTTTATTTTTTATTTTTTTTGCATTGCATTGCATCTTGAGCTGAAACAAAAAAGTTCAAAGTCAGCTTTATTGTCAGTTCTGCCATATGTATTCAACATACAGTGAATCGAAATTCTGCTTCTCTCTGGCCAAGCAGTGCAAAAAGACAGTGGACAAAATACAATATAAAGACAATACAAAAACGTCTAAGACAAAATCTAAAGTCTAAAATCTAAAAGCAGTGCAAAGAATAAATAAACACCTATTTACAGATGTCCATATGTGCAGCGCAAAAACATGATCGTCCAGTCAGATTTGTTTATTTCAGTGACAGATGTGAAACAAAGGTGGTCATTGTTCACGTATAATTTACAAATAAATGAAACTTTTCTCATCACAGAATAAGAATAATCAGACTTTAGTGCTCCACTTTTTGATTCTGCAAAAATGATTTTCAGTCGCCTGTGATATTTTTTTTCATATGCAGTCTTATTTGTTTTGATACGAACGGACCATGTGTGTCCCTGATTGGCTAATCCACCTGTCAATCACACCCATCTGAACTCGGGGAGATTCATCGGTGACGAGACTCACATCTTCATAAAATATTGAAGAGATGTATTCTATATTCCAGGCAACCAGAATTCAAGAACAGCAACAAAATTTAAAAGCAGTAAAAAACGCCAACTAATACATTTTACAAATACTGACATTTAATGTAATATTTGAATTGTTGTGGCCAATATTCTGCTATTAATTGTATTTAAATTATTACTCTGTTCAATTACAAAAATGCTGTAATCAAAATAGTCTATTTCTATATAATAATCCATACAAGTGCGACTTTTGTTTATATTATATTAAAGGGATATGCCACCCCCAGGGCAAATTTGGGCATCTCCCCACAGTCCAGAGACTAAAATAAGTGGTGGAAAGCGTTTTCCTGCTCACCCAGCCATTGTCCGAGTCTGTCGCCACTGACCGCCGCGGTATCTGGTGCTCCTCCGCCTTAGACTGGAGTCTAACGTCGCCAGAGAAAGATTTCGGCCAAAAGGAATTAATTTGCTCGATGCGTTTCCCAATTACTTTGTGTGTAGTGCGCATTCATATCGAGTGCAAATAAATGTGCAAATCAACACGGAGAGCTTGCCTTGGTCATTTTGGGTGGGAACTATTTTCCAGTGCGGAAGAATACAGTCGAATCACGCAGTACGCTGCCAGGGGAATCCCAGTTACAACTGCACCGTGATTCGACTGTATTCTTCCGCATTGGAAAATAGTTCCCACCCAAAATGACCAAGGCAAGCTCTCCGTGTTGATTTGCACATTTATTTGCACTCGATATGAATGCGCACTACACAGAAAGTAATTGGGAAACGCATCGAGCAAATTAATTCCTTTTGGCCGAAATCTTTCTCTGGCGACGTTAGACTCCAGTCTAAGGCGGAGGAGCTGCAGATACCGCGGCGGTCAGTGGCGACAGACTCGGACAATGGCTGGGTGAGCAGGAAAACGCTTTCCACCACTTATTTTAGTCTCTGGACTGTGGAGAGATGCCCAAATTTGACCTGGGGGTGGCATATCCCTTTAAGTCTCGAGGAGTTTCCTACGCTCACCATCTAAACAAACATGCTTTATTCATCCATTTCCACTGTTTGATTTCCCTTGAATGCATCACAAACACAAGTAACTCAGCTCCACTCTTCACTTATTCACTCGTCACATCCCTGTCCATAATAATCCATCCATCAGCAGACGTCCAAATGTCCCGATGCAGTGAACGCCCCTCAGCCCCAAGGCTGTTCAGACTCCATTAAGTCAGGCCTTGATGTCAGCATTCATTAAGCAAAACTGCCATTTACAGCAAAACCAGTGGCACTGAATGCATCATTTAAGCAGAGACAGCAGCATTGACTAAAACTGCAAAGAAGTTTTGGTACATAAAAGCACAGGAAAAAATGACAACACAAACAGAGCCAGCCATTATCCGTGTTTACACAAAATAGTTCATCCATTTCGATTGGATTAAAATTGTGTTTATAAATATCAAAACAGAATCAATTTGTTAACAAAGAACTGTATAGCCTGCGCTCTTTAATGCCTGATAATCACAACTGAACTTGTGTTGCCAGAGCCTTAACCTGCAGATAGGACACATGCAAGTTTTTCTCATTCTCAGTATATGGACAGGCCACATGTAGAAGCCCAGAACCTCCAGAATTCCCTCCCTGAGCTGCAGAGGCTGCACTAGCACTCATTCATGACTGACTGCAGATTCTGGAGTTTTAAGTCATGACATTTCAGGTCAGAGAGAGGCATTTTAGGTTTAAACCAACTGGATTTCAGCTTTGAAACTGGCAACCCAAATGAGAGACTCATGTGAGGCTCATTAGGCCTGAGCTCCGAAAGGGCGTAGGGTCTATCTCTTTCACTACGATGAGTCCTGGGTGTATGCGAGAGGACGAAGCTGCATGGGCATAAAAAAATGGCAACACTGCGCCACCTGGAAAACTCAAAATACTTTGCGCAAATAGGAGACATCCCAATGTCGTCTTTGTCATAGAGCCACGAAATTCAGTACACACATTTGTCATGTGAAGACAAACAAAAAACATTATTACGGCCCCGACTCCTGACAAACCTGAAGTCGGCCATCTTGGATTGAATTTGTCGGAGTCACGATTTTCACTGACGTTGCATTTTAACGCATTCCTCTGAAGGTACTTCACCGACAATTTATTTTGATAGCTGTCACGGTTTACGTCTGGGGCATTTTTTACAGTTGGCCAGCAGAGGCAAAAAAGAACCCTAAAAAAAACATTTAAAGGTGCACTATGTCATTTTTCTGGTGGAGGATGAGGCCGGATCTAGAAGTGGGCAGGGGTGGGCAATGCCCATCCAAAATGTTCTCCTGCCCACCCATTTGGTCAGCTGTATTTGATGTAATTTCAACCTGCCTATCACGTTTTCTTGTTTGCTCCGCCAAAATGCCACCACTTCTGATTCGCCAAACCGCTTCGCGTCCCACTGTCTGCATGAACACATGTGCTGCACGGTGCTCCTCCACTCCGGACTTTGTCCGGATGGAGCCCCACAGCTCCATCGCGACCCCGGGGTCAGTCCTCACGTGCAGCCGCGGAGCAAGCTCCAAGGGGCGGGTAGCGCAGTGGAAGCAGCCTGCTGTCCAGCCCATGTGCACCAGTTCTCGGTGTGTGTGCGTGTGTGCGTGTGTGCATGCGTGCGCGTGTGTGCGTGTGCGTGAACTAGAAGAAAAATGTTCCACATGAAACTCCACACTATGCCCCACCAAAATTTTGAAATGCCCCCCCAATATGTGCAGTCTAGATCCGGGCCTGGTGGAGGATGTGTTGGCCTGTGTGGCTCTCGGGAATAGACAATAGCGTGTCGTGGCGGTTGCATGTGTGCGCCGGACGAGGGCTCTTCGACACCGCTTGCGGCTTTACTTCTGTTTTCGAATTGGATAATTGTCCAGAGAACCAAAACACTAAATGACAACATCACCAACTCACACACCACCAACTCACACACCACACATACTTGGCATGTCTCTTCTACAATATTATGGTTCACATGGTGATTTGACTTTGACTCTATTACAAGAGTTAAATTCCACAATGCTGTTATGACTACTATTTAAAAAAAAGTTTCCCCCGTTAATTTCATGCTATATAATTTGATACCTCCACCAAAATTGTGTGTCCATTTTGAAATTTAACTCTTGTCTTTCACCACTAATCTTATGTCCTCACTGGGTTCCAACCTCTCTTCCTCCTAACTCCCCGTCTCCTCCTCCTCACTTATCTCTCCTCCTGTGTTTTCCAGGCTGCTCTACTCAACTCCTTCCCAGCCATCTTTGACGAGCTCCTGCAGATGTTCTCGGTGCAGGAGGTGGCTGAGTTTGTGCGTGGGACCCTGGGGAGCATGCCCTCCACTGTGCACATCGGGCAGTCCATGGACGTGGTCAAACTGCAGTCTATAGCCCGAACTGTGGAAAGCAAGCTCTTCTCTTTTCCAGGTAACACAGCAGGAGGCTAGGTGGATCTGGGGAACTTTACTTGTGCATGGTTCATCACTTCTTACTTCTTACTTCTTGTTCTTGTCTAACATCAGGATCCTGCTCTAAGCTCCTCTGTAATTCACTGAACATGATAGTATAAAAACATAATCAACACTGCAATCTTTTCTGGTGGTGACATTTAAGCAACAAGCTTAAATAATGGAAAAATTAGAAATTCAATTTGTCAACTGGACAAAAGTTTATTTGGTCTAATATGTTTCAATCATCCAAGCTGCTTCTTCAGTTCTGGTCAGACGCTGGTGGACACTGCCTATATCCGCCTGAAGGGAGCTTACAAAATAGACAATACTTCACTGTAGTGGTTATTTCTGGAGTGATTTCTTGGCTAACCACCTCCTGATTTTACAAAAAATCTTGCCAAATTAGCGAAGCTCTCAATTTACCGGTCAATCTACGTTCCTACCCTCACCTATGGTCATGAGCTCTGGGTAATGACCGAAAGGACGAGATCGCGGATACAAGCGGCCGAAATGAGTTTCCTCCGCAGAGTGGCTGGGCGCACCCTTAGAGATAGGGTGAGGAACTCGGAGTAGAGCCGCTGCTTCTCCACATCGAGAGGAGCAGCTGAGGTGGCTCGGGCATCTGTTTCGGATGCCTCCTGGACACCTCCGTCGGGAGGTGTTAAGGGCATGTCCCACTGGGAGGAGGCCCCGGGGAAGACCCAGGACGCGCTGGAGGGACTATGTGTCCCGGCTGGCCTGGGAACACCTTGGGGTCCACCCGGAGGAGCTGGAGGAAGTGTCTGGGGTGAAGGAGGTCTGGGCGTCCCTGCTTAGACTGTTGCCCCCCGCGACCCGGCCCCCGGATAAGCGGAAGAAAATGGATGGATGGATCTTGCCAAATTGATTTTGTTTTAGGTTATAACTAGTTTATAATTGTAGTTCCTGGTTCGACAAGTAATTCCATAACTGCTACCGAGCAACCATGTTAACAAGTACAAAAACATGTCTGAATTACATGATTGTTATGATGAGACTAATAAAAATAGTTGACACATTTATTTTGTTAAATGAAGGTTTAAAGGTCCCATGGCATGAAATTTTCACTTTCTGAGGTTTTTGAACGTTAATGTGAGCTCCCCTACCCTGTTTAGGGCCCCCTCCCCCCCATGGCTAAAAGTTGCGAAATGTCTAATTTGAGCATTTGCGGTCCTTTTCTGCGTTAGAAAAAAACACAGCTCAAACGGGTGATTCTGAACAAGGCAACTATGTGACGTCAGATCGAAAAAAGAAATGCAAATGCAGTTCCACCACCGTCTGGATCTCCACCCCCTGTCTCTGGAAATCACGCCCAGAGAGTTTGGACCGCGAAGGAGCTATGCAATGCGAAATGCGTTTTTTTATTTGCCTGGAGGCACGTGCGAGTGTTTCTAGGCTCGGAAGTCCTTTACCCGACCCTCTGGACCTCTGAAATGGCAGTGGTTTAATTTTATATTCTGTGAAAATGTGTTTTTTTCATTGAAATGCCTCTCCTTTCTGCCTTCGCGCTTAAAACGCGGAAGTGGGGAGACAGCGCTGTGCGAGGAGGAGCGAGTGGGGGGGCCCACCTGCTCCTCTAACCCTATCTGTGTCCTTCTCATTTGCATTCAAGCAACAAGGCCCAGAATGAGTTGTTCAGACAGAAAGATTCTGACTCTGACTGTGTACATGTGTCTTTCTCATGCACTGAATGTTGATTTTGAAGAAGGATTCATTTACAGTATTAGGGAACCATTAAGGCACCATATAAAAGCATCAAGAAGTACCATGTCATGGGACCTTTAAAGTGTGAGAAAAATGTGTGCCATGCTCATAAATTGTCTCTGCATTTTGGATGAACTTTAGTTTAAAAACAGCTGACCTCTTTATGTCTTGTGCTCTTCTGTGTTGGTTCTTCAGAGTCTCGGAGGATTCTTCTGCCTGTGGTCCTCCATCACATCCACCTGCACCTCCGACAGCAGAAGGAGCTCCTCATCTGCTCAGGGATCCTCAGCTCCATCTTCTCCATCATCAACAACTGTGCCAGGGTAACCACGGCAACTGGCTTCAATGACACAGTTTTTATTTTCAGTGTGGATTCACCAGGGTGGTTCTAGGGGACCTACTGCCCCATAGACTCAGAGCTTGGCCTTGGCAGTGTTTCCCAACCAGGGGTACAAGTACCCCTAGGGGTACGCGAGCACAGTGCAGGGGGTTCTCGGTTTTTGGAATGTTTTAATTCTAATTTGAGTATATTTGAGTTAAAGAAAAGATAGAAAATGTCTGAGAATTAAATGTTCAAATTAAGGAGATGAAATAAAATTATTTTCATTTAATAATCTGTTGTGTCACATTCTACTTTTGGGGAATTATCAACACATATGAGTGAGGGGGTACTCGAGGTACACAAGACAAAAAAGGTTGGAAAACACTGCTCTAGGGGACCCCCAAGAGTTTGATTTTATAAAGCTCTCTACCCCCAAACCCACGCAAATACAGCCCCTTTAATTCTGCCCCCGACTCTGGGTTTCACTGCTGTATTATCTGATCTGATTAGAGAAAGTCCATAACTCACACATTTAGGCGCTCTGTTAAGTACAGATGCTGTAATGGGCTTCACAGACTCATCAAAGGCTCTCAATGTAAAACACTGTAGGCATTCTTCACAGTGGTAAGTGACTTTTGTAGCCACACCTGCCCTGTGGCAGACTGACGGAAGTGAGCTTGCCAGTCACCGCCAACACGCAAGGTGTAGAAGTATATAACTTGGTCTGAGCGGGAATCTCACATATTCACACATATTCTCCGTTTGAAAGGCAAAGGAAGCGTCGTGACTTGTTTTTGTTGAAGTACTTGAATGTTGGTGTGACTGTAGGAGAGCTCGGTGCAGGAGGAGGTGGAGATGATGGTGGAGTCCTTACTGGACGTCCTCCTTCAGACGCTGCTGTCAATCATGAGCAAGAGCCAATCGCAGGAGGCGGTAAGAGGTCAACGCTGTCCGCAGTGCACCGCGGAGATCACTGTTAGTAACTAACACTCCACTACTACTTTTAATACTTCCCCTACCCTCTGTTCTGTGTACATGTGTACTCAAGACTGGGCAGTACTTACTGGGCAGTACTTAGCTTCTTGTACGTTTTAAGGACTTTTCCCATTCAGAAGATGTAATATTATTCATATTATTCTCATTACATAACAATTAATTTTTTGGACCAAATTTTGTTTTCTGTCTCATTATTTAGTACTTTCCAGACCCTGCTGCATCTGTAGATGTCATTGGCTCCACCCTCGGCCAATCAGAGCAATTTTTACAAAAAAAACAAAACACAAACAGCCTCAGTCATCAGTTTTTCCATATTTTCCCAAAACCTTGACTTAGGCAGTTTTTTTATGAGGCTTTTAAAATGTGATTTCATGAGTAACTACTGCCCAATCTTCAGTTTTTACCCCATTCTCTTCTTCTGCTCATTCTCCTTTTTGTTTGTTGTAGAAGAGGCTGCGTTCACAAACACATTACATCAAAACTGTTGCTGCTACTAAACCTGGACTAAACCAGAACTAACCCGAGACCAAACTAAGATCGCCTCAGGACTAATCTGGGCTCAACCAGGAAATGAGGAAGTGTGAACGCAGCCTCATACTTGTGAAAACTTGCTTCTTTCATTTTTGTTTTTTGTCTTTTTATGTTGCAATTTATTTTTATCTGCACTACTACTCAGGTGATTTTAAAGTTTTTATTTGACATTTTTAATATTGATTGATTTTATTTATTTTTCTGCAGAACCAAGAGATCTATAGTTTTTTTCCTATTCCGTTGTGTGTTTTCCTGTTGTTGTTGTTGTTGTTGTTGTTGTCATTTTAAATACCTGTCTCTGCCTCCGTCTGATTGGCTGCTGTGTGTGATCCCGTCTTCCTATTGGCAGGGAGAGTACGTGTCCTGCCTCCTGTCGCTTCTTCGACAGATGACGGACATCCACTTCCAACGGATGATGGAGAACTTCCAGAGCAAAGATGAGCTCAAGGTACACACTTACCTAGAATAACCTAGAATAAAAGTACTTATTTTTCTGCAGTATTTCGTTTTAAACACGGTAGCTTGAATTACAGCTCTGGAAAAAAGAAAAAAAAAGAGACCACTGCATTTTTTTCTGAAATCAGCATCTCTACATGTATTACAGCCATTCCATTCCAGCGTCTGGTAAATTCCAACACAATCACAAAGCTGAGCTACCTCAGTTCTTGCACCAGGAGTGGAATAAATTCACCCAAGAACAATGTGAAAGACTTGTGGAGAGCATGCCAAGACGCATGAAAGCTGTGATTAAAAATAAGGGTTATTGTAGCAAATATTGATTTCTGAACTCTTCTTAAAGGGATAGTGCGTTGTTTTTGTTGTTGTTTTTTTATGTTAATCTGTATGGCTTCCCCTTCAACAGTGTCCTGAGATTAACACTGACTTACCCATGACAGCGTGATCTGGTCCCAGTTATCCTCCGGTAACGTAGCTCGTAAACGTAGTTCTGGTAACTTAGCCAGGACAGTTAATAAAGCTTGTTTTTCTTCTCAAAACAACATTTGTCCAAAAAGTGATATATTTGCATCACAAACAGTTGTCGGCTAAAAATTCAGCAGCGTAATTCGCATTCGCATATTTTCTCTAGATTCATATCACTGCGCCCAGGTTAGCTCTATTAGCCTGTTCATTTGTAAACATCCGCTTAAAGTGAACAATATAATATGATATGAACAATAATATGCAAATGCAAATTACGCTGCTGAATTTTGGGACACAAATATATCACTTTTTGGACAAATGTTGTTTTGAGAAGAAAAACAAGCTTTATTAACTTTCCTGGCTAACTTACCGGAAATACGTTCCCGAGCTCCAGAACCGGAGCAGAACCAGAATCAGACAATGCGGTGAGCGGTAAGCCAGTGTTAATGCACAACGCTATTAGAGGGGAACCCATACAGATTAACATTAAAAAAACAACAACGCACTATCCCTTTAAGTGTAAACATTACCACGTTGTGCAACAGGGGAACTCCCTTCCCGGTGCGTAACTGGGATTCCCCTGGCAGCGTACTGCGTGATTCGACTGTATTCTTCCGCACTGGAAAATAGTTCCCATCCAAAATGACCAAGTCAAGCTCTCTGTGTTGATTTGCACATTTATTTGCACTCGATATGAATGCGCACTACACAGAAAGTAATTGGGAAACGCATCGAGCAAATTAATTCCTTTTGGCCGAAATCTTTCTCTGGCGACGTTAGACTCCAGTCTAAGGCGGAGGAGCTGCAGATACCGCGGCGGTCAGTGGCGACAGACTCGGACAATGGCTGGGTGAGCAGGAAAACGCTTTCCACCACTTATTTTAGTCTCTGGACTGTGGGGAGATGCCCAAATTTGCCCTGGGGGTGGCATATCCCTTTAAAATGAATTTGTTTATTTGCATTGTTTGAGGTCTGAAAACATGTATCTTTTTTGTTATTTTGACCATTTGTCATTTGCTGCAAATAAATGCTCTAAACCAGGGGTGTCAAACATGCGACCCGGGGGCCGGATTCGGCCCTCCAAGACCTTTAATATAGCCCTCGGCTGATTTTCTATTAACATATTTTAGTTTAATTTAAACTTTCAATTAAAATATTGGTAATTTTCTGTGCCGCATTTCTGCGCCTCTTTTCTGCACAGCTTAGCATAGCAGCGTCTCCAGCCCCTCTGTGTGTGACCGCCTTCCACCACAGCAGCACAAATGAAGAATATAGCATGACTTAATTCTGTGAAATGCATACAAGTTAATGTTAAAACATTGTGATGAAATTGCATTTTTCTTAAAGTTTCAGATTGTTCATAATATTATAATATTTTGTAAAAGAAAGAGTTCATCAAATAAAAAAGACTTCTGTAATAGATTTGTGTTTCTCTGCACAAATATTTGGACTTATTGCTATTTTCTGGGTATATTTACTATGAGTTTTCTGATCCGGCCCCTTTGGGATCAAAGTAGGTTGGATACGGCCCCCGGACCAAAATGAGTTTGACACCCCTGCTCTAAACGATAATATTTTTTTATTTTGAATTTGGGGGAAATGTTGTCAGTAGGTTATAGACTCGAACAAAAATGTTCCTTTTGCCCAAACACATACCTATAAGTAGTAAAATCAGAAAAGATCATTTTGCAGTGGTCTCTTATTTTTTTTCCAGAGCTGTATAATACCAAAATGTAAATTACATCTTGTTTAGCGCCCTCTTCTGGCTCGTATGTACAAATCAAACACCAAAACTTCTCCCACAGCCACATGTCAAAGAAGCCGTGTCTCTTTTCTCTTTCCTCGTTTCCTTCTCCTTGATTTCGCTCCTCGATTCTGCAGGAAATGGGTGAGGAAGTCCCGCCCACAGAGATATGTAAACTCCCCGCTGAGACCCGTAAAGTTTAATTATTTTATCTGTTGTCTGCCTCCTGAAGCCTCCTCATGATTACTCCTTCATTCCGTGGTTTTCTTTGGGACAACACTTAATATGACACATTTGATTGACAGTTGGAAAGTGGAGGATCGAGGAGAAGGAAGCGAGGGAAGAGGAATGAGACGCTGCTAAACTGGGCAGTACCTGGAGGTCTAAAGGGAAGAGTTTATGTTGTTAGGTTCTTTTTTCAGACCAAGAGTTTGTTTTCATCCCTGTTTCGACTGCTCAGAGTGGTCACACTGGTCACACTGGTCACATGATGTTGTTTTCCAGGTGTGTGAGAGGAAAAAATCCCCCTCGTCCCGGTTTATAATCCCACGGGCACGAAAAAGCAATCGAAATACGGAAACGTGCCCATGGGACTATAAACTGGGACGAGGGTTATTTCTCCTCTCACAAACTGGAGGTATTTTCTAAACACATAATATTCTAAGAACGAGACAAGTCAAAGCCCAAGTACTTTGAAAAGTACTGCATGGGATAAGATCTTTAAGGACCAAACAAAGGGAGAATTTTAGGAAAGGAATTATCTGAGGAAAAAGGAGGGTAGATATTGTATGTTTTATTTAGGCTCGTATTAGGTAAAAGACTTGAAATATGTTGGTTTTAATAATTCAGGTATTATGAAGATGATATTTCAACACTATACACTGCTGAGGTGACTCTCCACTCCTCTTCTCTTCTCTCTCTCCCTTTTTCTTTATCTCTCTCTCTCTGCCTGTCTGTCTCTCTCTTTCTCTCTTTGTCTCTTTGTCTCTCTCCTCTTCTCTCTCTTCTCTGCTCTTTCTCTCTCTATGTCTCTCTCCTCTTCTGTCTTTTCCTCTTCTCTCTCCTCCTCTTCTCTCTATCCTCTTCTCTTTGTCTCTCTTGCTCTCCTCTTCTCTCTTTCTCTCTCTTCTTCTCTCTCTCTCTCTCTCTTTCTCTCTCTCTCTTCTCTTCTGTTTCTCTCTCTCTCCTCTTCTCTCTCTCCTCCTCCTCCTCCTCTTCTATCTCCTCCTCTTCCGTTTCTCTCTCTTCTTCTCTCTCTCCTTTTCTCTCTCCTCCTCCCCCTCCTCCTCCTCCTCTCCTCTCACTCTCTCTCTCTCTACTCTTCTGGCTCTCTTATTCTCTCTTCTCCTTCTCTTCGGTTCCTCTCCTCTTCTCTTTCTCTTGCTCTCTTTCTTCTCTCTCACCTCTCCTCCTCTTCTGTTCCTCTTCTCTTTCTCTCGCTCTCACTCCTCTCTTTCCTCTTCTCTCTCCTTTTCTTTCTGTCTCTCTCTCCTCTTCTCTCTCTCTCCTCCTCTTCCTCTTCTCTCTCTTCTCCTCCTCTTCTCTTCTCCTCTTCTCTCTCTCTCTCCTCTTCTCTGTCTCTTCTCTCTCTCTTCTCTCTCTCCCTTCTCTTCCTCTCCTCTTCTCTCTCTTCTCTTCCTCTCCTCTCCTCTTCTCTCTCTCTCTCTCTCTCTCTCTCTCTCTCTCTCTCTCTCTCTCTCCTATCTCTCCTCTCTCCTCTCCTCTTCTTGTCCTCTCCTCTCTTCCTCTCTCTCTCTTCTCTTCCTCTCGTCCTCTCCTCTTCTCTCTCTCATCCTTCTCTCTCTCCTCTCCTCTCCTCTTCTCTCTCTCTCCTCTTCTCTCTCTCTCTCCTCTCTCTCCTCTCCTCTTCTTGTCCTCTCCTCTCTTCCTCTCTCTCTCTCTCTTCCTCTCGTCCTCTCCTCTCCTTTCTCTCTCCTCTCTTCCTCTCGTCCTCCCCTCTTCTCTCTCTCTCTCTCCTCTTCTCCTCTTCTCATCCTCTCCTCTCTCTCTCCTCTTCTTGTCCTCTCCTCTTCTCTCTCTCTGTCTCTCTCTCTCTCTCCTCTCTCTCTGTCTCTCTCTCTCCTCCTCTCTCTCTCTCCTCTCTCTCTCTCTCTCCTCTCTCTGTCTCTCTCTCTCTCCTCCTCTCTCTCTCTCTCTCTCTCTCCTCTCTCTCTCTCTCTCTCTCTCTCTCTCTCTCTCTCCTCTCTCTCTCTTCTCCTCTCTCTCTCTCTGTCTCTCTCTCTCTCTCTCTTCTCCTCTCTCCTCTCTCTCTCTCTCTCTCTCTCTCTCTTCTCCTCTCTCTCCTCTCTCTCTCTCCTCTCCTCCTCTCCTCTCTCTCTCTCTCTCTCTCTCTCTCTCCTCTCTCTCTCTCTCTCTCTCTCTCTCTCTCTCTCTGCAGGAGTTTCTGTTGAAGATTTTGTGTGTGTTCAGAAACCTGATGAAGCTCAGTATTTTCCCTCGAGACTGGAACGTCATGAGGCTCCTGACCAGCCAGTAAGACCAGCCAATATCCACACTCGTACCTGAGGAATATTTTAATCGGATTTGACTCTAATTTGTTTACATTTTACACAAATATCTGACTTTGTTCTGTCTTTTCTCCCCAGCATCATCTTGACGACGACACAATATCTCTCCCCTGCTCTTCACAAGAACTTCACCGACGCCGAGTTTGATTTTAAGGTATCGTCAATATCGTATGATACCACAAACTGACACAACTTTGCTGTTTTTACTCGCAAACTATTTTTTTGAAATTTGATTTTCCAATTTAATGAAGAAAATAATATAATATAATATAATATAATAATATAATATAATAATATAATATAATATAATATAGTATAATATAATATAATATAATATAATATAATATAATATAATATAATATAATATAATATAATATAATATAATAAATATAATATAATATAATATAAAAATCCTGAAAAGTTTATAAACCAGTGAAGAATCTATTAATTTGGCTTTTTGGAGCAAATTGACCGTAATACAGTGAACCCTCGCTCTATCGCGGTTCACTCTTCGCGGCCTCGCTGTTTCACGGATTTTTTTTCAAATTTTTTTTCTTTTTTTCATTTTTTTTTTAATAGTGTAACATTTTTTTTTATAGTGTAACAATGTGTTCTGCGGCCTGATTGGCTAAGAGACTAGACCAGGACTAAACTTGGACTAAATCAGGTCTAGACCAGAACTAAACCAGGTCTGAACCAGGATTAAATCACTCCGTGCGGCTTTTGTGTTCATTTGTGCTTGTTCGGTTTGTGGCTTGGGTTGAGAGGAATCACAGGAGCAAGATGGCGCCTATGGTCGGCTGTACTTCTGCTACCTCTACTATTTCTCGTATTTTTGTGATTTTCCTTGTGCTATATGTTGCATGGTCAGCCCTGTCAACAAATGGCTATGTCGCGGCTGTTATTCAATATGACAGACATACGTTATTCCGCATCAAGGCACATATGGAAAGTTTTTCTGTTACCTGGACAGGTACACAGTTTTTCCCCTCCAAAACTGGAATGCTCCACGTCATCGCCGGAGTACCTGCTGCTAACTAAGCCCCGGGGCAAAAGAAAAAGGAAGCGGGGATCCAGGGCAGGTGCCCAAACCAGGCGGAGAAAACAGCGAGCAAGACTGGATCTGCAGGGAGCGAACGGTGTCTGATACCGGTTCCTATCTGGGCGTCGGACGGCGAATCTGCGGAGCCACCACCGCTATGGAGCTGTGACCGGCTCTTTCCCACTCGAGTCGCCCGTACTTCTCTGCGGCGTGAGAGGGTCCTGCGCCCTGTCCAGTCGATCAGTGCACGTCAGTGTTCAAACGCGCGCAGCCCCTCCGGATGGCCCTGCTTAACGCACGCTCCATATGAATAAATCCTTTATACTGAGCGACTTGTTTGTCATCGAACACGTGGATTTTATGTTCCTGACTGAGACATGGCAACGCGAACAGGATTTTGTCCACCTTAATGAATTGTGCCCCCCGGACTGCTCCGTAACTGGAACCCCGCGGGCCTCACGGCGAGGCGGCGGCGGCGCGCTCGTTTACCGGGATGGCTTCTGGACACGACAAATGAATCCGCTCGAGTTCAACTCCTTTGAGATGCAGATGACTAAGGTTGGGAACATTACTTCATTTTATTGTATCTTAATCTATCGGCCGCCTGGTCCTGCACGTTCTTTCTTGGATGATTTCGTAGACTTGTTGTCTTCTATTATTAAACTTGAGAGAGTTTTGATACTCGGTGATTTTAACCTCCATGTAGATAATCCCTCATCCCTCATTCCTTATCCACGATGAGGGGTTTATCGTGGTTAAATCTGTGACAGAGCAGCACGTGTGACGCACTTCTCCAAGGGGTTGGTGCGCGTCTCGTCCCGGGACGTGACAGTGCTCCTCACGCGTCTGGCGGGGCTCCCGGGGCTGTGTCTCCCCCCACGCGCCACTATTAATACATTTTTTGGAAAATCTATGAAAGTTTGAGTGTTTAAACTAGAGACAAATGTGAGAAAAGGTTAATTCCAGTCTGAGAAAAGCGTATAATGTGTGTGCTGAGGCGTTTACAGCCTTAAAACATGTAGAATAATTGTAAAATATAAAATTGTCCTACTTCGCGGATTTCTCTTATTGCGGGCTATTTCTGGAACCTAACCCCCGCGATAAACGAGGGTTCACTGTATTTTCTATAGTTTAAAAAAAAATTTCAATATTACAAATGTTGAATTCTATTAGTAAAATATACAAACTTACAAAATCACTTTCCTCCAATGTTTTCAAATAATCACTTTGAGTTTGAGCTGCAGTTTAATAAGCAATCAATCAATTTAAAGGAAATTAAAACAGACAAACAGACACTTTATTAATCCCATTGGAAATTCAACTAACCTGCATGACTAATTGGTAAATTAAAAAAAAAAAAAAAAAGTTATCAATATTATCTCTTCTTTCTGCTCCCTTTCATCAAATTTTTATCTTTTTATACTTTATGAATGAAATAAACAAACAAAAATTAAAAATTAAAAATTAAATAAAAAAATTAAATAAAAATACTTGATAAAAAAGTTATCAATATTATCCAAAATGAAACAAGGATGCTATTGGCCACATATTGAAGGACACATTATATCATAAATAACTTTTTTTTTTTTTTTTTTACACTTTTTTACATTTTTTGCAAACTGGTTTTAGTTTTAAGATCTGGCAACTCAGTAAAGATCTCACTTTGCTTTCTGATCGGATAATCTGATTGAGAAGCAAAAGACAATAATGATAAAAGAAGAAATTCAATTTGTCAACTGGACAAAGTTTGTTTGGTCGCTCATCCGAGAGGCTTCGTCAGTTCTGGTTAGAGTGCTGGTAAGACACTGCTTATATCTCGCTGCAGGGAGGAGCTAACTAGCTAACTACTTTCCGAAACTATCTTGCCTATTTGTTTCTGTCTTTTGTTTCTCTGGCGTCTAGTTTAGCATACCTATTCATCTCTACACAACTGTTTTTCACACCTCTGGCCCTGACCTGGCTAGCCCTATTGTATCTTTTGTTTGTTTGATCTAGGTTTAAGAATGGAATTATAGATGGGAGACAGATTATGTCTGACTCCACCATTTCTGTGTTGCACAACGCACCACGTTGTGCAACAGGGGAACTCCCTTCCCGGTGCGTAACTGGGATTCCCCTGGCAGCGTGCTGCGTGATTCGGCCATGTCCTTCCGCACTGAAAAATAGTTCCCACCCAAAATGACCAAGTCAAGCTCTCCGTGTTGATTTGCACATTTATTTGCACTCGATATGAATGCGTACTACACATAAAGTAATTGGTAAAAGCATCGAGCAAATTAATTCCTTTTGGCCGAAATCTTTCTCTGGCGACGTTAGACTCCATTCTAAGGCAGAGGAGCTGCAGATACCGCGGCGGTCAGTGGCGACAGACTCGGACAATGGCTGGGTGAGCAGGAAAACGCTTTCCACCACTTATTTTGGTCTCTGGACTGTGGGGAGATGCCCAAATTTGACCTGGGGGTGGCATATCCCTTTAAAGAAGGATTCTCTTTTTTGACAAAAATCGCCTCTTTAACTCCCCTCTCAAACCAATTCTTTTCCCTGGCCAAGATCTGAACCTCACTGTCCTCAAATGAATGCCCCGTGGCTTCTAGGTGAAGATGTCCTTCTCTAAACAGAAATGGTGGAGTCAGACATAATCTGTCTCCCATCTATAATTCCATTCTTGGTTTTATTTATTTGTTTTTACTCAGTTATTTGAATTATGTTTTTATTGTTTTATTGTTTTATTTTTCTCTGTGCAGCACTTCAGTGTTCGTTTATAAAATATGTCGTAGAAATAAAGTGGTTTGATTTGGAAATATTATTAAAAATGTGCCAAACAAGTTCTTTTAAATACCGTATTGTATTTTTGGTTGTGTACAGGTGTGGAACTCGTACTTCAGCCTGGCCGTGCTCTACATCAACCAACCGAGCCTCCAGCTGGAGAACCTGAGCCCCACCAAGAAGAAGAAAATATTAGACAAGTATGATTCTTACATCTCTCTTCTTTTTGCGTATTTCTGTAAAACCTAACGCCGTAACGGTCACGTGTCACGTCTTGTGAAATGGCTGAGGAGTTGAACGTAAATTTATAATGCAGTACGACGGTAAAGCCCTGGCCTACTTTCTGAATCTTCCCCATGACGCGTTTAACCACAGGGACGCTCATTTACTTTTTTAATGGGTGTTCTCCACTAAATTATCCCCAGGAGTGACATGGAAGAGTGCGTATTAAAACCAGGGCTACCTCAAGCAAAAAATAAGTTTACATAAAATGATTTGATATTTTTGAGACTCTATGGAGGAGACAAAGAAGGAGACAGTTCAATTTCTGTCACTTAGCAACAATTTTATTACGTTATTATGCAAATTATTTATTTATTAATGATTTACTTTACAATTACATTACTTTTTTTTTTTTTTTAATCATGTATAATGTTGTTTCCTCATCAAAAACATGCCAGAAGTAGTTAATAAAAAATAAAATTTAAATATAGCTGCAAGCAGCAATGTGGGGCCAAGCAGTGACCCAGCCTAATTTGATGATGTGCGTTGGATCAGTCTTCGCCCAAGGATCCCAGGGATACCAAGTTTTTGAAAATCGGATTTACAGTTCAAAAGTTACAAGCAGAAATGTCCCTCAAATTTTGACCTGTTGGTGGCGCTAGACGGTTTGAGCTGGGGCCCTGTCATTTTTTGTGGGGAATCCTGGGACAGACTAGAATACGTGTGAAAAGTTTGAAAATAATCCTATGAAGGGTTCCCGAGATATGAGCTCACTTCCGGTTTGGCGACTTTTAGGACGTGTTTGATTGGCTATCACGACAAAACGATAAGAGATATTAAAAAATCAAGGGATATTTCTGATGAGGCTCAGTCCAAAGATGCTATGTACCAAATTTGAGCAAAATTGGTCCAAAATTGAGGGAGGAGAAGCATTTTGAGTGTTTTTCATAAAATTCTAAATGGCAGAAAATCTACCCTGGCGGAAAATGTCGTCATATGGTGCAACATTTTCCACCAGGGTAGATTTTCCGCCATTTAGAATTTTATGAAAAACACTCTAAATGCTTCTCCTCCCTCAATTTTGGACCAATTTTGCTCAAGGAGTCCAGGGATACCAAGTTTTTGAAAATTGGACATACGGTTCAAAAGTTACACGCAGAAATGTACCTGAAAATTCCTGCAACTTTTGACCTGCTGGTGGCGCTAGAGGGTTTGGGGTGGGGGCCTATAAATTGCTGTGGGTAATGAGGAGACTGGCTGGAATGTGCATGCAAAATTTCACAACTTTTTACCAGACGGTTCTAGGGGTTGCCATAGACTCCCAGAGGCGGAAGAATATTTTATAATAAGAATCAATACAAACACTATAGGTGCCTTGCAGCTTAGCGCTGCTTGACCCCAATAAAAACATGTATTTTCTGTGTGGGTATGAATGAAATTGAGGTTCATATATTTTAAGGACCATCTTGACCATGACCTTGATCATAAATTCTGCTTAATTTCTCATGTGAATTCTTATTTTTATTGCATTTTAATGGTTCATCTGATTTAATTGAATCTTTTATCTTCAGATACGGAGACATGAGGGTGATGATGACCTACGACCTGTTCAACATGTGGCAGAACCTCGGTGAGGCTTCCACGTCTGATTTGAAAAAGTTCTGGATTTGTGATTTTGTATTAAACTAAACCTTTTGATTTTAGGCGAAAACAAAATCCACTTCATCCCTGGTATGATCGGGCCGTTCCTCGGGGTGACTCTGGTTCCTCAGGTGGAGGTGAGGAACATCATGATCCCAATCTTCCACGACATGATGGACTGGGAGCAGCGCAAGAATGGGAACTTCAAACAGGTGACAACTAAAGGACTGAGAAGATGTAATAATAATAATAATAATACATTTTATTTATTAGGCGCCTTTCTGGACGCTCAAGGTCGCCTTACAACAAGTACAATATACATTATAGGCAGTTAAAAACAGTTAAAAGCAACAGTTAAAATACAAACAGTTAAGAACAAACAGTTAAACATTTAAACAATAAAACTTTTAAAAACAGTAAAACATTTAAAACATTTAAAAGGACAGTGCAGTTATGTAGCAAAATTATCATAGTTTAAAGGTGACATATTATTTGTATGTTGTATTTATATCTATTTATTAAAAGGACAATGCATATTAAAAACAACAGAATGCAAAAAATATATATACACAGGCGTACAAACTTACAGCATTAGTATTAAATGTACAGGTCAAACACATTAACATCTATGGCAAAAGGAGAAATTCAGTTTGTCAACTGGACAAAAGTTAATTTGTTCGAATACGTTTCACAGCTCATCCAAGCTGCTTCTTCAGTTCTGGTCAGACGCTGGTGGACACTGCCTATATCTGCCTGCAGGGAGGAGCTAACTACAATGAAATTACTCTGAAACTACCACACCTACTTGTTTTCAGTTTCTGTTAGTTAGGTAAGCCTATTAGATCTGCAGTGGGAGTGGAGTGTGGGGTCTTGTTAGCAGAACCATTCAGGGCCATAATGGGTGTTTTCACACCTCTGGACCTGACCTGCTGCCCTATTGTTTTCTTTGTTTTGATTTAGGTTTGAGGATAGAGTTATAGATGGGAGACAAATGATGTCTGAGACCTGTTGGCTTTTAAAAAGGAGACTTTGGCTGAAGTTTTAATCTGATTCAAGCTCAATTACATCAATTCACGTAACACTGTCTGCACCGTCTCACACCGAACTCAGGGAGAATCTGTCACTTATATAGACCAGACGAGTACACTGGTAACAAGGTTATCCTCCATACATGGATACACAGCTACACACAGTTACTGAGGTAAACAGTCACCAAAATTAACTGCCTATAGAATTGGCTTCTTGGAGCCCCATAGATGATGGATGGAAACAACTGGTGTTGTGTACAGTTTTCAATGGTTGCACAACATACATAAAACTAGGTGAAAGATCACACAGTAAACAAGGTCATATAGCCTAGGTCAGGGGTGGGCAACCTTTACCACTCAAAGAGCCATTTGGAGCCGTTTCACACAGTAAAGAAAACACTGGGAGCCGCAAAACCCTTTTGAAATTTAAAATTAAATAACACTGCATATAACGGCTTTTTTACCTTTGTGCCATAGAATTACATTTTGAAAATGAACAAAGTAAAATAAAATATATTTTAATTAAATACAGTGGTCCCTCGCTGTTTCGCTGATTTTTAAAAAAAAAATTATAGTGTATCAACGTGCATTGTGTTCTGCATCCTGATTGGCTAAAGGACTGTAGACCTTTGCCCATTCGTCAGTCATTCTCCTCTGTGCCGGGTCTCCTGTACAGTACAGAATGCGTTTGCCAAATTTATTTAAATGTTCGATCATGAACAGTGTGACTCTGAAGCAGTGAGGACTGAGCGGTCTGGCATTTGGGCACATGCCAGAAGGGCCACGGTCGAGCGTCTCACCTGGGGCCGGTCGCGCTGGTCATGCTCTGTCACGGATTTGACCACGATGAGCAGGTGCACGTGTCCACGCACACACTTCTCCGGGTGGTTAATGCGCTTCGGGAAGTAGCGGCAGTGTTTCCGTAGAACGAACTGGTGGAACCTGGAGTCCAGGCGGTGGAACCAGGCGGTGGTCCTGAGAGCGCACGGAAGCGTTCTCACTACAACAAAACCCGCAACAGCGCAGCGGCGCCAGGCGCCTCGGTCAGAGGAACTGTGAAATACACACATATTTATACACACAATATAAAGCTGACTACTTCACAGATTTAGCCTATCGCGGGTTATTTTTACAATGTAACCCCCGCAATAAACGAGGGACCACTGTACTGAGCCGCATCAGAGGGATCAAAGAGCCACATGCGGCTCTGGAGCCGCGGGTTGCCGACCCCTGGCCTAGGTAATTCCACAGACCTCCATTTCTGTTCAAGGAAGGATTCTCTTTCTTGACAAAAATAGCCTCTTTAACTCCCCTCTCAAACCAGTTCTTTTGTCTGGCCAAGATCTGTACCTCACTGTCCTCAAAGGAGTGGCCCGTGGCTTCTAGGTGGAGATGTACAGCAGAAAAAGGTCCACTCTGGCTCTTGTGAAGTGTCTGTTTTGTTTTTCCAGTGTAGCGCTCACTGCAGTCTTCACTACATATAAATAAACTTTTGTCCAGTTGACAAATTAAATTTCTCCTTTTGCCATGGACTCTACCTGGACGACTGAGGGATTCTACACACATTAACATCTATTTACAGGTCTATATACACATATGTTTGCAGCCCCCAACTCATTTGGGAAAAGCAATGTTTTAAGTTCAATTGAGTGGACAGATCTGATTATTTATGCAGAATCAGCTTAATTTTTAACCTTTTTATAACAGTACTGCTTCACCACTCCCTCATCATAAGATCACAGTTTTAATTCGAGCAATTCACACGTTTGAGTGCTCAGAAAATGTTTTCACCTACCCCCTATCTCCGCCCACAGCTATGTGCGTTTTCAGAGTCAGGGTCATACACAAATGTTTACGACTGTTTCTTAGCCATTTGTTCAAAACTAAAATCACTATAAATGAAAATCTGCTGCTTCCTCTGGTAAAATTCAACTAGACGAGGCCAGATTTCTACAGTTTGGACGAGTTTGTTTCTAAGATTTATCCGTTTTAGATAAATATAGCAGTTGACAATAAACAAAATAGATCTCTATTTATGCTATCTTTAATCTGGTTTTTATATATACTATATATATATATATATATTTATATATATATATATATATACTGTGTATATATATATATATATATACTGTGTATATATATACTGTGTATGTATATATATATATATATATATATATATATATATATATATATATATATATATATATATATATATACAGTATATATATAGTATTACAACATACAAAATATAGAAAATACAGAAACAAATGTGGTACAGAATTTAAACAAACCAAAACAATGAAGACTCTTAAATAATCTTTTCACTTATAATTAGGGATGCACCGATGTGAAAATTTTAGCTGATACCGATATCTGATATTAATGTTGCTATCGGCCGATACCGATATTAACCGATATCTCTTTTTTTTAAATTCTGGGATAACATTTTATACAGACTGAAAATCATGCAAAATGAATTTTTGAATGTCTTCTTTTATTTTCAAAACGTGTTTTGACTCCTGATTTTATTTTTATTGTTTTAAATTTCTTTTTTTCTTTATAGTGTAACTTTTTTTTTTATAGTGTAACATTGTGTTCTGTGTCCTGATTGGCTAAGGGACCTTTGCCGATTGATGTTATAGATGAGGGACACGGGGGGGGGGACCGGGGCCAAAGTGGAACTAGACCAGGACCAGACCAGGACCAGACCGGGACTAGACCAGGACAAAACGCGGACTTAACCAGGTCTAGACCAGGTCTAAACCAGGTCTAAACCTGGACTGGACCAAGACTAAACCTGGACTAAACCAGGACTGGACCAGGTCTAAACCAGGATTAAACCACTGTGTGCGGCTCTTTGCCTGGTTTCGTGCGGCTCTTGCGTTCGTTCATGTCGAGGTTTGATGTGCTCCGTCCTGAGGAGGAGGCACGGTTTGGACACGGGTCTCGTGCTCGCAGCCCCGGGTGGGACGTGCGGTCTCGCGGCGGTCATGCTGCGCTATCACGGATTTGAGCAAGATGAGCGCACGTGTCTCCCCCACGCTTCACTATTAATACATTTTGTTGAAAATCTACGAAAGTTTGAGTGTTTAAACGAGAGAGAAATGTGAGAAAACGTTAATTCGAGGGATTACTGTACTGACAAATATCGGTCGTTAATATCGGCCCATTTTTACACATCGGGTCGATACCGATATGTTTAGAATTTGTCATATTGGCCGATACCGATGTTAATGCCGATATATCGTGCATCCCTACTTATAATGACAATAGATATGTATTATTATTATCATGTATATTATAAACGATGACATAAATCTACTCTCGCAGGTGGAGGCGGAGCTTATCGACAAACTGGACAGCCTGGTGTCCGAGGGCAAAGGAGACGAGAACTACAGAGAGCTCTTCAGTCTGCTGTAAATACACATACACAATACTTTAACTTAACTTAAACTGTACTTTATATTCATATTGTAGCTGTAGATCATGCTTAGCTCTGAAACTGCTTTTGGTATTCAAGAATATAGAACTCCCTAAGACGTTTTGATGATAAGGTTTACTTTATTGTCCCCATAGGGAGATTTGTCCTCTGCATTTGACCCAATTCGGTGTGATCAAACTAATCAAGAAGTTTCTTTTATTCAGGAATGTCCTATAGAAATACAGCTCTGGAAAAAATAAGAGACCACTGCAAAATTATCAGTTTTTCTGATTTTACTACTTATAGGTATTTGTTTGGGAAAAAGGAACATTTTTGTTTGAGTCCATAAACTACTGACAACATTTCCCCCAAATTATCGTTTAGAGTATTTATTTGCAGAAAATGACAAATGGTCAAAATAACAAAAAAGATCCATGTTTTCAGAGCTCAAAAAATGCAAAGAAAAAAGATCAAATTCATTTTAAAGATCCCATGACATGGTACTTCTTGATGCTTTTATATGGCTCCTTAATGGTTCCCTAATACTGTAAATGAATCCTTCTTCAAAATCAACACTTAGTGCATGAGAAAGACACATGTACAGAGTCAGAGTCAAAAAATAACTCTCTGAACACTTCATTATGGGCCTTGTTGCTTGAATGCAAATGAGAAGGACACAGATTGGTTAGAGGAGCGGGTGGGGGGGGGGGGCCCAAATGCGCCGCTGGTTCCTTGTTTTAGCGGTGCGCTGTGCCTGGCCCCACTTCCGCGTGTGTAAGCGCGAAGGAGGAAAGGAGAGCCTTTTCAATGAAAAAAAACACATTTTTACAGAAAATAAAATTAAACCACTGCTGTTTCAGAGGTCCAGAGGGTTGGGTAAAGGACTTCCGAGCCTAGAAACACTCGCATGTGCCTCCAGGCAAATAAAAAAACGCATTTCGCATTGCGTAGCTCCTCCGCAGTCCAAATTCTCTGGGCGTGATTTCCAGAGACAGGAGGTGGAGATCCAGTCGATGGTGGAACTGAATTTGCATTTCTTTTTTCGATCTGACGTCAATAAGTTCCCTTGTCCAGAATCGCCCATTTGAGCTGTGTTTTTTTCAAACGCAGAAAAGGATCGCAAATGCTCAGTTTAGACATTTCGCAACTTTTAGCCATTGGGGGGGGGGGCCTAAATAGGGTAGGGGAGCTCACATTAATGTTCAAAAACCTCAGAAAGTGAAAATTTCATGCCATGGGACCTTTAAAACAACATAATACTAATGTTTACACTTAAGAAGAGTTCAGAAATCAATATTTGGTGCAATAACCCTTATTTTTAATCACAGCTTTCATGCGTCTTGGCATGCTCTCCACAAGTCTTTCACATTGTTCTTGGGTGACTTTATTCCACTCCTGGTGCAAGAACTGAAGTAGCTCAGCTTTGTGTTTGTGTTGGAATTCAACAGACGCTGGAATGGAATGGCTGTAATACATGTAGAGATGCTGATTTCAGAAAAAAATGCAGTGGTCTCTTACTTTTTTCCAGAGCTGTATGTCTTACCTTACAAAACCAGTGTAAGCTCTTATGTTTGTGATTTTGATGTAGTTTTAATACAACTATTTTGGCCTCATTTTGGGCTGAAATCATACTAATCTGCCATTTTTATGTTATACAAATACATACAAAATAATAAGATAAGATGAATATGTGTCATTCAGTTGAAAGCGTATTTCATTATGAATTCATTATGAACACACCATTAAGTGACATTTTTGTTCAATGTAAAAAATATGACTATGCAGAGTTCACGTTTACAGTTTAGTCGTGGCTCCCTCTAGTGGCGTGTTGGCCCTTTGCACCTTTCTGTATCTGAAAATGGCTCTGAAAACTTATCTCAGAGTAGAACTACTTTGTCTTTATTTCTTGTAACGAAGGATCAGAGGTGGGCAGTACTCAGTCACGTTTACTTGAGGTCATTTTTTTTTTTAGAAATTGTACTTTTCTTCTCTTTTTTATTGAAGTAACAGTATTTTTACTTGCAAAGGTTTTGTTTACAAAAGCTTCATGTTGACTATACAAAATGAACATTTGTGTTTCTTGCACTGCTCCTTCAGATATGATTTGACAATGCACACTCCATCATATTAAATTGAGTAGTAGTTTGAGTCATTTCTTTAACCAAGAAAAGGAGTGTAACGATTTGTAAATCACACGGTATGATACGATTACGATATTAAGGCTAACAGAATTGAACAAATGCTACTTTTTCCTTTTAAAAAGCCTCGATTTGGAGCTGCATTAATGTCATAATCCAAAGAATTAATATAGAAAAGTTCTTTATAACAGTTATTTCTCTGTGTTTTCTGCACTGAAATAGAACAAAAGATCACGGTCAATGTAGTTTCCCGATTTGTTAACTGAATAAAACAAAGTTTAAAATTTGATATATTGTGACAGCCCACGATATTATTATAAGAACTTTCATTTGTTACATCCCTAACCACAAGTTAAGTTTTTGGCTAGTCTACCCACTTCAACCAATGACCAAGGCCAGGTGGGTCATTCCAGAATTGGAAGACATAAACCTTCACTTTTCTGATTTTCTGCTACATATTCATCAATAATAGGTAATAAACTATCAAATGCTTGATTAGCTCAGCTTTTGGATCAATGGTACAATTTTTATTACATGATTAATTTGGTTTATTTATTTATTTATGTACTCTAATCAGAGTAACAGGGTTGCAGGTAACAGGGTTGCAAATCCGCACTAATGTTCGCTTTATCTCAGGAGTAGAAGCTGTTTAGCTGTTACTGCTAATCAAGAGGAAAAACTTATTCATGCAAATAAGTCAAGGGAAAAAAATGTCTTATTCTGATCATTTGCATAACAGGTTTGCATGAAGTAGAGTGAGACATTCACTAACTATGTTATGAGAATATGAAAAATAGAAGAGAAGATAAACCTTTGCTCTACCCATTCTTTTGGAAAACTGTTTGATGATGTCAAGTCCAGGGGATCATGTGTTTTCTTCTTCTTCTACCAGGCTAAAAATGTTCTGGTAACAGGGTTGCGTGCATGTTGTGGGACACATGTTCCATGAATAATAATTATTATTTGAAATATTATGTCTATTAAAACAAATGTTCCCACAGTTACAAGAGATGGCAATGAAACAAATAATATAAATTAAATTTGAACTGTTTTATATGAAATTCAATTTGGTCATTAGAGGGGCGGGACAAGAGGAAAACAGCATTTTTGAGGGTACTCCAGACTTATTTGGAATTTGGTAGCTATTTTCAAGCATTCTTTTCTCTTATTTTTTTTTTAGATTTGGTCTCAGGACAAGTAAATTCACTCAGAAACTGTATGTTTTAGAATTTTGTATGTGGATTATTTAATATTTGATGGGTGGGATGTGAAATGTCCTCCAATTCTGGAATGACCCAGGTTTTGTCTGAATCCTCTTGACTTTAACACTAACACACAGTTCTCTCTTCTCCTTCACCTTCTTCTTCTTCTTGTTCTTCTTCTTGTTCTTCTTCTTCTTCATAACAAACTGACTGTTGTCTTCCTGCTCTAACCTGCTGTGGTTTGCTTTGTGCTGCTGGAGTAGAACCCAGCTCTTTGGGCCATATCCCAGGTACGCTTCACCTCACACACTACTACTAATACCAATACTAATACTGCTTCAGATGGCTTTAGCGCTGACCTTTAAAGCTACACTATGTAACTTTTTGTTTGGGGGTCCGTCACCTGCTTGTGTCTATGGCTATGTCATTCCTCTGCTTCAAATGTTCCCCAGTATGACATTAAACAGTTCTACCTCACATTTATTCAATTAAAAGTGGTTTTATAGCTCAAAAATACCCAGAAAAACAGGATTCTGACAGTGACTTGGTCTGGTTTCGTCTCCATGAAGATCGAAAGGTTTAATGCCACACTGAGAAAAGCGTCTGACGGACCCTCCACCAGAAAAGTTACACAATGCGCCTTTAAATAGATTTTTATTTCAGTCATTTTTGGATTTCTGATCTTATTGTCGTCTTATATTTTGAAGTTTGTTGGAGAAGATCGAGCAGGAGACTTGGAGAGAAACTGGAATTTCATTTGTGACTTCTGTGACGAGGTTAATGGAGAGACTGCTGGATTACAGGTAAACGAGCTTAGTATTTGTAGTACTCTTCGTGTACTATAGATGTACTGGTACCAATACTGATATTCCACTCCAGAAGGAAAAGTACACCCTGATGTCATAAAGGTGTGCTTCATCATTAGATTACTGAGAGTTTGAGTGTTGTGGAAATATTTGTTTTCACCTACCCCCTGTCTCCGCCCACTGCTTTGTACTTACTTGTGATTATTTAAAACAGAGACTCAGCCAAACTCTCCATGATTAAAAAAGCCCTAAAAACTCATCTCTAAAACCACCTTTCACACTGGTCTACAAGCAAAATGCTTCTGGAACAAAAGTAGTGAATTTTTTCTTGCTTTAGGTCACTACTGTAATAAAGAAAAAGTAAGTCAGAAGAGCTGATTGGCTATAGTTTCCAAGATATAGTATTGGATCAAAATAGGAAATTTATGCAAAATAAGGCAAAAACGGTAGTTTATCAGAAAGTACAGTGTGTCTACAAGCAACCAGTTCTATCTGAAAGTCTGTCTGCACATTCCAATACATTCATTTTAATATGTTAAGAGTTTTAGCATCAAATATTTTTGGATTTCACATAAGAGAGATGCCTCGAAATTGTGTGCACCTGATGTCTTAAGATATTTCTTGTTTATTTCTTGATGGACAAAAAAGTGCAAGTTAAATATTTTCAAAATATAAATATTTTTAAGCAAAAATGCCTAAACCTATTGTATAAACAGATGCGATTTTGATGTAAAAATAAAAATATCATTAAATATCTTGAATATATTAGCTAACCAGCACAGTTATCAATTGATTTTCAGTTCATCTTATCAATATAAATGAGATTTAGCCACTTTTATCTCGGAAGCAGATCGAGTCCAAAAATGTCTTTTTTTTGTCTTTGTCTCTTCATGTAAAGCGTTTTAGCATCTTGAAAAGCGCTATACAAGTGTTATGTATTATATTATTATTATTAGTAGTAGTAGTACTAGTAGTAGTAGTAGTAGTAGTAGTAGTAGTAGTAGTAGTAGTAGTAGTAACAGTAGCAGTAGTATTAAAACTTTCACACTTCGAGTCATATAAGTTGAGTTGAAAATTGTCATCAATATTATAGTTACGATTAGCAAAATGTATAATAATGGCTTATGTATGTCATAATTTAATACTAAATACTAGAAAAAAGCATAACATGTGTTCTGAAAAAAAAATATTTAAAGTCAGGACTACTCCATGACTGAAAATGGACGGAACTCCAACCAAACTAACAATTCAGGACTAAATAAAGAGTAATCCAGGACTAAAACCAGGCATTAAACCAATTTGTTGTGTATCAAAAGAAATGGTAGAGAAGAATTATAGGATTATATTAGAATGATATAGATGAATATTTATGTATTTATGTATATTTATTTCGTCAGGGACTGCATGAAGGGAGATGAGACTGAGAATAAGAAGATCGGCTGCACTGTGAACCTGCTGGTAAGAACGGTGACACACTGACACCTGCTGGACAGAAAAGTATCTTAGACTTAGACTTAGACAAGCTTTATGTCATTTAAAGTATATTTAGTGTGACTGTGGAGATAGTGTGTGGGTTATAAGGGCAGTCGTAATTTGCAAAATATTCCTACGTGATATTTTACCACTTGTTTCCTCTAAAGGCCAGTACCAGCCAAAAGTCTGCGTCACCTCCTCATTCAATTTTTTTATTTTTATTTACTTCTTTCTTCATCTTAGATACAAAATACATCAAATATGTGAAGCAAAATCAATGGAATTATGTAGGAAAGAAAGAAAAGTTTAATAGAGCAACACATTTTTTAAAAGTGTTTTATATTCAAATCCTCAAAGTAGCTGCCCTTTGCTTTGCTGACGGCGCTGCAGACCCTCACTGATCTTCACGATGAAGTCTCCTGAAATGGTTTTCACATGGTGTGCCTCGTGAGGGTCAGAAACGACAAGTGTCCAAAGCAGTGATCAAAGCAAAGGGTGGCTTTAGTGTTTTTGTTGACTACATTCCACATGTGTTTATTCCTCATTTTGTTGCTTTCAATGTGAATCTACAATATAAATAGTTCACAAAAATGAAAATGTGCGTCCAAAGTGTTGACTGGTAGTGTGTTTATAAGGTATGTGAAGTGATTGAAATTCTGACATATTCCTGCATGTCCTTCAAACATTTGCTTCTCTTTAGAATTTCTACAAATCTGAGATCAACAAAGAGGAGATGTACATCCGCTACATCCACAAACTGTGTGACATGCACCTGCAGGCGGAGAACTACACAGGTACACTGCACGCAACATCAACGACACTGACTGAAAAAAAATAATGCAATGAAGGACATAGTCTGAAAATTTAAATAGTTTACTTGGCCAACTCTATTTTACGTGGCCATACCTGCTTGTCAAAGCCTGATCCCGTCAGATCTCAGAAGCTCAGCAGGGCAGGGCCTGGTTAGTACTTGGATGGGAGACCGCTGGGAATTCCAGGTGCCACAGGGGGGCGCCAGTCACAAAAACTGTCATTGTGTCCTTAGGCAAGACACTTCACCCACATTGCCTAGTATGAAAGTGGAGTGTGCGTGAGTGTTTTTTTTTTTTTTTTTTAATCTTTTATTATTACAAGGTACATATATTAACACCACAACAACATTCGCGTGAGTGTTGTTGGTGGTCGGAGGGGCTGATGGTGCAGATTGGCAGCCTCGCTTCTGTCAGTCTGCCCCAGGGCAGCTGTGGCTACAGAAAGTAGCTTACCACCACCAAGTGTGGAGTGAATGAACAATGAACTGTAAAGCGCTTTGAGTGTCATGAAAGGCGCTATATAAATGCTATGAATTATTAATTATTATTATAACTTTCCCTCATCAGAAACATGGTTTTAGATTTCATCCATGCATGTTTGAGTAATCTAGCAATCTCTTCCAGGTCCTAGTCAAACCCTCCTTAGGATTAGCTGTACACTTCAATGTACAGCCCACACGCCCCTGTCACCCATGCTCCTGCACAGCACTTTTCCATAAACATACAAAAACATGATACAAAACAATGCACTACAACTTCACAAACCTGATGCGTTGTGCAGTTGTTTAATTAGTAAAATGGCGAATAGCAAAGGGAGGGGGGACTCAGAGCCAAAAATAAAAATGAAGCTTATTTCTTTATTTGTTTATTTGTTTATTTAAGGATCCCCATTAGTCTCTACAAACGCAGGGGTCCAATTTCAAATAAAATACATTTGAATACATTTTAGCACCATCAAAACAGCCAAATCAAAACACTGAGTTTAAGTTACATTATCAAAAACACATACCAAACACTAAATATGTTACATTCAACTTATAGAATTTTCAAATAGTAATTTCTTAACACATTTTTTAAAAACAGCATGATTTAGTATGAGCATTATGTGTTGTGGCAGCACATTCCAGTGAGAAATGGCTCTATAGAGAAACGTTGCTTTCAGTGCATTAGTTCTTGGAATATATAAATTATTAATAAATACGTTAATACATCGTTTTCTGTGAATGTAACATTTTCAAAATAAAACATAATGTAATCTAAATATGTAATGTGTTAGCAGTTAATGCTCCAGAGAAGTGTAATTCCCCTTCTTTAAACTTAACTCAGAATTATGATTTAGTTTGGAATATTTTAGTTGGAGCTTCATATACTTTCCTTTGGTTTAAATAGTAATGATAGTAATATTGCTTTAGTCCAGTGCTTCTCAATTATTTTCTGTGACGCCCCCCCCCTAGGAAGAAGAAAAAATTTCATGCCCCCCTTCCTGCGCGCGACTATAAATAGTATTATTTGTCTAGAAAATTGTTATTAGAACACCACTGTATCCTTTTATTAACATTATAAACAAAAAAAAAGAAAGAAACTTACAACAAAGACTGCACTGAGGACTCAAATATTAATGTGTTTTTAATGCAGCTTTGCGCACATTTGTTTACGTTTTACAGAAATGAAACTTAAAAGCACCTCATTTGCATAAGCTAAAAGCACTGAAAAAAACGCTCTCTCCTTGTGCCACTGATGCGTCAGCTTCTGTCGGACTAAAGGACATGACTCAGTGGAATATACGTGTTTTTTCTGTGACAGAGGATGTTCTGTTAATGGTGAGACTGTGCGTAAATTGCATGTGAGAACTCCACTGCCAACTACTGTTGTTGATGTGCAATTACACTTAGTTCTAGTACAGTACAGCAAAAAAACATGTTTCCCAGGGTCATACGCGCCCCCCCTGGCATCACGCCACGCCCCCCCAGGGGGGCCCGCCCCACTATTTGAGAAACACTGCTTTAGTCTAAACCAGGGGTCTTCAACGTTTTTCAGGCCAGGGACCCCCAAACAGATGGCGAACTGGGCCAGGGACCCCCTACTATATATACGGCATAGAATTGTGTTTTATATTAAATTGAGCTTAGTGTCATGTATAAACATTGCTACTCTGTTATGGTACATCCAATACAAGGAAATAATACACAGGTTAATACTGTATTTTACACTATAAAATATAAAATTATATAATCTAAAGTAAAATCAAAAGATTTCGCGACCCCTCTGCAGTACCTCCGCGACCCCCCAAGGATCTCTGGTCTAAACACTTCTGTTTACTGGTGACAGAGGCTGCGTTCACCCTCCTGCTGTACTGGGAGCTGCTTCACTGGGACGAGCGTCCGCTCAGAGAGTTTCTGCACTACCCGGCCCAGAGCGAGTGGCACCGCAAAGAAGGACTCTGCCGCAAAGTCATCCACTACTTCAACAAGGGGAAGGTACAGCTCCTGTGTTCCTCATAACAACCCTGGAGGCTAATGCTAAACTCCCCATTGGAAATAAACAAATAAAACACTGTTTTGGTGAATCAGCTTCACAAATTATGTGTACAAAAATGAACGCATCACTTTTATAGACGGCTAAAAGGAGGTACAACACTGACGATGTCCTGCACATCCCCGGGATCAACCCAAATCCAGTCAGAACCTGTGCAGATACACTCAAGACTGGCCCATACCTGTTCAAACCTCCAGCACCAGCCCAGATCCTGGACCAAGGCACAACCTGTCCAAATACAGACCTGACTGTTCTGAACTCTGACCTTTCTGACTTTTCTAGACCAAACCCTGCATGTACCAGACCAAACCCAGATTAGGCATTTACAAACCCATTCTGGCCAAGTTTCAACCTGTCCAAACCTGTTCATTCTCTGTTCCATCCAGATAAATCCAAACCCTGTTAAAACCAGTCCAAACTCAGTCTGGACCAGTCCGAACCCAATGCAGACCCATTAAAACCTTGTCAGAACCCAGTCAAAACTTTCTTTGTTCTGTGTTCCAGTGCTGGGAGTTTGGGATCCCTCTGTGCCGAGAATTGGCCTTCCAGTATGAATCTCTGTACGACTACCAGAGCCTCAGCTGGATACGGGTAAGGAACACAGGATTTTAAAATAATAAATTCTTCCCAGACACTGTTATTTCTGTTAGAGTGCACAGAAACTACTAAATTTACTAAAAAATAGGTTCTAATAATGGAAAATCTACCAGGACTTTGCAGGAAAAAATATATTAAAACTACAGTGTGTGTACTATAGTGACTTGATAACTTTTGAAGAATTCTTTGAGATGATGATGAAAAGGTTGTTGTGTGATTAAATATGTGCTAAAATATGAAACTGGAGTAAAAAATATTGTCTCCATGGAGATGCAAAACTAAACTGAAAAAGTTGAATACAGGCAAGGTATGTTTAATTCCTTATTGTGGCACATGAAGAGTTACTGTGGCACATTTAAGGTAAAAGCACTTCCAAAAGCGCTTTTAGCGACAATCAGACGGTAAATTCCCCTCCACCATTAAAATTACACACTGCACCTTGAATAACACCCTGCGATCTGAAATGACGTGTGTATTCTCTGTTCTGTCCCTGTAGAAAATGGAGGCGGCCTATTACGACAACATCATGGAGCAGCAGCGTCTGGAGCCTGAGTTTTTCCGAGTGGGATTCTACGGCAGAAAGTTCCCCTTCTTTTTACGGGTCAGTCCTGATCAAGTTATTCCTCTTTATAAAAATAGCTAACAAACACATTTAGTACAGTACAGTATCATCCTGCCATTTTAATATGTGGATAACATGATAGCTTTTCTCTCAATCTTTACTTTTTGACATGGTTTTGTTTGTACAGTGGTACCTCACCTTACGAAAGACCCTACATACAAGTACAAGTTACGAAACGCCTTTACGTCAAATTTTGGTCTCTAGATACGAAAGAAAATTCAAGTTACGAAACGCGAAATCTCAAAAATTCAATTAATGCACGCTCAGATGCATGCCCCAAAACGTAAATACACTTTATCAACACACACGGGGTCAGGTTCCAGAGGTGGCCCGTGGTGGGAGAGGTCCACGAGGTAGGACAACTTCAATTGTTCTACATGTTTTAGGGCTGTAAATGCCTCACCACACACATTCTACGCTTTTCTCAGACTGGAGTTGGGCTTTTCTCGCATTTCTCTCGTTTGAACACTCTTCATAGATTTTCAACAGAATGTGTTGATAGTGAAGCGTGGGGGGGGGGCACGGCTCAATATAGCGCCGAACGTGCGAGGGGAGCGGAGACACAGGATTACTATCGCAACAACACATCATCAGTAGGGTAAAACTAACCTGTCTCACGACGGTCTAAACCCAGCTCACGTTCCCTATTAGTGAGTGAACAATCCAACGCTTGGTGAATTCTGCTTCACAATGATAGGAAGAGCCGATATCGAAGGATCAAAAAGCGACGTCGACACGGCGCAAGGGCGCGAGTACACCGGGACTGCGGGCGCGGGATGGAGCCGCGGCGCCCAGGCCGTGCCTCCCCCTCGGGGCTCGACCTTGTTTAGTTCTGGTCTAGACCTGGAAGTCAGATAGAAGCAGAGCCCGCCCCGAGCGAGACCCCGCGGTGTTGCCCGCTGATAGAGCACCTTTCTTGGCCTGTTAGCTCACAGTGTCAGCCCCCCGGCTCTGGAGGTCAGATAGAACCAGAGCCCGCCCCGCCCCGCTCTTATTCCCGCTGAAAGAGCGTCTTTCTCGGCCTCTTAGCTCTAGCGCGGAACGCGCAAGGAGCGCGGAGACACGAGCAACGCACCTCCAACGGCACTGCCATGTCCCGGGATAATCCTGGTTTAGTCCAGGTCCAGTCCAGGTTTAGACCTGGTTTAGTTCTGGTCTAGACCTGGTGTATTCCAATCACGACGCAGAACACAAATGTTACACAATAAAAAATGTTACACTATAAAAAAAAAACCTTGGAACGGATCAGGCCTTTTCCATTGAAATAGCTACTCAACTTATGAAAAATTCACGTTACGAAACCACTTCTGGAACGAATTAATTTCGTAAGGTGAGGTACCACTGTATTTCTTTTGTATTTGACTAAATACCTGAACTCTGCTACAGTTACTCAAAGAAGAAGACAGAGAGAGGAGGAGGGGAACATTATGATTGGTCTAACACAGGGGTGTCCAATCTATGGCCTGGGGTCAAATCCAGCCCTCTGACTAATTTTTGTTGGCCCCCAGAGATCCTGCTGAATTGGCCCAAATGATCATAAAAGCATTGAGCAGTTAACCTGGGAAATCCCAGGCTGCTTTCGTTCGTTCCGATCTGAAAGACAGCCTGGCAACTATGGCAAGCGAGCTCTCCTGATTCTGGGCGCCAATCAGAGAGCGGGGAGGGGCGGCAAGACGGTGACGTGTACTACGTGACAAACGGAAGCTTGTAGTTTGAACTGACAACTGACATGATTGGCTATGGGCTACGTATGCGTCAAATGATAGACATTCGTAACGCCCAATAAACGGCCGTTGGCGATCGTAAACCACACCTCCGCTACGAGATATTTCGAAGGTGGCTTCACTTGTTCATTTGTATCACTTGTGATATGGTCAGGTGTAAACCAGGCAATTGAGCAGTACTTTTTACTTCAAATTCAATTCTCAATCACTGCAACCTCAATAGCAACTCACTCCATTATGATACAGACCTAAAATTAGCGTTCTAGAGCTTTTACAGGTGTTGTGGCTCCGTTAAACTCATATAAAATGCATCTATCTGAAAGTGTCACTGTCACCAGCTCTACGGCCCGCCACGATGAATATGTTTGTATATGCGACCCTGGAAAAGTTTGGACACTTCTGGTCTAACAGGTATCCACACTTTAAACTCCGCCTCTGCAGCCGTGTGTTTGGGATCAGAAACACCAGGCTTTAAAGTTTATCCTTTTAACATCTGATCAGATGGTCAGAACAACCAGGTCAACGTCAGTGGCCAATGTGCAATACCAAAACAGAAAACATCATTAAGACAATCTGCATTTTCATTTAAAACAATCTCAGAATGGAGCAAACTTCCAACTGAGATAAAATGATGCAAATGCGTAAAAAAAAATTTGCCTGGAAATTATAAACTATTTCTAAGAGTGCAGACGTGTCAGCGTTAAAGACTAGACATGAGAAGGGGGTACAGGTATTGGGAAAAGAGTTTGAATTATCTTTTTACTAATTGATGAAATGTATCACTGCCACTGTACATATTATGAATTGCATTGTTTTTATGCTTTATGTTCATTGTTTGTAATGTCTCAGGGACTGCAGATGGAAATTAACTATGAGAACTAAAGTCTGGTACAAAGCATCTTTTCATTTTTTGTGATTAATGCTCCTGTACATTGTCCCTGTCAAATAAATCAAATAAATAAATCAAATAAATTAGAGCAGTCCTGTGTGATGTCACATGGTAATTGAAATTGCAGAGGCCACTGAATGTAGAACAAACTTTTTGACCAGAAAGCTGCAAATATCTGCACAAAAGTTGCCAAAAAGTTACTATGAATAGATCTTAAAAACAAGTGGATTTAGTGTTGTTGTTTTTATCCTTTTATTTATCTCTGTAGGGAAATTATTCTCTGCATTTGACCCATCCTTTCAGGAGCAGTGGGCAGCTCATCTTTCAGGCGCCCGGGGACCCATCTCCATGATCTTATTACTGGGCTTACAGGACTTCAGCGGGAGGATTTTACCTATGGAGCATGTTTTTGTGTTGTGTTTATTCCACTTTAAAGAAAGAAATAAAGTTTTGGCATTAAAAAAAAGTTTTTGTTTTTGTTTTTGTTTCTCCAGAACAAGGAGTTTGTGTGCCGTGGCCATGACTACGAAAGACTGGAGGCGTTCCAGCAAAGGATGCTGGGAGAGTTTCCACAGGCCATCGCCATGCAGCACCCGAACCATCCAGACGAGGGCATCCTACAGTGTGACGCCCAGTGTATCCTTTTCACAATATGTTTTATATCATAAGAATAATACAACGAGACTATGGGAATAAACTCACCACATTACGTTATACAAAACCCACACTAATACAAATTTTCTTAGACTTTATTAATCCAAAAAGGAAATTATTTGTACCTAGTAGCTCACACATCACAATAAGAGACCCCCAGAAACTGCAGCCAATCATTAACCAGTGCAAGTGCAGCCTCTGCATCTCAGTGAATGAATTCTGGAGGTTCTGATCTTTCACATGGGACCTGTTCATATACTGAGAAGAAGAAAAACTTGTATGTGTCCTCTATCTGCAGTTTAGACACTTTTACTCTGCACTTTCAGTTGTGATTCTAAAACATTTTAAAAACAGTAAGAGTGCAGACTACATACAGATCCTTTAAGGCAGTGTTGTACATGTACTTGTATTACCAAAATGTTTATTGTAAATCCTACAGGAGGCTCATACTAAAATAAGGATCAGAACCTGCAGAAGGTGCTGAAGAAATGTTGAATGAATAAAGTTTTAGGTGCATGCATACACAGCTCTGGAAAAAAATAAGAGACCACTGCATTTTTTACTGAAATCAGCATCTCTACATGTATTACAGCCATTCCATTCCAGCGTCTGTTGAATTCCAACACAAACACAAAGCTGAGCTACTTCAGTTCTTGCACCAGGAGTGGAATAAAGTCACCCAAGAACAATGTGAAGGACTTAAATATTGATTTCTGAACTCTTCTTAAGTGTAAACATTAGTATTATGTTGTTTTAAAATGAATTTGATCTTGTTTCTTTGCATTGTTTGAGGTCTGAAAACATGGAACTTTTTGTCATTTTCTGCAAATAAATGCTCTAAACCAGGGGTCGGCAACCTTTACCACTCAAAGGCTACGTTCACACTGCAGGGCTTAACGCTCAATTCCGATTTTTTTGTGAAATCCGATTTTTTTGCAAGGCCGTTCACATTTCCAGTTAAATGCGAATTGTATGTGATCTCCAGTGTGAACGCTAAACTCCCCAAAAGTGTCCCGCATGCGCCTTGGAGGACACGATGACGTCACACGCAGCGAACACGCTCAATGTTTACGGAAGTAGCCTAAAGTTGCTTTCGTACCGGAGCCAAAACATGTACAGCTTATTTGTTTTAAGGAGGAGAAGGACGAGGTTTTTGGCCACAGCGATTTGCGGGGCAGTGGCAGCAACGTCTGCAGAAAGGAACATGTGGGTGCGGAGTCACAGGCAGGAGGGGTGGGATTACTACGTGCTTCGCCACTTCACTGATACGAGTTTATATACTATTTTAGCATGACGAGAAGAACGTTTGTGCACATTTGTGAACGCCTACTTGTACCACTCTCATTGGAGGAAACACACTCAGGTCGGATGAATGCGAACTGGCCGTTCAGACTGCAGTCGCATGTCAAAAGATCGGATATGTATCGGATTTAGGACCACATATCCAAGTGGCCTGGGTCGCATTTGAAAAAATCGGATCTGTGTCGTTCACACTGTCATTAGAAGATCAGATACAGGTCGCATAGAGGCAAAAAAATCGGATTTGGGTCGTTTCAGGCTGCAGTGTGAACTTAGCCAAAGAGCCATTTGGACCCGTTTCACACAGTAAAGAAAACACTGGGAGCCACAAAACCCTTTTGAAATTTAAAATGAAATAACACTGCATATAACGGCTTTTTTTTACTTTGTGCCATAGAATTACATTTTGAAAATGAATGAACTAAAACAAAACACATTTTAATTAAATACAGTGGTCCCTCGCTATATCGTGGTTCACTTTTCGTGGCCTCGCTGTTTCGCAGATTTTTTTTATTCCAATTTTTTTTAAAATAGTGTATCAACGCACATTTCTGCGTCCTGATTGGCTAAGGGACTGTAGACCTTTGCCGATTCGTCAGTCACTCTCCTCTGTGTCTCCTGTACAGAATGCGTTCAGTTTGCCAGATTTATATAAATGTTCGATCGCAGTGTGACTCTGAAGTGCTGTATGTTCGCAAGTTTTCTCCCTGACAAAACCTGCCACAGTGAAGTGGTCATAAGAACTGTGAAATACACACGAAATACACTTTGGTTTCGTTCTCTAATACTGTGCTTTTTGTTGAAAATCTACGTAAGTTTGAGTGTTTATTACTTATTACTATTTTTATTATCACTTACTTTATGCCATTCTTGCCTGCATGCACTTTTCTTTCTTGTTCAAACTGTCCTGGAGCTACTGTGGCAAGTAAATTTCTCCTGTGTGAGATCAATAAAGTCTCATCTTATCTCTTATCTTATCTTAAACAAGAGAGAAATGTGAGAAAATGTTAATTCCAGTCTGAGAAAAGTACAGAATGTGTGTGGTGAGGCGTTTACAGTTTTCAACTTACATTGTATAATATAAAGCTGACGACTTTGCGGACTTCGCTTATCGTGTGTTATTTTTAGAACGTAACCACGGCGATAAACAAGGGACCGCTGTACTGAGCCGCATCAGAGGGATCAAAGAATGTGCATGTGACTCCGGAGCCGCGGGTTGCCAACCCCTGATCTAAATGATCATATTTTTGGGGGAAATGTTGTCAGTAGTTTATAGACTCAAAATTTTTTTTTCCTTTTGCCCAAACACATACATAAGTAGTAAAATCAGAAAAACTGATAATTTTGCAGAGCTGTATTATAATAAGAAAGAGTACAAATGTAAATGGTGTATAGGTAACAGTCCTTGAATATATTTGTCTGGGGTAAATTGTCAGCAGACCTTGAGCCATAATCTCAGTTAGTCCAAAGGTAAAGGATTAGAATAGGCTACTGCATGTCTAGAATTTATTATACTACATTAATTTATTTTCTTTTTGTACAGGGTCCCAAGGCAGTTTTCCCACAGGGATAGTAAAGTAAACCCTAATACTGAATCCATAATCTAATTCATTTTTATTTCTAAATGCCTTTCGAAGCCCTCACTGATCAAAACATTCTATCAGCTACATCAACTACAAATAGATTATTGGTGGAGAGTTAGAAACTTAATTATGAATGCACGATATTGGAAAATTTTGTGATATGCTATATGGCTGTTAAGAACTCCAACATTGAAATTATTGAAATCTTTTCTTTTACTTTTGACTCATTAACAGTTATAATAATAATAATAAAAAAGTTACTTTAAATTGCTAGTGAAACTCTGTCAAAACAAAAACTTAAAGGTGAACTATGGAGCTTTCTGGTTTTATAGCTTAAAAACTACCTAAAAAACAGGCATGTTGACTGTGAGCGGGGTCGCCTCTCCACAGATCTGACCTTTAACTCGGTCCGGTTTGGTCTCCATGACGATAGAAAGGTTTAATGCCACACTGAGACAAAATCAGGACTAAATCAAGGCTAATTTTGACTTAATAAGGAAAATACTTAATAAAATCACATTTTTGTAACATATTCTTTTTTAAAAATCAGATGGAGAACCTTGGTATTATTGCGTATGTAGTGATATCAGTCAATTTGGATTCTTTTGTTATACAGCTCTGGAAAAAAATAAGAGACGACTGCAAAATTCAATAAGTTTTTCGGATTTTACTACTTATAGGTATGTGTTTGGGCAAAAGGAACATTTTTATTTGAGTCTATAAACTACTGACAACCCAAATTCCAAATAAAAATATTATCTTTTAGAGCATTTATTTGCAGAAAATGACAAATGTCAAATGTTGGCCAATGTTGGCGGCACGGTGGCTGAGTGGCTAGCGCTCTTGCTTCACAGCTAGAAGGTTCCGGGTTCGATCCCCGGGTCGCCCGAGCCTTTCTGTGTGGAGTTTGCATGTTCTCCCCGTGTCTGGATGGGTTTCCTCCGGGCACTCCGGTTTCCCCCATCAACTCAAAACTTGCTCCAGGTAAAATCCTCCAGCTTAGGTCCTGACCAAGCCAAGCAATAAGATCATGGAGATGGGTCCCCGGGCGCCTGAAAGATGAGCTGCCCACTGGTCCTGAAGGATGGGTCAAAGGCAGAGAAATAATTTCCCTACAGGGATGAATAAAGTCTGTCGTCTTCTTCTTCTTCTTAACAAAAAAGATGCATGTTTTCAGAGCTCAAACAATGCAAAGAAACAAGATCAAATTCATTTTAAAACAACATAATACTAATGTTTACACTTAAGAAGAGTTTAGAAATCAATATTTGGAGCAATAACCCTTATTTTGAATCACAGCTTTCATGCGTCTTGGCATGCTCTCCACAAGTAGCTCAGGTTTGTGTTTGTGTTGGAATTCAACAGACGCTGGAATGGAATGGCTGTAATACATGTAGAGATGCTGATTTCAGAAAAAAAAAAAAAAAAGCAGTGGTCTCTTATTTTTTTTTCCAGACCTGTATATTGTGCAGCCCTATCCTAAACTATTAACTAGAGCAGGGGTCGGCAACCTTTACCACTCAAAGAGCCATTTGGACCCGTTTCACACAGTAAAGAAAACACTGGGAGCCACAAAACCCTTTTGAAATTTAAAATGAAATAACACTGCATATAACGTTTTTTGTTTTTTGTTTACCTTTGTGCTATAGAATTACATTTTGAAAATGAACGAACTAAAATAAAATACATTTTAATTAAATACAGTGGTCCCTCACTGTTTCGCTGATTTTTATAATAGTGTATCAATGCGCAGTGTTCTGCATCCTGATTGGCTAAAGGACTGTAGACCTTTGTCTTTGTCAGTCATTCTCCTCCGTGTCTCTTGTACAGAATGCGGTCAGTTTGCCAAATTTATTTAAATGTTCGATCACGAGCAGTGTGACTCTGAAACAGAGACGGACTGAGCGGTCTGGCATTTGGGCACATGCGAAAAGGGCCAAGGCCGTGCGTCTCACCTGGGGCTGGTCGCACCGGTCATGCTCTGTCACAGATTTGACCACGATGAGCAGGTGCACGTGTCCACGCACACTTTATGGTGGTTAATGCGCATCGGGAAGTAGCGGCGGTGTTTCCGCAGAACGAACTGGTGGAACCTGGAGTCCAGGCGGTGGAACCAGTCCTGAGAGCGCACGGATGCGTTCTCACTACAACAAAACCCGCAACAGCGCAGTGCCAGGCGCCTCGGTCAGAGGAACTGTGAAATACATGCATATTTATATATGCAATATAACACTGACTACTTCACGGATTTAGCCTATCGCGGGTTATTTTTACAATGTAACCCCCGCGATAAATGAAGAACCAATGTACTGAGCCGCATCAGAGGGATCAAAGAGCCGCATGCGGCTCTGGAGCCGTGGGTTGCCGACCTCTGAACTAGAGTCTAACCCATTTACTTGATAATAAGATCGGGAATCCTTGGTTTATGAAAATCCACACTCACTGATAACCAAGCACTTTGTATAAACGTACACATTTCTACATGCATGTTTTATTATTCACACCATTCAGGTACAGGTGTTATTATACAGTACGTCCTTTGACATGTGGCTCAGACCTGCAGATCTACGCTGTGACCCCGGTCCCGGAGAGCGTGAGCGTTCTGCAGATGGAGCGAGTGCCCGACCGCATCAAGAGCTTCTACAGAGTCAACAACGTCCGACGATTCCGCTACGACCGGCCCTTCCACAAAGCCCCCAAGGACAAGGACAACGAGTTCAAGGTACTCACAAAGACTTGGGAATTTACAGTGTTGGCTTTTACTCTTTGGACGTAAATAGTCATGTGTATTTTGTGTTTCAGAGTCTCTGGATAGAGAGGACGACCTTGATTCTCACTCATCCTCTGCCTGGGATCTCTCGCTGGTTTGAGGTGGAGAAGAGAGAGCTGGTGCGTGGTGGTTTTTACATGAGATTACAGCTGGTGGAAAGGCCGAATGGAAATGCCATGAGATTGTTCTATTGTTATTTTAAAGGAACTGTTATATTTTTATATTAAATAACCAGTGCTGTCAGGCGATTAAAAAAATAATCTAATTAATTACAGGATTTGTAATTAATTAATCTAATTGCATTTTAAGATTGTGAGTGAGCGAACAAACGAACCCATTTTGCGATTGAGTTTGTCAGTTTTCAAGTGGTCATTCGTTTCCCAAATTATGCGAGCGTGATTTGTTGAAGTGCGCTGACGCTCGCTCTATCACCGGTAACGATGGAATCTGTCCGGACGTGTTTATCGTTCAAATGATCCGTCAGGCTGGAGCAGCTTCGGTGATCGGAAAATTCTTTTTGACAAAAGCTCCAAATCACGGCGTTCTTGTTGATCGTCCCGTCTTCATTCTTTTTATAAATAAACTTGCCGTTCAAAGGCCCTGGCAGCGATTTGCTCGCCACACGCCAAATTTAAAATGCACGCGCATTGAATTGCCACTCATAATTAATTGCATACATTTTTATAACGCGTTAATTTGCAGTATAATTAATGGTGTTTTAGTTTTAGTCAAGACAGTTATCTAGTTTATTTTAAACGGTTCACATGTATATCGAAACTTAATCCTCGCTTTAAGCTTTCAGAGGCTAGAGCGGAGTTTTGCCATCACATTAATGATAACAACAACTAGCATGCTAACACCACATAACTGATTACTGATTCTCGGACAATAAAACACTTTATAGTAAGATGCAGGCAGTACACAGTGGTCTAAAACCTTCTGAGCGTCTTATAATATATCAGAAAAAACATGTTTTTCTGAGCTAAGTGAAACAAAAATCAAACATGAAGCACCAATGGCGAGGCAACCAATATTAATCTAAAAGCCTGAAAGCATATTTCAAAACTGTGTATAAAAAATAGAGAGGTTTCCAGCTGTAGTGTTGGCGTGTGTGTATCAGGTGGAGGTGAGTCCTCTGGAGAACGCCGTCAGCGTGGTGGAGAATAAGAACCAGGAGCTGCGCTCTCTGATCAGTCAGTACCAGCACAAGCAGCTGCAGGGCAACATCAACCTGCTCAGTATGACCCTGAACGGGGTCATCGACGCTGCCGTCAACGGAGGCATCGCACGTTACCAGGAGGTGGGACACACGCATTTCAGCTTCAACATTAAAGTGCATTATGTAACATTTTGGGTGGAGGATGTGCCAGTGCTTGCCTGGAGATGTTTTGCTTTGACAAAAATATTTTCTACTTTTTTTAAGGCTTTCTTTGATAAAGAGTACATCACCAGTCACCCTGAAGACACAGACAAGATCACACAGCTCAAAGACCTCATGCAGGAGCAGGTACACGCAAACTACTCAAATTACACAAAGTTCTGGTGTAAGTTTACTCAAACTATAATAAAACAAACAAATAATAATGATGTTATTCTTTAGGTGCACGTCCTGGGAGTTGGTTTAGCAGTCCACGAGAAGCTGGTGCACCCTGAAATGCGTCCCCTACACAAAAAACTCATCGATCAGTTCCAGATGATGAGGACCAGTCTGTGCCATGTGAGTAATAAAAATATGTTATTTTTATGAATACTACTACTAGTACTACTACTGCTACTTCTACTACTACTACTACTACTATTTCTACTGCTACTACTGCTAATACTACTACTATTACTACTGCTACTACTAGTACTGCTACTTCTACTACTACTACTACTACTTCTACTGCTACTACTACTGCTACTACTACTACTACTACTACTACTGCTACTACTGCTACTACTGCTACTACTACTACTACTGCTACTACTACTACTGCTACTAGTACTACTACTGCTACTACTATTACTACTGCTGCTACTGCTACTACTACTTCGACTGCTGCTACTACTTCTACTACTACTACTTCTACTACTACTTCTACTACTACTATTTCTACTGCTACTACTGCTAATACTACTACTATGATAAAAGGAGAAGTTCAATTTGTCAACTGGACAAAGTTTGTTTGGTTGAAAACGTTTCGCCGCTCATCCGAGAGGCTTCGTCAGCTCTGGTTATTGTACTGGTTAGACACTGCTTATATCTAGCTGCCGGGAGGCGCGTCCTACAATGACAAAGCTCTGAAAACGATCCCCCCTAATCTGTCTCTTTGTTTTTCAAATTACTCTGGCGACTAGTTTCGACCCCCTATTCAACGTCTAACGACCCTCTCCACCCCTCTGCCCTGGCTCGTCTGCCCTAATGTTTCTTTGTCTCTTTTGACTTGGTTTAAGAATCGAATTATAGATGTCTAAATGGGGGAGTTATGTCTAACTCCCCCATTTCTGTTTAACGACGGATTCTCTTTTTTGACAAAAATAGCCTCTTTTCACGCAATACTACTACTACTACTACTGCTACTACTACTTCTACTACTACTACTACTACTACTTCTACTGCTACTACTGCTACTACTACTACTACTACTACTGCTACTACTACTTCTACTACTACTACTACTACTACTACTTCTACTGCTACTACTGCTACTACTACTACTGCTACTACTACTACTACTACTACTGCTACTACTACTTCTACTGCTACTTCTACTGCTTCTACTACTTCTACTGCTACTACTGCTACTACTACTACTACTACTACTACTGCTACTACTACTACTACTACTACTACTGCTACTACTACTACTGCTACTACTACTACTACTACTGCTACTACTACTACTACTGCTACTACTACTACTACTGCTACTACTATTACTACTGCTGCTACTACTACTACTACTACTACTACTACTACTACTGCTACTACTACTACTACTACTGCTACTACTGCTACTACTGCTACTACTACTGCTACTACCTCTGCCAATAATCTTTAAAAACGATGTGATTGTGAATGAATTCTTACTTAACCAATCTATTTAGATCTGTTAAAGATTTGGTTTTGTCCAATTAAATTAATATAAAGTGTTCTAGTGTATATATCACTCAGCTTTAATAATGCACTTATTTTATTGTTTATTTACTTTGTATAAACCCTGAACAATTGCCAGTTAATCTCAAGAGACGAGTCCTCAAAGCTTACATGAAGGATTTGTGGAATGTCCAAAGGAACTAATTAAACCGAGAGGATTAAGTCTGTTATAAACACGATAATCTTGGTGGTGTTTTCAAACAGAATGGATCCGGTCTTCTTTCTAATCCAAATAATGATATTGACCTCTCTTGCATCACCATTGTAACTTATTTCTAACTTTTATTTCTTTTTTTAAATTGAAACTGTTATATCACTATTTAAGAAGACATTTGTGCAACATAAAGTGGGATTATTATGTAGTATTTTTAAATAAGGACAAAATACCTCGTAATAAAATAATGTTTTAAAATAAGAAACCTGGTAGCAATTATTTTATTTTAGGATATTTATTATTATTATTATTATACAACTTTCAGAGAGTGATTCATTTTGCTGCTTTTTGTACATGTGCAAGAAAAAAATTACTTAAATAGATGGGGGAAAAGACAGGTACAGAGCCTTTAATAAAATATAATAAAATATATAAACAAATAATACAAATACAAACACAAAATAAATTAAAGCCGCAAGCGGCGTTGGTCGGGACCTCGCACCTGCGTTTGTTCGTCTTACTGAGACGCACACCCATACGAAATTTCGTGTGCCTGGCACAATTATCTCACTTCCTGTTGGGCGTGGCCATGACATTGTAGATACCCTGTCAGAACAGACCCTGTCAGACCCTGTCAGACCCTGTCAGACCCTGTCAGACTCTGTTAGACCCTGTCAGACCCTGCATGTGGCCTACATGCTGAGGCCTACATGAACCTTCGATGCTTGTCCCCACATTGCTGCTTGCAGCTATATCAGATCAAAGGTACAAAGATCAAAGATCTTTGATCAGGGCGTTGCCTAGCAACAAATACCTCCCATTCATAACTCATCACTCCCATTCAATAAATACCTAATTTTATCGATCCGCCGTATCGTCATATTACCGCCAATTTGAAAATCCTTCGCAATTTTACATCTCCAACATCTTAAGATTATGTTCACCAAAATTTAAGCCTATCTGAGGTACGGTGTAGGAGAAGTGTTTCAAATTCCATACCTAACTTTATCGATCCGCCGTATCGTCATATTACCGCCTATTTGAAAATCCTTCGCAATTTAACATCTCCAACGTCTTAAGATTATGTTCACCAAAATTTAAGCCCATCTGAGGTACGGTGTAGGAGAAGTGTTTCAAATTCCATTCTATGTCCAATACCCAAAAATCACACAAAAGCCCAATTATCTCACTTCCTGTTGGGCGTGGCCATGACATTGCAGTGAGGCGTTTGTTCGTCTTATTGAGATACACATCCCTACCGAATTTCGTGCGCCTATCTTAAACGGTATGCCAGCCCCGAAAGACAACGCGCTAGGGGGCGCTATCGAGCTCCTGGGGGTCACTGGGGGACGAGACTTTGTGTGGTCGTACTGGCAGCACTTTGTGATGCCCGTGCAAAGTTTCGTTCGTTTTGAAGCATGGGAACATGCTCAAAATTGCCCCAGCGAGTGTGAACAAGAACAAGAATAATAATAATAATAATAATAATAATAATAATAATAATAATAATAATAATAATAGGGAAACAAAGCAACAACAATAGGGACCTTCGTCCCCCTTCGGGGCTCGGTCCCTAATAAAAATATGACTGAAATGGCAGGTTTTTATATTCATACAGATATCAAAATGTATTATTGATTCTGGAATATGTTGCTTGTGTTGGATTGCTTTGTCGGGAATGTTCCACAGTATGGCATTAAATGTAAATAACCATTTGTTTTTCTAAAGGGCCTTCCCGGTTTGGATAAACTGGGAAACACTCACAGAGGGATCCTGACGGCACACAGCCCCATGAGCCCAGAGAGCTTCAAACTCGTGCACCGACACAGGTCTGACTCGGACTCGTCAATACTTACGTTTTATTTGCATTTTACATTGTACGTAAACCATCTTGACACATGTTCATTTCGTAGATTATACATACAGCTCTGGAAAAAATAAGAGACCACTGCAAAATTATCAGTTTTTCTGATTTTACTACTTACAGCTATGTGTTTGGGCAAAAGGAACATTTTTGTTTGAGTCTTTAAACTACTAATAACATTTCACCCAAATTCCAAATAAAAATATTATCGTTTAGAGCATTTATTTGCACAAAATGACAAATGGTCAAAATAACAAAACAAAAAAAATACATGTTTTCAGACCTAAAACAATGCAAAGAAACAAGATCAAATTCATTTTAAAGATCCCATGACATGGTACTTCTTGATGCTTTTATATGGCGCCTTATTGGTTCCCTAATACTGTAAATGAATCCTTCTTCAAAATCAAACCTCAGTGCATGAGAAAGCCTCATGAACACAGTCAAAATCAAAAATATGTCTCTGAAACACTTTATTCTGGGCGTTGTTGCTTGAATGCAAATGAGGAGGACAGAGATAGGCCAGTGCAGCGGGTGGGGGGGTCAAATTCTCCGCTCTTTCCTCATTTAGCGGTGCAATGTGCGCTGGCTCCACTTCCGCGTTTAAGCGCAGAGGAAGATATGAGACGCGTTCCATTGGAAAAAAAAAACACATTTCCACAGAAAATAAAATTAAACCACTGCTGTTTCAGAGGTTCGGAGGCTCGGATAAAGGACATCCGAGCCTGGAAACACTCTCACAAATAAAAAACGCATCTCGCATTGCGTAGCTCGTTTGCGGTCCAAACTCTCTGGGCATAATTTCCAGAGACGGGGGGTAGACATCCAGACGGGGGGTGGAACTACATTTGCATTTTTCCCCCGAGTGTGACGTCAGAAAGTTCCCTTGTTCAGAATCGCCCGTTTGGGCTGTCTTTTTTTCAAACACGGAAAGGGGGGCTGGAATGGAATGGCTGTAATACATGTAGAGATGCTGATTTCAGAAAAAAATGCAGTGGTCTCTTTCCAGAGTTGTATAAATGGACATTGCTAACCTGCTAGTCGGGCACATATAGGGGCGCTCCCGGCTCCATCGACTCTGGCTCCAGTTCACTTTGTATTGGAAAAGCGTCTCTGCTCTTCCTGCTCTACATGATCCTGGTGTTTTTATTTCATTATTTTGTCCGTAAATCAGTTTCTGTTCATATTACGAGACTCAGCTCCAAATTCGCTCTATAGCTGCTAGCCTCGGTGAGCTTTATTTGACTCAGTCCACTTCTTTTTTCAATTTGTGGTTAATTCATTATATCCTCAATTGACCCGGCCTATTAATTTGTGTCCTTTATAGTGGACACTGAGTTAACCAGTCAAACTTTTAAGTGTTTTGAGTTAGACTCTAGTTTGTGGCTGCACTATGATTAAAATATAAATAAATTAAAAATTAAAAAGAAGTCTAAAATAAAGAAGGAGTCTAAAAACGTCTTGAGGCGACTGTAGAAGCTGATGTTGGTCAGCAGAGATATTGGTCATTAAAATAATACGTTTTTATTAGGTTGTTAACTTCACATGGATTAAACACTGTTACAGTCCATTACAGAGGACATGTTACAATATTATGAGTAAAAATAAAATTAATAAAATGTAAATGCTAAGGTGTTCATTTAGCTCCAAATAGAAAAATCACACGAAAAAAAAAAAAAAAAATGAAATACACTTTTTTTCTTTGGGTCCCAGGAGCATAAGATAAGAGGCAGGACAATTACAGATGGTAGATTACAGATGTTTGTACACTCATAATGATTTGTGTCAAACACGTGTGAAAAAGATGTTTGTTTTTGATAAGAAAACAGCATAACATAGATCAAAAAAGTTATAAAAAATGTGTTAAAGATTGTGGGACAGATGAATAGACAAAAGGTTGTAATGGAAATAATCAAATTTTAATCTAAGTTCAGTCACTTTATAATTGTCATTGATGAATTTGGGCCTTGTGAGGTCTGCACTCAGAATTTTGACAGTTTCTTGTGTTCAGTGGCATTGATTTTTCATGTTTCATTAAATTAATATTGAAAGCCTTATATTTTTAATAAGACAAAGTCAAATCAAAAGTTGAGAAAGAAAGAAATGTGAAATGTTTTTGTTGTTGTATCGCTCAGCCCTGTTAGGATTTTGACCTTTATTAGCTGTAGATGGACTGGTCAGTACGGCACTAGCACTGGTTAATGTCTGCAGGTTCTGGGGTTTAGGGAGGGACAATTCAGATCAGAGAGAGGCATTTTAGATTTAAACCAGCTTGGCTTTAAAACTGGCAACCCAAATGAGAGACTTGTCTTGAGGACCAAAACACCAAATTATAACAGATAAATTAGAAATAATGTTTTTGTAATTAAAAATCAGTATTACAATAGTCCTCAGTAAAAAAATATGTTTGATTTGAACTGGCATATCTGGGGACATAGTTAGGTCAAGTTTATGAACTTTAAAATCCAAATCTTACATATCTTACTATTTCACTAACAAGGACCACGCCAACAACGTAATGCGATGAAGATATTTATTAATGAATGACGGTGGATGTTTGGATGAATAAGGTGAAGATGGCTGGGTTGAGACTCAGGGTGGGGGCTCCATCTCAATCGTCAACTGCCCCGGGACCTTATGGCTGAAAGACGAATAAGATAGGGGGTGGGAGGGAGCGGTCGAGTTAACGAGACGAACTGGAATGATGGGATAAGCAGCTAGAAATAGCTTCCAGGAAATTAGAGGTGTGGTTACGGTGAGGTGTGATTCGCTGGTGAAGATAAGACGGTTGAGGCGTGGTCCTGCTCCTGAAATTCAGTTAATCATATTAACTCCACGATAATATTCCCTCAATCATTCTTCACAATATTCTGCTTTAACTTCACCTACTGCCACTTTCAAATGATCTAACATACTGTGGAGCCATGTCCCAATTCTCAGTGTGCACAGTTCAGAGTGTGGTTTTAAGGGCACTCTGGAGCGCACTCCGGACTGTGCATACTTGCACACTCCGGAGCCGCCAACTCCATTTTCTCCCATAGAAGAAGTAGCACGTGGTGCATGCTGGGATATGAGTGTGCGAAGTGTGCATGGATGCACAGTTGGTTCACGCCCCGATTTCCATGGAAACGACTGCGTTTTTCGGGGTGTATTTTAAGTGTGCATGGGACAAAAAAGAAATGGGACAGCAGTTGTCTTGCCGGAAGTGACGTATGCGCCCTTAAAACCACACTCCAAACCAGGGCTCTCAAGTCTCACGCATTGAGAGTGTGACACATGCAATTCGACGTGTTCACACGCCACACATGGCATTTCTCATGCTGATTTTTTTTTTTTTTGTGCCCAGAAAATCGGTCTGTGTGGCTCAGTTTATGCAGGCACCGCACCTTTTCAGCGAAAAAAACTCCCTTCCCTTCCTGCCCCGCTCCCCGGAAAAAAATCTCAGTTATCAGGCGCCGCGCCCTTTTCAGCCAATTAGAAAATAGATTGTTCTGTTGTTGTGCAGACTGTAGAGTGTAAGCGAGTGTCTAAGCGCGCACTGCACTGTCAGTGATAAGGACAGCGACTGAACACGAGGAACGATAAAACGGTGATGATAAAACAAACTGAGAACCATCAGGTAATAACTTCATTTATATAACTCTCATTAGTTGCTTTGTAGTTAAAGTTTGCTCTTTAGACAAACATTTACACAGGGCTCTGTGTCTCGGAAATTACGCAGTCTCACGCACAACCCCGCTCAAAACTTGAGAGCCCTGCTCCAAACTGTGCACACTGAGAATTGGGACAGAGCTTGTATGATCCATACGATTTTCACTTTCATAGTCACTGTTCAAAACTCAAATCCATCTTCTTTCTTTCTTTCTTTCTTTCTTGCTCTCGTTCTATCTATCCATGCTTTTCTACACCTCTTCCCAACCATTTTTGCACGTACCATCACCATCTCATCCCACCTCACGCACGTTTGGGATATTTTGTTTTGGATTTTGCTTTTTGCTCCTCTACCTTACCCCTTCCTGTACCCTTTTAACTTACTAAACCCCTTCAAAATCACTAAACCTCAACCTACCTGCTTGACCTTTTGACCCCTGACCCCTAAAGTCCCATAGCTGTTCTGACCCCGGTGCGCTCCTCGTCCTCTCTCTCTTCTCAAACCTCCAGTGAGACGGGGAACCTGGGGAACCTGCTGATCCTGGCTGACGGTTTGGTGGTGGAACATCCCGAGGACTTTTACAGGATGCAGGTGAGTGGTGGTCAGGAAAACACAGAAGACCGAAGGTGGATTTACAGCTCACAGATTTAAATATAATGCACTGTCATTTGAGACTGGTTCGTTTTCAAAAAGGAACTACAAACACAACTAACCTGCAGAGAGCGGACAACACAAGTTTTTATTACAATTGTTATCAGTTGAGTAGTTTTGAGAATTTTAGAATTATTTACCTTTCAGACATCCAAACAATTATCCAGAGAAAATAAAATAATATTCTAATTAACTTAAATAGAAATGAGTTACTTTAGAATTGAAAAACAATATTTTATCTTAGCCAAAACTTACTGTATTATAAGCCGCAAAAAGCAAAAACTAGACTTTTTAAATAATATTTGACACTGATTGGTGCAGTTTCGCTATAGTAACAGCAATGTTTTTACTGCAGGTGTTAAATTACATTTTCGTTTACTCAAATCGAAAGCAAATACTCATACTTCAACTACAGACGGAGTATAAGTCGCACCAACCAAAACTGCGTAATGAAGAAGAAAAAACACATATAAGTAGCAGTGTGGACTATAAGTCGCACTTTTTGTGGGAAATTTATTTTATAAAATCAGAGAGCAGGAACCAGGATTTCAAAATCTTGAAAGGCATGTACTGTATTGGCCCGAATATAAGACGACCCTGATTATAAGACGACCCCCTCTTTTTCAAGACTCAAGTTTGAAAAAAGACTTTTTGAACACCAAATTTAATTTTTATACAGAAAATAATTACAGTACATCTGAAACAAATGATTATAACAATATATTCGAGAGAAAAGCATGTTATTTTGCCTCATTCAAATCATGCAAAAACTGTCTATCACATCTTAATATCTGAACATTTAAATATGTAAACTAAAGTGCAATCACATTTGTAAATGAATGGCTTCTGGTTTTTGAAATGTAAATAAACCAATCTACTGTGATAAAACAACAAAATTGCAATAACTGCATTAACCATCAAAGTGAAGTCTAAGTGAAGTCAGCTGCTGGTTAACCTGGCCGATCTTCGACCCACTTTTCTCCAGATTGTCGCTACGTTTCTCCATTTTCTGTTATCTCTTCTCTTATTTTCTTCTCTTTTCTTCTTACCGCTAGCAGCATTCGCTTTAAAGATATCTGGCGCCATCTAGCATTGTGAATGGGTATAATGTCTAGACCTCGAATGTAAGACGACTCAATCTTTTTCAGTCTTATTTCAATGCAAAAAACATTGTCTTATATTCGGGCCAATACGGTATTTCAATATGAAAGGCAATAGTAATAATAACGGAATAGAGAACAACAGCCTGTTAACATAACATATTAATATGTTACGTTAACAGATAACTATAAATTAAATAACATGCCATAACAAGTTTACCAAACTCTCCATCTCACTCCAAATCACTAAATCCACTGAATTTGTCCTCGGTGTCACTTCGGAGCAACTCCGCGAGTGGTACAGTAGTAATAGTGTAGCAGTTATTAGCCGTTTCCCAATTCAGCTAGTGCACGGTTTGGAGTGTGGTCTCAGCCTGCAGTCGAGGCGGTGCATACTCGCTCAGCCCTGAGTGCAGTCCATGGATCGCATGGGCGTCTGCGAAATGGAACAGGTCCCGCCGGGTGGTCTGGTGGTCTGCTCCTTGTTCCCTAAAGACAAAAATATTATTCTATTGCGACTAGTAATACTTCGAATTGGGACATGGCGACACTGTAGAATATCCAGCATTACAACAGCAAAGGAAATATAGAAGTGTAAGGGGAAAAGCATGTGAACGGTAAAACAGGTGCCGTGAACTATGCCGTTACGGCTAATGTCACTCATGTTTAGCGTAGTTTATGAAGAGTTTCATGTAGCATAGTTGTAGGTGAGGTGAACCAGTACACACATTTTATAGTGATTCGTAACTGTCACATCGCGATGTTGCTGGCGAGTCCATCTTTGTAGTCATATATCCTGCCGCGCTGTGCATGCTGGGGCTTTTAAGTGTGTGAAGCGTGCATGTTTGCACGCTTGGTCCACGCCCCAATTTCCATGGAAACGACCGCGGTGTTCGGACCACATCTTAACTGTGCATGGGACAAAAACAAAATGGAACAGCAGTTGTCGCGCCGGATATGATGCACATCCCCCTTCAAGCACGCTCCGAAACGTGCACTCGCTGAATTGGGAAACGGCTACTGGCACACAAGCGTACAGCATTCTCTCGTGGCTGTCACGAGAGGGTGCAATTTTAAAATAGTGGTAGCTGTAGTTTTCAAGTCAAGCCACGAGGGGGCGCTCAAGGTTTGTGAAAATTTTAATAAAAAAGTTGCTCCAGAGTATAAGTCGCAGGACCACCCAAACCATGAAAAAAAACAACTTATAGTCCGAAAAATGCGGTAGTTTGAATTACTTTTCGGAGTGTAATCACAGAGAGAAAGCAATACAGCAATAGAAATAGGAAATAGGTGGAAATAGGTGTGTTTTAAGACATACCATGGAACATTCCAGGCAAAGCAAGAACATCTCTATGGAGACAAGCAGGTTACGGATTCTCCACCAGAAAAGTTGCGCAGTGCATCTTTAGTACTCTTACTTCAACTATTTTGAATTACTTTTCTGAGTGTAGTACAGTACAGATTCTTCATTCATGTTATATTGTCAAACTTTATAAAAAATGATGGTTTCAGGCAAGCCCCTCCTCCTCCAGCCTAAACTCCACCCAGTCTGCTCCTCCTCAGATGATCCACTCCGCCCCCTCCACCATCAGAAGTAAGCGCCACAATATCTTTACCCATATCTTTATCATTATCACTAACAATATTCTAAACCTTAACTCTTGTCCTGTTTGTAGTTGGCTCTCCGTCTCTCCCAGACAAATACAGACACAACCGGGAGATGCTGATGCTGCTGCCCCCGACCAGAGAGCGCCCCAGCAGCGCCATGTACCCCAACATCATGGACAACGGACAGGTAACTGACACAGAAGAGAGGGAGGAGGAGGAGAGATTCTACTTTTTAGGCTGCGTCCCATTTCTCCGTCTTACCCCTTCGTCTTACCCTTGGTTTTGCGTGTTCATGTGAGGGCAAGGGGTGTCCCGATTCTAATTTCGATCAAGGGCTCGGGCCACGACCGAGGGCTACATACCCCTTGAAACGAAGTAAGTTCTTGACTAGACTTGGAACGAAGGGGTACGCCTACAAGCTCAGGCAGGTTTTGGGATCAGGATGGCAGCGTCACATCGACCAGACAAGGAGTCTCATAAATGTATTTTCAGCAGTTGTAATTATTGATTAACAGTTTAGCAGGTTAACAATTGTGACACTTATGTTCTACGTTACTTTTAGCGAACTGTTGTTGCGGTTTTAATTGTAGTGATGTCTGTTTAGCCAACGTTATTGTTTTCATTGAACTTTCATGTATAAACAAGCTAGTTTTTTTGTTGAGCTGAGGTACCTGATAATCCTTGACATTTGTTTACGTTTGTTTGCGTCAATTGTTGTCGCCTCTGTAGACGTAGCAGCCAGGTAGAGGCAAGGGATGATGACGCAAACGGTCATTTCTTAGGGGAACATTCGTACCTCGAGCCCTCTCAGCTCGTTATTGAGGGGCAAGACAAAGGGGTAGGGGAAGGGGTAAAACAGAGTACTGGGACACAGCCTAAGTCATTTCAGGGAATAAAATAGGAGTTAAGTCAGTTGTGATAAAAAGTTACTTCAAATCTATTTTCAACAAGGTAAATTATGGTTGCTTTAAACATCAAACATTAAAGCAGAACTAACGGCCAGTCCCATTTCTAATTTCTACTCCTACCCCTTGCCCCTTGAAACTGTGCAACAAAGGGTAGGGGTAGAAAGTCAACCCCTTGGAACTGGGACACCCCTTCAACAATCATGTACGTCATCAATACTCTCCACCAAATTTTACGTAAGCAGACGCGACAAAGAATCCAGCATAGAAATCCAGCATATCGTCTACTTCTTTGGTCCCTGTGGTCGTATTCAGCTATCTTGCTGGTGATTCACAAGGCATTCTGGGAAATTACTCATACCCCTCCATTTGGAGTGTGCCTCTGAGGGATAGCTCTACCACTTTCCCCTACCCCTCTGCCATAACGGGACTGGGACACAAGAACGAATCGGAGGGGTAGGGGAAAGTGGTGAGTCACTTTAGCGACAGAGCGCCCCCTGCAGCTCACTTATGATAATACACAGGAGTTAAATGAGTTCTATGCCATACTGTAGAATTTTATAACCAGGATTTTTTGCTAGTTACATATCAGGAATCAGGAAGGTTTTTATTGCCATATGAGTGAACAGGTTCACAACATTAGGAACTTGCTTTGACACTCCGAGCACCAGGGCTGCCATTCGCGGCGCCAACTTGGTCACAACAGAGTGGAAAAAAGATGCAAACAATCAATGACAATTATACAACATGTAATGACAGAAAAAAAAACAATTGGATAGGTAACATACAGTGATCTTTTTCTTTGGCAACAGAAGGAAGGGTGGGGGTGGGGGTGGGGGGGGGGTGGGGGGAAGGGGTCAGATTGGAAATCAGTTAAATTGATTGAAACCGAGAGCAGAGAGCAGACCTTTCTAAAAAGACAGGGAACATTTTACTCAATCATGTCAGTATAAGTGAATTGTCCGAATAGTGTGCCACTGTTTATGTAGAAATTCATGATAACAAACCACATCTGTGGCCTTGGGAGTGTTCATGCAGAGAGACAAAGTCAAATATTGTGGCTTTAAAGCTTTATGAGTGCCTGATTTTCAAACTATGAAAAGAAGAAGTTGGTATTTGTGTAATTTGTCACCTTTATATTCACATGCATGATTTTTTTCCCCCTCAAGTACAGATTTAGAACAGCTAATCAGCTCTTAGGCCAAAGTGTCTTTGCAGTAGATGAAATGTTTTCTAATTAAATGACGTTCAGCTTTTACAATAGTTCATAGTTCATAGTTTGCTTTATTGTTGAAAAAACGTATGTACAAGACACATAGAAGATCGAAATTTCGAAGTTTCCCATGCACCCAATACCGTTTACAATGCACCCAATAAGGGAAAAAAATAAATGTACTCTTATTAACTTAAATGTAAGTAAATAAGGTAATAAATAGGCCTACCACTACTACTACTGCTGACTTTGATGACAAACTTCAAAATTTATTCAAGTAGTTACTCATGTAGGCTATTTTTCGTGTCAGTATGTATTTAAATGTGCACGTAAAATATAAATAGATTAAGTAAGTAATTTTCCTTCATTAACAAAAACAAATATATGTAATTTTAATTGTGATTTCCCTGGTTAAATTAACTTATAATAATAAAAAAATAATAAAAATGTAGTTTTATTTAGCAATACCAATACAGATTTAATTTTAAAATAACATTAATTAAAATTAAATTAATTAATTCAAATACATTTTAAAATAATATTAATAATAAACATCTTTCGGTATTGTATGTTTTTATTTAGCAATATACTATTTAGCAATACAGTATACTATAATATATATATTTACTTTACTGAGATTTTTGACCAAATTTCTAACAAATCTCTTCCAGCCGGCGAATCTCCAGAGAGCGTTATTCCACCAGGTGATCGGGCCGTGCAAACCGTGCAGTGACCCCAACCTCTCTGTAGCAGACAAAGGTACACGTAAGCACACGGCGGAAGTACTACTGCGTGTATGAAGTACTAAAAATACTTCTTATCCCCGTGCAGTACTAACAGCCCCCAGCAGCTGGAGTCTGGACAGTGGCAGCAGAGACCCCCTCCCCTTCCTGTCCGCTCATGTCGGGGGGGTCATGGCTCCGCCCGTCCCGCCGCGCAACCTTCCCCACGGTAACAACTAACGCTGTTGTTTATTTGATATTTTTTGATGTTTTGTTTGATTTATTCGGTTCTTGGATAGCGTATTGATACTTTGCAGCTGATCGTCAACATTCCCCGAGGGTGTGAAGCTACCTGAAAGCACTACTCTGTCTGAAGTTACTCAAGTTAGACTTAATCTGAGCTTTGTTTTAACACAATCGGACGAAAAACATCTGATTTGGTTGGAACTACAACAAGAGAGATGATTTGTGCTGTTAAACAAGTCTCTTATATTACAGTCACAAGTTACTCTCACCTTTTATCAAAAGTTTTAGACATACAGCTCTGGAAAAAAATAAGAGACCACTGCAAAATTATCTGTTTTTCTGATTTTACTACTTATAGGTATGTGTTTGGGCAAAAGGAACATTTTTGTTTGAGTCTATAAACTACTGACAACATTTCCCCCAAATTCCAAATAAAAATATTTTCGTTTAGAGCATTTATTTGCAGAAAATGACAAATGGTCAAAATAACAAAAAAGATACATGTTTTCAGAGCTCAAACAATGCAAAGAAACAAGATCAAATTCATTTTAAAACAACATAATACTAATGTTTACACTTAAGAAGAGTTCAGAAATCAATATTTGCTACAATAACCCTTATTTTTAATCACAGCTTTCATGCGTCTTGGCATGCTCTCCACAAGTCTTTCACATTGTTCTTGGGTGACTTTATTCCACTCCTGGTGCAAGAACTGAAGTAGCTCAGCTTTGTGTTTGTGTTGGAATTCAACAGACGCTGGAATGGAATGGCTGTAATACATGTAGAGATGCTGATTTCAGAAAAAAACGCAGTGGTCTCTTATTTTTTTCCAGACCTATACTGTATATTGCATTCAAAAAATAATATGAATTTAAGGGGAAAAAAAACATGTGATTGGATGGTATTTAATCACACCTGGCACTACTCAGGTAATACCTGTTCCTTTTGCCCAAACACATACCTATAAGTAGTAAAATCATAAAAACTGATAATTTTGCAGTGGTCTCTTATTTTTTCCAGAGCTGTATAATACATATACAGTAGAAAAGCAGAGACATATCATCCAATGTACACAACATTATATAAAAAGTCAAAACATCACAAGCAAACATTACAAGGGTCATTCCAGAATTGGAGGCTTTAAAATTCTTGAAAAATAAACCTTCACTTTTCTGATTTTCTGCTATCAATGGTACATGATTTATTTGGTTTATTTATTTATTTACTCTAATCACAGTAACAGGGTTGCAAATCTGCACTAATGTTCGCTTTATCTCAGGAGTAGAAGCTGTTTAGCTGTTACTGCTAATCAAGAGGAAAAACTTATTTATGCAAATAAGTAAAGGAAAAATAATAATAATTGTCTTATTCTGATCATTTGCATAACAGGGTTGCATAAGGTAGAGTGAGACATTCAGTCAAGGCTAACGATGTTATAAAAATATGAAAAATAGAAGAGAAGATAAACCTTTGCTCTGCCCATTCTTTTGGAAAACTGTTTGATGATGTCAAGTCCAGGGGATCATGTGGTTTTCTGCTTTCTTCTTCTTTTACCAGGCTAAAAATGTTCTGGTAACAGGGTTGCGTGCAGGTTGTGGGACACATGTTCCATGAATAATAATTATTATTTGAAATATTATGTCTATTAAAACAAATGTTCCCACAGTTACAAGAGATGGCAATGAAACAAATAATACAAAATAAAAAAAGAAATTTAAATTTAATTGTAACTGTTTTATTTGAGATTCAATTTGGCCATTAGAGGGGTGGGACAAGAGGAAAATGGCATTTTGGGGGTATTCCAGACTTATTTGGTATTTTAAAAACTATTTTCAAGCATTCTTTTCTCTTAGTTTTTTTAGATTTGGTCTCAGGACAAGTAAATTCACTCAGAAACTATTTGTTTCAGTATTTTGTATGTGGATTATTTAATATTTGATGGGTGGGACGTAAAATGTCCTCCAATTCTGGAATGACCCACAACACGCAGACCAGTGCAGGGCTTCCTGAACTGGACGTCACAAACACAACATGAGTCTATTTACACACCACACAAACAATATTTACAAGGATTATTTATAAAAACAACTCAAATCCTGTGCTTCACTCAGTCCACCAGGTTCAATTGTTGACAGTTCATTAATCCAGTAGGCTCCATAGAGCTGTATTTGATAGAACAAACAACACTATGCACCAAACTCCTGCGTCACCACACTACTGCGTAAAATGTTGAGTTTTAAAATATGAAATGGCTGCCTTAGAATTCTCTGAGGTGCAATGACACAACACCGATCGATCTCTGAAGCGTTTTAGCAGCACCACGTTTTATTAAGACATGAAACCTTGCATGTCTTAATAAATCTTACATTTTGCAAGTAAGACGGAGTGTGGGATTATTTTCATGTCGTATGTTCTGAGGCTGCTCCCTCTCCTCCAACGCACCCGTTTGAAGAAACTGAAGTGTGAAGTTCTCATTCTTGTATAGCGGCACCACGTTTGAAAGCCCTCACCCCTCACCCCGTCCTCTCTTCACCTCCCTCTCTCCTCTGGCGCTCTCTCTCTCGCTCTCAGTCAGTCCTGCTGTGTCTCCCCCTGTAGGCCAACACCTGTTGATGCACTTTGACGCTTTCCACCACCATCACCAGAGCAGTGAGCTCCCTCCAGCTCTCCCCGCGCGATCCTTACGAAAGGTACCCCTCTTCCTCTCCTCCTCCTCCTCTGCCTTGTCTCGCTGTCGGTCGGTCTGTCTCTGTGTGGATGTATGCACCTAAAAATGACACTTTACTTGATTTATTATGAAATGAGATGTGGGGTCAGCTTGAAAATGGCAGTTCTTTGTGTTCAGAGGGATTCAAATCTTTAAATTCCCCTTTTCTTTGTTGTTAAATGTTCAGTGTGTCATCATGTTCAATTTAAAACTACATTCTGTACCGTACGTATGTCTTTACATTTGACCTTGTATTAAATTCATGTCCTGTGGCTTCAAAGTTTCAGTTTTGTATTACAGTGGTCCCTCGCTATATCGCGGTTCACCTTTCGTGGCCTCGCTGTTTCGCGGATTTTTTTATTCCAATTTTTTTTATATTGTATCAACGCGCGCATTGAGTTCTGCGTCCTGATTGGCTAAGGCAGTGTTTCCGAACCAGGGGTACGAGTACCCCTAGGGCAGGCATGTCCAAACTATGGCCCATGGGCCAAATGCGGCCCTCAGACAAACTTTTCTTGGCCCTCAGGCTTCCAGGTGAATTGGCCCAAATTACCTTAGGCAGTACTTTTGACTGAAGTTTGACCTTGATAAGGCAATATTTAATATTTATTGTGTCATTTTGAGGATCTTAGCACGAATAAAAGACTAGAATAATAGAATAATAGCTCATTCTAACATGTTAAACATGCATAAATTTCAGTTACTGCACCAGTGTATGGCCCTTGATTGGCCCTCTGCTTCATCTGTGTTTACATATGTGGCCCTTAGATAAAAAAAAGTTTGGACACCCCTGCCCTAGGGGTACGCGGGCACACTGCAGGGGGTACGCGGCAGTGTCGCTGCCAGGCACGGGGGCGATTTTTTAGATTTTTTCAATTTTGAGTAAATTTGAGTTAAAGAAAAGAGAGAGAATTAAATTTTCAAATTAAGGAGATGAAATAAAATGATTTTCATTTAATAATCTGTTGTGTCACGTTCTACTTTTGGATAATTATCAACATGTATGAGTGAGGGGGTACTCGACGTGTGACAAAAAGGCTCAGGGGTACACAAGACAAAAAAGGGTTGGGAAACACTGATCTAAGGGACTGTAGACCTTTGCCGATTTGTCAGTCATTCTCCTCCGTCTCTCCTGTACAGTACAGAATACTTTCAGTTTACGAGATTTATATTAATATTCGATCACAGTGTGACTCTGAAGTGCTGTATGGTTGCAAATTTTCTCCCCGACAAAACCCACAATGTCGACGAAACGTTCTCAAATATAATCAAAGGTCAGAGGAACTGTGAAAATACACTCAAGTGTTTAAACGAGAGATAAATATGAGAAAATGTTCATTCCAGTCTGAGAAAAGCGTATAATGTGTGTGGTGAGGCGTTTACAGCCTTAAAACATGTATAATAATATAGCCTATAAAGTTGTCGTACTTCGCGGATTTCGCTTATCGCAGGTTATTTTTAGAACGTAACCACCGCGATAAACGAGGGACCACTGTATAAGAAAAATAAAATGAAATTAAAAGAGCACTATGCAACTTTTTGGTTGGGGGTCCGCCACCTGCTTGAAAAAACTACCTAGAAAAAGAGACATTCTGACTATGAGCGGGGTCGCCTCTCCACATATCTGACCTGTAATCTGGTCGAGTTTGGTCTCCATGAAGATAGAAAAGCCGTTCACTAGAAACGTTACACAAGGAACCTCACTGTGAATTGGAGAATTATTATTCTATTTTTTATTTTTTTCTTGCTTTCAGAAAATTCCAAGTGAATTTGTGTTCTTCCCTGTTGGTGTGCAGGAATATGAGGCGGTGTATCATTTATTCAGCAGATTTTCAGTTTTAATAAGTCTGAATTAAACCATGGCTTCTACTTATGCTGTAAACACCCACTCTTTTTTTTCCATATATTGTTTATTTGGTTGGAGAGGAAGAAAAAAAAATCAAGAACAACAAAACACAGCCTACAGAAAACCATGTCTAAAGATTTGCAATAAGAAATTAGTTCTTTGACGTTCGAGTCCTCTGTTTCATATAATCTACAAAAGTCCCCAAATTTTTGTGAATTTATCTCACTGATCTGACAGATTATACCGAATCTCTTCAAGATACAGACAAGACATCAAATCGTTTAACCATTTATGAAAAGGGGGCGGTGTTGTTGCCTTCCGTTCCCTCAGAGTAGTAAACACCCACTCTTTAATAAGATTTGCCTTTCACTTTTACATTATAAGCCTTTCCGCACTTTTTAAACTCAACTGTAGTTTGTTTTAAGTTACTTCTGTAGCCACACCTGCCCTGGGGTAGAAGTGAGGCTGCCAATCTGCACTATTGGCTCAGGGCGACTGTAGTATTTTTGCTAAATGCATTTTCACACAGCTCACGACTACAAAGGCTGAAATTACCTTGGAAGTGATAACAAACAAAATAAATAGCATTTAGGTGAACTGTTGTAAAATAGGGGCAAGATTAAATCAGCATTTCCTCCTCCTATTAAGTTTTGAATCTTTTTCTTACATTGCAACCTCTTAAATCATGTTTTAAATGCGTTTCAAGTATGGAAACTTTTTTATTTTTCTTCCCTTTTAAAATCTTCAAATTAAGCAACTCTATTTTTACTCAATCTTATTTCTGGGATACTACTCAGGTCTACAGTATGCCTTTAAAGGTACACTGGTCTACAAGCAAAATGCTTCCGGAACAAAAGTAGTGAAATTTTTCTTGGTTTAGGTCACTAATAAAGAAAAAGTAAGTCAGAAGTGCTGATTGGCTATAGTTTCCAAGATATAGTATTGGGTCAAAATAGGAAATTTATGCAAAATAAGGCAAAAACTGTAGTTTATCAGAAGGTACAGTGTGTCTACAAGCAACAGTTCTATCTGAAAGCCTGTCTGCTCATTCACATACATTCAGTTTAATATGTCTAGAGTTTTAACATCAAATATTTTTTTATTTCACATAAAAGAGATGCCTCGAAATTGTGTGCGCCTGATGTCTTAAAAGGATAGTGCGTTTTTTTTAAATGTTAATCTGTATGGCTTTCCCTTCAACAGTGTCGTGAGATTAACACTGACTTACCCATGACAGCGTGATCTGGTCCCGGTTCTCCTCCGGTAACGTAGCTCGTGAACGTAGTTCCGGTAAGTTAGCCAGGACAGTTAATAAAGCTTGTTTTTCTTCTCAAAACAAAACATTTGTCTGAAAGGTGATATATTTGCGTCCCAAACAGTTGTCCACGAAAAATCCAGCATCGTATTTCACATTCGCATATTTTCTCTCTCGATTCGTATCAATGCGCCCACGTTAGCTCTATTAGCCTGTTCACTTGTGAACTTTCGCTTACAGCGGACCGCATCCGTTGTTCACTTCCGCTAAAGGTTAAGAGGCTAATAATAAGTAATAGGCGCGCAGTGATACGAATGGAAACGAAATATGCAAATGCGAAAATACGCTGCTGGATTTTTCGTGGACAACTGTTTGGGACGCAAATAAATCACCTTTCGGACATATGTTTTGTTTTGAGAAGAAAAACAAGCTTTATTAACTGTCCTGGCTAACTTAACGTAACTACGTTCACAAGCTACGTTACCGGAGGAGAACCGGGACCAGATCACGCTGTCATGGGTAAGTCTGTGTTACCGCACAAAACTTTTAGAAGGAAACCCATACAGATTAACATTTTTTTTTAAAACGCACTATCCCTTTAAGATGTTTCTTGTTTATTTCTTGACGGATAAAGAAGTGCAAGTTAAATATTTTTAAAATATAAATATTATTTTTTAAGCAAAAATGCCTAAATCTACTGTATAAACAGATGCAATTTTGATGTAAAACAATATCATTAAAAATCGTGAATACATTAGCTAACCAGCACAGTTATCAATTGATTTTCAATTCTTCTTATCAATATAAATGAGATTTAGCCACTTTTATCTCCGAAGCAGATCGAGTAAAAAAATTTGTAGACCAGTGAACTTTAGAGTTACTTCCCTTTTAAAATGTTCAAATTAAGCAACTCTACTTTTACATATACTCAAGCTTAGTTCTGGGATACTCAGGTCTTTGTTTTTAAAGGTACATTGTGCAGTACAGTACAGCAGTACATACTATAGGCTATATTACAGGTCAACTCTGTGGAGAGGCGCACCTGTTCACAGAGAGAATTATTGTATTTTTGTGCAATAGTAATAGGAAATAGGTGTGTTTTAAGTTATACCATGGAACATTCCAGGCAAAGCAAGAACATGTGACGGACTCTCCACCAGAAAAGTTGCGCAGTGCATCTTTAAGTGATATAGAATGCTCCCCATCTTTACTCGCCATGCCCATACTCTTTTCTCGTGCCTTTATCACCTCAACAACATTAAGCATAAATGTAAACATATACACCATCTCTCTCTCCACAGTCGCCCCTGCACCCTATACCTGCCTCGCCCACCAGTCCTCAGTCCGTCCTGGATGGCAGTAACTCCACCTTATCGGGCAGTGCCAGCTCCGGTGTGTCCTCTTTGAGCGAGAGCAACTTCGGGGGCACCTCTTCCGACCCCTCCGCCAGCCGCACTGATACTCTTGACTCCGCCCCCAGCAGCCAGGCCTGGACCACCGACCAGGAAGACTTGGACTCCCCCTACCAGCCCGTCCGCTACAGCGTCTCCGAACCTGTGGTGCTGGACGGCGATAAACAGCAGCCTTGCCGCAGCCTCTCCGCCCCGGGAACGGTGACCCCTATTCAGCCCGGAATTCAAATCATCCCCCCCGGTATGGTGGCTCCAGACATCCTCCACCCGCCGCAGCACCATATTTACTACCAGCAGCACTTCCCGCACTACATTCCCCACAATCCTCCGCTCTACAGCCTCCACGAGCCCCCGGCACTCCCGCCCAAGCCGTACGTCAGGGAGGGGTGCATACCGGAGGAGGAGGGGCTAAGCACGCAGTCCCCGCCCCCTTCCGCGCCCCGACCAATGCCGCGCAAGATCTCGCAGCCGATCATAGCGTCGACGAAGGAGGAGCAAGCTAAAGTGGCCTGGGAGCATGGAGTGAGACATGAGTAGAGCGAAACCACGGACTATAGTGAGTGTAGTGTAATATACAGCGTGACCAGAAGGGGGCAGGAGAGGGCTCTGGGTCAGTAAGGGAAGTTTGTGGGTTTAAAAGTGTGCAAGGAATGTTTTTAAGCAAATTTTAGTTAAGTACGGTGAACTCTAATGACTTAAAACATTTTCAGATTTTCAAAAATGTTGGCGAAACAGGTGCCAAAATGATAACAGCGACTTAAATGTTCGATATTTTTCAAGATTGCAAATTATCTGGAGTTCAGTATGCTTTGTTCCACCTCATGACGTCACGTAAAGGTAGTTCACAAGTTAACAGCTCCTTTTACCGTTAGTTTAGTAGAGATCGGCAATTCCAGGGCTGAAATGATCCAAATGATTCTAGTGAAGGTGTGTAGAGTTTAAAAATACTGTGGAGCACTTCCTGTATTACCACAACACAAAGTGGAACAGGGTGTTTTCTGTTTGAGAGAAGAATTGAGCCTAAATATGCAGGGTTTGTGTGTTCAACATGTGAGAATGAGACACACAAAAAAACCCTCCAGATTTACTAGAGTTTTGATGAGGAAACAACAGATCAGAAAATAATGTAATATGGCCCTTTGAAACAACAATTCTTTATGTTATGAAGCAGTAAATTAAAACTACAAACTGAACAGTCATCATAAGTATTCTTGCTTTTGTAATGCTGTTTTTAACCTCGTTTGGAATGCAGGATTTCAATCTGACCCTCCTGGACTAGTGGATTCTGCCCTCTTGTGGTCACTAAGGGAATAGACTAAGACAAACTTTATTGATCCACAAGGGAAACATAAAGAACATAAAGAATACATACACTCTGGAAAAAAATAAGAGACCACTGCATTTTTTTCTGAAATCAGCATCTCTACATGTATTACAGCCATTCCATTCCAGCGTCTGTTGAATTCCAACACAAACACAAAGCTGAGCTACTTCAGTTCTTGCACCAGGAGTGGAATAAAGTCACCCAAGAACAATGTGAAAGTGAAATGAAAGCTGTGATTAAATATAAGGATTATTGCACCAAATATTGATTTCTGAACTCTTCTTAAGTGTAAACATTAGTATTATGTTGTTTTAAAATGAATCTTGCTTCTTTGCATTGTTTGAGGTCTGAAAACATGAAAACACATCTTTTTTTTTTGTTATTTTGGTCATTTTCTGCAAATAAATGCTCTAAAATAGTGTTTCCCAACCAGGGGTACAAGTACCCTTAGGGGTACGTGAGCACACTGCAGGGGGTACTCGGCAGTGTCGCTGCCAGGTGCAGGGGGAGGCTTTTTTTTTTTTAATTTTTAATTCTAATTTGAGTAAATTTTAGTTAAAGAAAAGAGAGAAAATGCCTGAGAATTAAATTTTCAAATTAAGGAGATGAAATAAAATGATTTTCATTTAAAAATCCGTTGTGTCACGTTCCACTTTTGGAGAATTATCAACACGTATGAGTGAGGGGGTACTCGAGGTATGACAAAAAGGCTCAGGGGGTACACAAGACAAAAAAGGTTGGGAAATACTGCTCTAAACGATAATATTTTTATTTGGAATTTGGGGGAAATGTTGTCAGTAGTTTATGGACTCAAACAAAAATGTTCCTTTTGCCCAAACACATACCTATAAGTAGTAAAATCAGAAAAACTGATCATTTTGCAGTGGTCTCTTATTTTTTTCCAGAGCTGTAACTTTTCATCGCATTAACATTTATGAAAACTATTATCAAGTCTATTGCTATTAAAGGTTTGTATTTAACGTCATGGTCACTGCATTGACATATACAGTGGTACCTCACCTTACGAAAGACCCAACAAACGAAAATTCCAAGTTACGAAACACCTTCACGTTAAATTTTGGTCTCTAGATACGAAAGAAAATTCAAGTTACGAAACCCGAAATCTCAAAAATTCAAATAATGCGCGCTCAGCCACACACATTATACGCTTTTCTCAGACTGGATTTAAACTTTTCTCACATTTCTCTCTCGTTTAAACACTCAAACTTTCATAGATTTTCAACAAAATGTATTAATAGTGAAGCGTGGGGGGAAGGGGATGGCGGAGAAGTGTGCGCACGGACACGTGTGATAGCGCAGCATGACCCGGCGCGAGGCTGCGAGCACGAGACCCGTGCTCAAACCGCGCCTCCTCTAGACCAGGTCTAAACCAGGATTAAACCAGGATTAAACCACCGCGGCTCTTGCCTGTGTTCGTTCATGCGCTTGGACTGCATGCCGTCCCGAGGGGAGGCACATCTCCTCCCCTCCTCGCTGCTCGCCTCAGCCGTGACTCGTGAGGTACACCGGCAGAGCTAGCACCAAACCAGGAAATAGACCTGCACGCGGTGGTTTAAGTTTGAGTGTTTAAACGAGAGAGAAATGTGAGAAAAGTTTAAATCCAGTCTGAGAAAAGCGTATAATGTGTGTGGCTGAGCGCGCATTATTTGAATTTTTTGTAACTTGAATTTTCTTTCGTATCTAGGGACCAAAATTTAACGTGAAGGCGTTTCGTAACTTGGAATTTTCGTTTGTTGGGTCTTTCGTAAGGTGAGGTACCACTGTATATTAATAACTTATTTTCAACAAAAAAAAATCACACCTTCTTGCAACACCACATGCTGCACTTTAAACACTTCAGAGCACCAAATCATAAAATTATGTTTATTAAAGGTGCACGATGTAACTTTTTTGGTTTATTGGTCCATCTCGTGGTTGTTTCTGTAGATATGTCATTGCTCTGTTCGAAATGTTCCGCAGTATGACATTAAACAGCTCTCAGGTGGTTTTCAAGCTCCAAAATACCTAGAAAAACAGGCATTCGGACTGTGCTTGAGGCTGCCTATCCGCAGATCTGACCTGTAACTTCATCTTGGTTTGGTCTCCATGAAGATAAAAAGGTTTAATGCCATACTGTGAAACATTTGACGGACCCTCCACCGGAAAAGTTACACAATGCACCTTTAACAATACACAGAAACACATTTGGATTTTTAAGGATGCCGAAAATGGACCTGAAATTAAATTGTAAATAAACACGAAAATTTTAACGCACAAACTTCAAACTTGTTCTTCCACTAAAATAGCCACACACTAAAACAAGCCATGTCTCGCACTTTTCAGATTTGTCGACAAAACAAGAAGAAAATAGTTATATTTTCAAAACACAATTACTGTACATAGATAAGCGGTATATATAGCGTTGTATGGAGATGAATTTTTATTTAATCCACATATTTTGATGGTAAAGCGTGGAAATATGCAAGAATTTTCAGGCCCGGCGTAGCTGCAAAAAGGAAAACCAGAACGGACAAATCTATGAACTTTGGGTGACATTTATAGATAATAATATTCACTGTACTTTTTTATAGTAAAATGTAATGAGTACATTTTATAACCTGGTTTTGTATGCATGTGTTTCACTGCAGAGACTTAAGGCACACAGTAACTGGACTGAGTAATGCTGCACTGAGGTTTGTGAATTTGATTTTGTTTAGAAGTGTTTTTATTTTGTTTATTGTCATTTCTATTGTTGTGCTGAATTTTAATTTTTGCTACCAGTCTCAATTATACTGCGCTTTGAGCCACAGAAGAATTATTGAAAAGCAGAAAAATTGTAATTCACTGAAATGGATAAAAATATGTGAAATATGTTTTAAAATTTTCACAATTTTGCCTGTATTTTCTGGTAGCTATGTGTTGTTTTATACATATTTTGGTTTTCATAATGCCATGTTAATAGAAAATGTAAAATAATAATAATAATAATAATAATAATAATGATAATAATAATAATAATAATAATAATAATAATAATAATAATAATAATAATAATAATAATAATAATAATAATAATAATAATAATAATAATAATAATAATAATAATAATAATTAATAAATTGGCATTTCGCCCAAATAATAAAGCTGCACTATGTAACTTTTTCTGGTAGAGGTAAGAAAGTACACAGTATGGGATTAAATTTATCTGAAAGTAGATATTTTGTGATTCTACCAGGCAAGTTACAGGTCAGATCTGTGAAAAGGCAACGTCATTAACATTTTCTTGAATTTTTTTTTTAAATTATTTTTTGCTACCAGTCTAAACTCTACTGCGCTTTGAGCCATATTATTGAAATATTAAAAAGCAGATAAAAATGATGAGCAAAAATTGTAATTCACTGAAATGGATAAAAATACTGTACGTGAAATAATTTCTAAAATTTTAACAATTTTGTCAGTATTTTCTGGTAGCTATGTGTTGTTTTATACATATTTTCATAATGCCATGTTAATAGAAAATGTAAAAATAATAAATTGGCATTTCACCCAAATAATAAAGCTGCACTATGTAACTTTTTCTGGCAGAGGCTCGGTCAGTTTCCTTGTCTCCATGGCGATGTTATTGCTTTGCCTGGAAAGTACACAGTATGGCATTAAACTTATCTCTGTGTAGATAATTCTGTGATTTTACCAGGCAAGTTACAGGTCAGATCTGTGAAAAGGCGATGCCGTTAACATGTTTTTTTTGTTTTGTTTGTTTGTTTGTTTTTAGATATAAAGACACTGTGATGTCTAATGCAGTGAGTGTACTTTAATGCTACGTGATGGAGCATTCCAAGCAAAGCAGTAACATCTCCATGGAGACGAGCATAAAAGTTACATAGTGAATCTTTAAGTGCAGCGTTACAATATATCAAAGCACTCGTTAATTGATTTTCTTCACTGTTATTATCCATTAAAAACGTGCATATGTGACAAAAGTGACAAGAGTGCCCAAATCCCGAGATGAGTGTGAGGTGTAACCATGGTAACATAACTTAATATAGTAGACAAATCAGCATTTATTTAGCTCCATGTTGCCTCAAAAGAATGATAAGATTTCCCTTTTTTTTGACCATACAAATTGAAAAAAAAGCATAACAAACATTTTTTTAAAGTAAATTACACTGTCATAAATAAATCAACAGGTCATATAAAATATACATTTTAATAAGAATTTTTTATATATATATATATATATATATATATATATATATATATATATATATATATATATATATATATATATATATATATATGTAAAATTGATCTTATATATTGCACATTTTGCTGAAATTCAGTTTTTATTCTTTTTTATTCTTTTTTGATTTTATTTATTTTTTAAATAACAAAAACAATAATTCCTATCTATCAGTTGAGAAACACTGAAAAATTTAATGAAATGCCTATGCAAGCTGCCCAATAATTTAACATTTGACCATCATAATATATTATTCTTAACATTATTTCTATTATTTCTTGTGTTTTTAGTTTTCATGATCAGATGAAGGTACATAAAGTTGTTTATTTTTGCCATAAGCTTTATGCATACATGCTAAGTTGCTATTTTCCACTTTTTTTTTTCTTCTTTTAAATAATGATTTGGATACAGGTTGTTGTGTACAGAAATGCAGCGTGATATTTACAGTAATATAACATTTGAATACTGTATAAAATGTAGTTATCTTGCCTGTAATTTCTATTGTGTACTGTTTTGAACCTGAACATGTTGGATCAGTTCAGGGACGCTGCTGGACACTTGAGATAACTGTGTATTTTGCATTGGACCTCCTGATAATGAGAATAATGATGATATAATGTACATAGTGTTATGTGTGTTGGCATGGGTCAGACTGTAACATGTACAACAGTAGATCATGTAAATATCACCTTTCCTACTCACTAAACCTGTGCTGTGGATTCTACTCTAATGAAATACAATAAACTATAAAGATTGATTGACTCATGTTTTGTTGATGTGTAAGTAGTCTATTGATTTTATGGTAATAGTGCCCCCCCTTGAACTGACACCTTACTGTGGTGGGGGAGTGAACCCGAATGATCCTGGGGCATCATGCCCCTGGTAGGATCTCCCATGGCAAACAGGTCCTAGGGGATGGGTATATCAGGTTATTCATCTTATTTTCAGATTAATTATCTACTTACTAGTTCTGAATTGGTTGTATAATCTTAAAAATGATCACATATATTTTTTCCATGACTGAACTAGTCAGAAAATCTTAAATTTAGGCAATAAATGTAAATAAAAGGAGCTACCAGGGCTGGACTGGGACAAAAAATGGGCCTTGTCATTTTTGGCTTAGATCGGCACCTCATAATTAGCAAAGCACAACAGACTAATTTATGTTTGTGTTCCCCGAAGCAAAGTATTTTACTATTGTAATGTCTTGGCCGAGGGGAAACCAGGGCACAACATTTAAAGGAAAAATCCCACCTCCCAAAAACCACCAGCAAACTCAAAGCACATTCAATGGTTTATTTAAAATGCGAATTTCGCCGAAAGGTGAGCGATTTCCATGCCTGTCCATCACCTAAAAGTCCTGGTATTATCCTGACATTACTACCTGCTGACCTGCTGTTCCTGTGCGACACTTCCTGGTTACTCTGTCCCTCGGGTTCCCTGTCCACAGTCTGCTGTTCCTCTCCCTGTCCACCTTCAGCCTGGGCTGCAGAGGACGTGGAGGCTCCAGCCCCTCCAGGGAATATGTCTGTTATTTTAGAACATTTTGCAGCATCTATAGTGAGATTTTTTAAAATCTTTTAGCCCGCAACTTCTCCACACCCCCTTTCTGCTGCTTCTCCATATTTCCACGCTCAACACTGAAACTGGTGGGGATCAGTGCAGAGAAAGGGGTGGGACCGCTCTCGTAAGCTTCTATATCCTGATTGGTTTAGTCCACTGTCTATATTGAAGATGGACCAATGGGACGCCTCTAAATTGTGGGCCGGTCTCTAAGTAAAAAAAAAAAAAAAAAACTGGGACTGTCGGCCCACCGGGAAAATGCCCGGTATGCCCGATTACCAGCCCAGGCCTGGGAGCTACAATCCATTTACCATAGTTTTCCCCTGTAACATGTTTTTAGATTCAGCGATACAGATTTTCTTGATTTTCTTCAAGACTGACTGCATTTCCTTTAGTTGGGAAAGATGATCCTTTCCACTTGTGAAGTGGAAATTAAGAATGTGTTGTGTTCAAGTACTTTTGTTGTCAACATAAAGTGACATGGTGGACTCAGAGTTTGTCCTGACCTGTTACTTGGGTAAAACAGTTTTAGACTTGTTAATTCATCTGCTACAGCAAGAAGAAAATGCATCAAAACGCAAACGGTAGGCTACATAATATGTTGTATATTTTACTTTTATATACAGTGGTACCTCACCTTACGAAATTAATTTGTTCCACAAGTGGTTTCGTAACGTGAATTTTTCGTAAGTTGAGTAGCTATTTCAATGGAAAAGGCCTGATCCGTTCCAAGGTTGTTGTTTTTTTATAGTGTAACATTTGTGTTCTGCGTCCTGATTGGAATAAACCAGGTCTAGACCAGAACTAAACCAGGTCTAAACCTGGACTGGACCTGGACTAAACCAGGATTATCCCGGGACATGGCAGTGCCGTTGGAGGAGCGCGTTGCTCGTGTCTCCGCGCTCCTTGCGCGTTCCGCGCTAGAGCTAAGAGGCAGAGAAAGACGCTCTTTCAGCGGGAATAAGAGCGGGGCGGGGCGGGCTCTGGTTCTATGTGACTTCCAGAGCCGGGGGGCTGACACTGTGAGCTAACAGGCCGAGAAAGGTGCTCTATCGGCCGGCAAGACCGCGGGGTCTCGCTCGGGGCGGGCTCTGCTTCTATGTGACTTCCAGGTCTAGACCAGAACTAAATCAGGTCTAGACCAGGTCTAAACCAGGACCGGATCAGGTCCAGACCCGGACCAAACCGGGACCAGACCAGATCGGCCCGCGCAGGCCCTGAGGGGGAGGCACGGCCCGGGTGCCGCAGCTCCATCCCGCGCCGTGTCGACGTCGCTTTTTGATCCTTCGATGTCGGCTCTTCCTCTTGTGAAGCAGAATTCACCAAGCGTTGGATTGTTCACTCACTAATAGGGAACGTGAGTGGGGTTTAGACCGTCGTGAGACAGGTTAGTTTTACCCTATTGATGATGTGTTGTGATAGTAATCCTGTGTCTCCGCTCCCCTCGCACGTTCATGTAGAACAATTGCAAAATACAAAGTTGTCCTACCTCGTGGACCTCTCCCACCGCGGGCCACCTCTGGAACCTACCCCCGTGTGTGTTGATAAAGTGTATTTACGTTTTGGGGCATGCATCTGAGCACGCATTAATTGAATTTTTGAGATTTCGCATTTCGTAACTTGAATTTTCATTCGTATCTAGAGACCAAAATTTGACGTGAAGGCGTTTCGTAACTTGGATTTTTCGTATGTAGGGTCTTTCGTAAGGTGAGGTACCACTGTACTATATTACTTTATTACATTTATATTTAACTTTTACATATATTTAACTTTTATATTTGCTGTATGTTTTATTTTTAAAAGTTTATCTCATGTCGGCAGCTCGTGCATCATAAAAAATCTTCCAGCTTTCCAGTGGAAATGAGAGTGAGTGAGTGTTAATGTGTAATAATAAAACACCTAGGCCTATAGACCCCTTTACTGTTAGTAAACAAACATGACGTCACTGGCATGCCCACGGATGCCCGACTCAGAAGCAACCATGGCGGACCATAGCGGAGTATCTGAACTATAGGGAAAGCTACATTCAAGAGCTCACGTTGAGCAACGCAGTTCGACTACCAGATCCTTATGCGATCACGGAGTGGCAGTACGATCGCAGAAAGTGGCCAGATATCCACTGTTATTTAGTCGAGAAGCCCAGCGTGTATACAAGAGAGAAAGCGCACGCATACAAATCCATGGATGCCTACCAGTTTGCTGTATGTGGCCATGTACAGGAGGTAAAATACCACGATATCGATGGGGATGGGTTTTGCGTGTTGGCATCTGATGTTCTCCCCAGTCAAAGACAAGGCCACAAGACTTGTCCTTGATCAGCATGCGGCAGGCAAGTACAGTCCCAGACATTTCATGTGTGGTCTTCATCAAGGCCATAGGGGACAGGCCCGCTCCACCCTCCAGCTCCAAAAAGACCGTCAGCTCTTTTTGGTATTCTACGTTCTTATTTCTCCTCGCGTCGCTTTTCCCAGTCGGCTTCTCCGCCGCGGCCTGGGGCCCCGTGGGGGCTGACATCGCGCCGTCCCCCCCTCAGCCGGGATACCGGGAGGAGGTGAACTAACAACCGAAAGGAGGGGAAAAGCCAAAATAATCTAAAAGGTTCAAAGAAAAAACGAAAAAAAGCACCAAACAAAGACAGCCCTAGCAGAGCTCACCACACATACGACCGTGTACAATGCTTGGGCTATCATCAACAAGCTACGTTCTGACCGCCAACTGCACTTGCGTTGCGGGGTAAGTAACTACTACTAGTATACTACGACTTAATTCACGAGTCACAGATGTGATCTCAGTCATGTCAAATGCCATTTATGAAGGTCATGCGAAAACTTATCATGCATTTTAACAAAGTTATTCGTGTTCGTTTACATGTGTGTCGTAGAGGTTACCCGGTTAATGTCTTTGCGGTGTCCTGTGCTTGCTAGTTAATCAGCATGATTAAACACCATTCAACACCTGGGCAAATTACCCTAAACAAGCAGCAGGTGTTCACTTGTGTGTATGTCACTTGAATGGTATGAACTATCATTTATTCCATCTGTTTCTCTTTATTCGAGTTCTTCTCTTTTATATCTTCGTTGGGAGTTTTATGGTAGCAGTGGCTTTTTTTGAGTCGGAACTGCGCGCACATTCAATGATGACCCGATGACGTCATCACACAACACTGTGTTTACTTGTTGTGCAGCAGAGCTAAAGCTTTAGCAGAGAAATAAGTTCAGTGACATGAAATCTCTTAAATAGTGAGGCAGATATGAGTCCTGCTGTGATAACGCTCATCCGTGAATTTATGGATATAAAAACATCGCAGAGTGAGGACAGCTGGAGAAGAGGCTGCAAAAATGTACTGTTTTAGAACGGAGTTTATTCATAGTTTTCCTCATATTAGTAATATCAGCGCATGTGACAGTGCTTGTATACTAAAGTGGTGTGTGTGCGCGTACATGCCGTGCTTTGGCCCACCTCCTCTAACTGGGCCAAAGTCCCAACCGGGCAGTGCCTGGGCACGGTTCAATTGTGCTCACACTGGACAAACGTACTGCGCTTTAGGGGAGATCCATGCTTGGGCACGGTTCTAAAGTCCTAGTGTGAGTGCACCCTGAGAAAAATAAAACTTATTCAAAAGTAAGAACCACACTGCAAAAAAAGCTTGGCCAAAAGATATAACTGACTACTGACTTAAAAGTAGATTATTATGATTAGTGTTCAGGACCTGATAATAAGTTCTTAAATGCCAAATTCTAGATAAAATGCCCTACTTGGACCGCCACCTTAACGTGGTGGTGGTTTGAGTGCCCAAATGATCCCGGGAGCTATGTTGTCGGGGGCTTCATGCCTCTGGTAGGGTCACCCAAGGCAAGCAGGTCCTGGGGGACGGGTCAGACTAAGAGCGGTTCAGAAGTCCTTATATTGAGTCATAGAACAAGGCCAGATACGTCGCCCGGACTGGCGTTCCCAGGGCCCCACCCTGGAGCCAGACCTGGGGTGGGTGCTCGCCAGCGAGCGTCTGGTGGCCGGGCCGGGCGAAGCCCGAAAGAGCAACATGGGGCCGTCCTCCTGTGGACCCACCACCCGCAGAAAGATCCATAGGGGGCTGGTGCGAGGAGATTTGGGCGGCAGTCGAAGGCAGGGGCCTCAACGACCGGATCTCCAGACATGGAGACTAGCTCTGGGGACATTGATCGTCACCTCACTGGGGGAAAAAGAGCCTGAGCTTGTGTGGGAGGTGAAGTGTTACCGACTAGATATAGTCGGCCTCACCTCCACGCACAGCTTAGGCTCTGAAACCCAACTCCTTGAGTGGGGCTGGACTCTCCATTCCTCTGGCGTTGCCCGCGGGGAGCGGCGGCGGGCTGGTGTGGGCCTGCTCATTGCCCCACAGCTCAGCCGCCGAGTGTTGGAGTTCACCCCGGTGAACGAGAGTGTTGCGTCCCTGCGCCTTCGGGTCGGGGACAGGTCTCTCACTGTTGTGTCGGCCTACGGGCCGAACAGCAGTGCAGAGTACCCGGCCTTCTTGGAGTGCCTGGGAGGGGTACTGGACAGTGCTGGGGGACTTCAACGCACACGTGGGCAACGACAGTGACACCTGGAGAGGGGTGATTGGGAGGAACGGCCTCCCTGATCTGAACCCGAGCAGTGTCCTGTTATTGGACTTCTGTGCTAGCCACATACTTAAGACAAATTTATGATTAGTACATAGTAGGTTAACAGTTAACAAACTGCTTATGCAAATTAAGTAATTGGATTACAAAAAGGGGTCCCACTTTTGAGGAGGTCCAGCCAAAAGATGCAACAAGGTAAAAATGGCAGCTGCTTACCATTTTTAAATTACTTTAAATGTACACATACAATGAAAGTTTAATGAAATAACTAATGTATTTACAACTAAACATTTTGTTCATAATATTCAAATATGTAAAAAAAAGAACAGTTACAATAAAACTGCCATTAACACATTTCAGCAATAACATTGGAGATCTCAGAAAGCATAAAATATTAATATAATTAATAAGTATTAGTTGTCTGTGTCCATCCATAATTTTCTTCTGACTATTCCCATTGTGGAACATGTGGCCCAGTCCAGTTGCTTTGGATGTTGGAATAAACATGAAGTGTCTGCAAAGGATATAACTCAAAATATTCTTTTCCTTCCTTTAAATCCCACCAGAGCAGAGAATCAAGCAAACACTGATCATGAACATTGTGGGGGCTGAGAGGCAAGTGGTACAGATGAACTTGGACCATTCATATCTTTACTTTCAAGCTCTGGTTGTTGAGCTGCAGAATAAAAGACAAAAATCAGTGTAGAGAGATTCACACTATTCACACTTTATTACTTTAATGAAAATACCTGGTTTCTTCTTGAGTCGATAACACGTAAATGCCAAAATACAAATACAAACTACAGCAACAATCCACCCACCTAGAGAATAAAATAAACCATGTGACATGGATTAAGTGATTTTCTGTTTATTACATTTTTAACTTCGAATGAGTAATGTCTTATTTTGAAAATGTAAAATGTAATGCTCATAATTTAGGAAGGTATTTCAGTGGCTTTTTATGTTTTGATTTGTAATTGTTTTTGCTATCGCCTCAAACAATTAAGGGACAGTTGTAGCAGCCATTTTGCTACTTGTGTTTAATGCCATTTTTTTTTTTTTTTACCCACCCCCATATAAGGGCTTGTCTACCTGCACCAGGTGTTGGAGATGGTGTAGAGGTGCAGTCTTTGACCATATAATGTAGTAATGTGACTTCAACAGTGGATTTTGTGGCTACTAGATACTTGTATCCCACCAGTGAGGTGACATTCCATGTCCCCAGAGCTAGTCTCCATGTCTGGAGATCTGGTCATTGAGGCCCCTGCCTTCGACTGCCGCTCAGATCTCCCTGCACCTGCCCTCTGTGGATTCTCCTGCAGGTGGTGGGTCCACAGGAGGACGGCCCCACGTCGCTCCTCCTGGCAGTGCCCGGCCGAGCCCCGTGGGGTAAGGCCCGGCCACCAGACGCTCGTTTTCGAGCACGCACCCCAGGCCTGTCTCCAGGGTGGGGCCCCTGTAACGGCAATCTGGGCAACGTAACTGCCCTTGCTGTGTTTCTCGTCATGGGGGCTTCTGAGCCCCACAGCTCAACCGCAATGTGTTGGAATTCACCGCCGTGAACGAGAGGGTCACGTCCCTGCGCCTTCGGATCGGGGACAGCAGTGCAGAGTACCCGGTCTTCTTGGATTCTCTGGGAAGGGGTACTGGACAGCGCACCGACTGGGGACTACGTTGTTCTACTGGGGGACTTCAATGCCCATGTGGGCAACGACAGTGACACCTGGAGAGGGGTGAGTGGGAGAATAGCCTCCCTGATCTGAACCCGAGCAGTGTCCTGTTATTGGACTTCTGTGGTAGCCACAGTTTGTCCATAAAGAACACCATGTTCGAGCACAAGGGTGTCCATCAGTGCACGTGGCACCAGGACACCCTAGGACGGAGGACGATGATCAATTTTGTTGTCGTGTCGTCTGACATTCGGCTGGGAGCTGTCAAGTGATCACCACCTGGTTGTGAGTTGGGTCTGCTGCCGGACGAGGAAGCCGGAAAGACCTGGCAGACCCAAGCGTATAATGAAGATCTGTTGGGAACGTCTGGCCTGGCAGAGCCCTCTGTCAGGGTGACCTTCAACTCACACCTCCGGGAGAGCTTCTCCCAGATTCTGGGAGAAATAGGGTGAGGAGCTCAGTCACACTGGAGGAGCTTGGAGTAGAGCTGCTGCCTCCCTTGGGAGGTGTCCAGGCATGTCCCACCGGGAGGAGGCCTGGGGGAAGACCCAGAACACCATGGAGGGACTATGTCTCTCAGCTGTCCGGGGTGAAGTCTGGGAGTCCCTGCTTAGACTGTTGCCCCTATGACCCGGCCCCAGATAAGCGGAAGAAAATGGATGGATGGATGGATGGATAGATACTTGGTGTAGAAATAAACCTTTTAAAGACAATAACCTAATTGTGAATATTTGTGGATAGGCGTCAAGATGGCAGCACTACAGCAACCAAGCGGTTTATGGTCTTGGTCTTCCGCACTGTTTTTCTGATATATTTTCCCTTAAATGTGTTTACTGTACTTTTTTTTACTTAACATGTTAATGAAGACATTGCAACATGGCCTATCCTAATGACTTAAAGAATGGTTGAGAAATAATTGAAAGTTTACATACTTACTATAGTAAATATAGGTAGGTTCCTTTTCTGAAACAGACACACAGAAAAACGTCAATCTGTGTATAGTTAAAATTCTCTGACTACCCCCTTTTAGGGGCAAGGCCACCACCTGAGACATGCACATGTTGCTTTAGATTAACAATGTCCAAAGATGCAAAGTACAGGCATCTGTAGAGAAAATATATAATTATAATTCATAATTACCCGGTGCCAAAGTAACACTTTGATGTCTAATTAACTAAGTAATTAACAATTTATACATATTTTAAATATCATTTTATTTATTTCTCATTTTCTAGCAGAGAGTGACATTTTGAAAATGCTAAGTATTTATATGAGTTTAAAGTAAACACTAAATCAACATTTTGTAACAATGTAAAGAGCATGTAAAGACATAATACTACAAGAATCCAACCTGGGACTATTTTCATGAGGGCAAAAGTGTAGAGAAATGTGAATCAATCCCTCAAAGAAACTAAATGGACAGTTTGGGGAAAGAAATCTTAAACTAGAATCTAGATGTTGCAAAATATTAGGTTCCGTTAAGTTATTGGCAGCCTGTTTGAGCAATGGTGTTGAGAATGATCGGATTCTGTTTCGTCTCAGGAATGGGACAAAGAAGTCAGCATGGTTCTATATCTGATGCACGGGTTCACCATTAAAGGGGTGAGCAGCACCAAATTCCTGGGGGTGCACATCAGTGAGGACCTCTCCTGGACAGCGAACACTGCATCACTGGCAAAGAGGGCTCAGAAGCGCCTCCATTTCCTCCGCAAACTGAGGAGAGCTGGAGCCCCCCCACCCATTATGACCACCTTCTACCGAGGCACCATTGAGAGCGTCCTGACCAGCTGCATCACTGTGTGGTACGGGAGCTGCACTGAACAGAACAGGAAAGCCCTGCAGCGCATAGTGAATGCAGCTGGGAGGATCGCTGGTGTCTCTCTCCCCTCCCTCCTGGACATTTTTAAGACCCGCCTCACCCGCAGAGCGTCCAGCATTGTGGGTGACCCGAGCCACCCCTCACACAGCCTGTTCAGCCTCCTGTCCTCGGGGAGAAGGTACCGGAGTCTCCGGGCCCACTCCACCAGACTGTCAAACAGCTTAATCCACCAGGCTGTCAGGAAGCTGAACTCTCGCCTGAACTCTCACCTTACCCGTCTTACCTTAGCTGCAGGATAGTATGTAATTTGCATGTTAGTATGTAATTTGATAAGAGGAGTGCCCGAAGGAAACACACCCAGTCACGGGGTGAACTTGCAAACTCCACAGACAAAGGGCTGGCCGACCTATCTTGTTTGCTCATAAAAATGTAAGCATTGTTCTCTGTAGATTTTGGTCAACAACCTCTCATTCTCACCTGGAATGCTCACTTCCATTGTATTATTGATCTGATGGTAGATGCTCCTCTGAGTGACCACACAGGTGTAGTTGTCACTTTTGGTCACATTCAATTGAAGTACAACATGAGAGCGTCCATTTTGATTCTGTGGAACATAGTTTGCCAGAACTTTCCCAGCACTGTTTCTCCACTCCACCTCAGGTTCAGGGACACCTTGAGATTTACACTCCAGTTGATACCAAGTAATTTTCCCACGAGCAGTTTTGACGCATGGCACTCGAGCTGCCCCTGAGGAGAGAATAAAAAATTGCTGATGATCTTAAATTACACATTTCTTAATCCTGATCTATTTTAGTGAATGCGAACATGATTTCATTATAAGTGGGAACATGTAAATCTGCTTTTAGGAGGCCTGGATTTACAGACAGCACATGGAGCATTTGTTGGGTCTTGACAGTTCCTATTTTACAACTGAAGCCAAAATCACTAAAAATGACAATGACAATACTGATAAGAACTGATTAATAATACTAATAAATAAATAATAATAGTATAAAAGTAATAACGACTGTAGAATTTGAATGTACGCTGTGAGTGAACAAGGGTGCTGAAATGTGAGCTACTTTTAAGTTTTGTTTTACGTGGAGCAGAAACAGTTAACATTTTTACGCAGGATACTTACCAGTGACGTTCTCTCTGATTTTTAACCTGTTGTTTACACCAGAATGCATGTGACCTTACTAAAATAAAAATATAAATATAAATAGCCTATGCGTATACAGTATATGAGTCTAGATTTTCCTCTCTATTACTGATGGCCAAACTAAGTGAAAAAGGACTACGTCTAAATAAATATTTATGAATATATTTCTGTTGATAAAATTGTTTTATTTAATAAACAGCTTCGTCACGTACTGTGACGGGAGAGAAAAATGTTCAGCTCAGAGCCAAATATCACACCTCAATATGAGGACACGGATAAACTGGTGCCAGTCTGCGCGTTAGAAAGTCTAGTCTTTTTGAAATCATAATTTTAGGCTAGATCAAATTAAATTAAAGACATGATGCACGGATTTAAATTAAACTTGGAAAATCGTAGCATATTTACCCAAATCACCTAAATTAATTGACAAAACCGTTCGACCAATGAGGTTTACTAGAACCGTTCTCGTATCCGCCCAGGAACATAAGGAGCCAATCAGAACGGCGCTCGGCCGCACCGGACCCGAACCAGTGACTTTAGAACTCTGCCAGCCAATCACAGAAGCTGCTATTCTCACGCGCGCAACAAGTGTGTGATTGACAGCTGTGTCCAGCCAATGGAGAGTCTCAGGTCAAACCTGCACCAGGGCGGTTCTTACGGATCCTGTGAGTCTCGAGTCTCGTGTTCAATTAGCGCCAACGAGGAGCGAACACGAAGACACGAAACTAAACTAAACTATATATTTGACTATGAGATATTAGTGAGTTGTGCTTACAAATCTGTGAAAATGTGCAGATGTGGGCCGATTTTATTAAATAAGAAATAATTATAACAATTGTTTTAACACTGTTGTCTAATTGTTGTAAATAAGCCCATTTCTTTTTTTAGGCAGCTTAAAAAAAAAAATCAGCTCAATAAACATGATTGATTTTAAATAACTATCTGGTTAAGTGGTCAAGTTTTCTTTTTGTCTGAAACTTTGGGAGGTCTGTGGCAAAGACAAGAAGGGTCATATTTGTAATTACAAGGAACAATTACATAATATGAAAGCTAGGCTTAATTTTGACTTCAGCTTTTGAGTTACTTTGAATACAGTTTCCTCTTATTTATCGGCCTCTGAACAGTGACAACAACATTAATGTTTAAGACTGACTCACAGCCCATCATCTCCTTAAATTATAAACATGTTTTGTTTTCAGTAAGGTCTTCACATGAGGTCAGGTATCAGCAGTTTTCAATGCATCAACACTTAAAGATGTTTGTGAAGAGAAAATAAAATCTGCCCTTTATGACTTTAAGTGTTATAAGATTAAAACACCAACTGTAAAACAGAAATAAAAAAACATGTTGATAGGTGTTTATAATTATGAGACAAAACAAATGAGATGCAGTACAAATATTTCATGTTCCTGATGTTCAGTCCAAGCGTGGTCCTCAGAGGAACATTTGACTCAACATTACCAGTAGCGTGTGGCATGCACCTGATCTGATCAGGTTTTAGTCTGGGGACCTTTTCTTTGGGATTAAATGGCAACAGAAAATACTGAGGAGCAAATAAATGAAGACTGCAAATGCAAATAAAAACAGCACACACCACATAACAGACAACAAGCAAACAAAAAGAAGCCAAACAGAAGCTGTGAAATATAATTTATTTTAAAATGAATGTCTTAAATACTCACCCACATTAAGGATAATGTTAACCACAGTTCTGTATGGATTCATTATGGAACAGGTGTATGTGCCATTGTCCCCCAAACGTGTGTCTTTGATCTTTATGGAGGCATTTCCTGATGCAACTTCATCTTTAAAGAACTCAACACGACCTCTGAACTGTTCACTTTGACCCTTGATGTCCGAGCCGGAGTATTTGCCATTGTCATACATAAACACCTCATGTTCTCCGTTGTCTTTCCTCCAGTCAAACGTGGCTCTTCTAACTGAGTTTTCAGAGCTCAGATCACATTTGAGGAGAGCATCTTCCCCTTCGGACACAGTCACCACATTATCGGGCCCTACAACATACAATACAACAAGTATCAGATATAGACATAAAGACAATATCATGGGGAGATGGATACAAAAACTAAAAAAAGCTGTAGTATATACACATAGAAGAACAACATTTAAGCAGAAGGCTATCCAAGTACTTTCAACAATAGGCTATATTTAGAACATTCTAGGATTTTTTCTGCTTCCTCAATTACATCAATTACTTTTTTTTACTCTAATTAAACACAGGCTACAGTCAGACCTCTGAAGGAAGAATCAGATTAGACTTAATGTTAATGTTTTTCATGCATCACTCCTGCAATGGAAGGTGTCGCCACTAGAGGTCACTAAAATCCACATAATGGATCTGCTGGAGTCTGGCGTACAAAACAATGCGCCTCCAAACAGGATAAAGTTATGAGACACACCTAATGACGTCACGTGTAGTCTATAAGAGTGCAATAAGACACTAGAAGCACGAGCAGGTGCACGATCTCATCAATAATAGCCTTTGTACCAGCCTAACACATCCTAATGTGGAATAAGCTTCACGGATGTCCAACATCACTGGGCTAATCCACAGTGATGCAGGTGTCCGGAACAGCACAGATGCAAAAACAAACACAAACTGTCACAAATGAGACAGAAGAGTGCGTGTCGTGTGGTTTTCTTACTGGTTTCTTGCGCAGACGCTTTTCCAAAGCCCGGAGACAGGAGGAAGAGCAGCGGGAGCAGCGGGAGTCGGGTCATGTCTACACCGTGTCCCTGTGTCTCGGCTCTACCGTGAGACAGCGGAGGGACACAGTTCTGCAGGAGCCTCTTATAACATCTGCACTTCCGGTCCCACTACTACACTGCAGCGTCATCACACACGCGGGGGCACGTACGCCACATGTGCGGCACAAACAGCTGTCAAGTGTCCACACTGTGTCCTCTTGTGTCAAAACAGCGCATTGGTCTCTTTGACTCTGGTCCAAGCTGGAGAAGGAGAATACACTGTCATCTATGTGCGCAGTTAAAACCATGACACTGCACTTCTCTGAGTGTGGGGCTGACTGTGCTTCAGTTTGTGAAGTGTGGCCGATCTAGTGAAAGAACCGTGATAAAACACAAATTACTGCATGAAAAATCCCTCAGTCGTCCAGGTAGAATCCATGGCAAAAGGAGAAATTCAATTTGTCAACTGGACAAAAGTTTATTTGGTCAAATATGTTTCGGAGCTCATCTAAGCTGCTTCTTCAGCTCATAACTAGCTGCAGGGAGGAGCTAACTACAATGTAATTACTATGAAATGTAATTACTATGAAACTATCACACCTATTTGTTTTCAGTTCCTGTGTGGGCTCTTGTTAGCATAACCATTCAGTGCCATAATGGGTGTCACACCTCTGGACCTGACCTGCTGCCCTATTGTTTTCTTTGTTTTGATTTAGGTTTGAGGATAGAGTTATAGATGGGAGACAAATGATGTCTGAGAACTCAATTTCTGTTCAAGGAAGGATTCTCTTTCTTGACAAAAATAGCCTCTTTAACTCCCCTCTCAAACCAGTTCTTTTCTCTGGCCAAGATCTGAACCTCACTGTCCTCAAATGAATGGCCCGTGGCTTCTAGGTGGAGATGTACGGCAGATGAAGGTCCACTCTGGCACACCCGTCTGTGTTGGTACATCCTCTTGTTGGTACATTGCTTTGTTTGTGGCTCAGTGTTTTGTCCTTTGGGTGGACCAGTTTTTGTTTTAAAGTGTTTGTGGGTTTGAAATAGACTGGGATTTCTTACTGTCTGAAAATCCTCTGTAGTTTTGTAGAAACTCCGGCCAGGTAAGGAATAGTTACACCCTTTCTCCTGGGTTCTGATTCTCTGTTGTCTTGTTTCTTGTATCTCTTAGTTTTATTAAAAGCCCATTTAAAATATCCACAAACAGAGAGGGCTTCCTGCACATGTTGTTCTTCTTTCTCCTTACCCTCTGTGCTTGTGGGAACCACTTGGGCCCTGTGTTGTAATGTCCGAATAACTCGAAGTTTGTGCTGCAGTGGGTGGTGGTGTGAATCAAAAAGCAGGTATTACAACAAAGTACTTCCTGTCTTCTAGATACTAGGACTTGAACCAGTTTAGTGCAGTAACAGAGATGTCCACTCACTTCTCTAGTCTCTGTAAGAGGATCCCATGATCAACAGTATCAAAAGTGGCACTCAGATTGTTGAATGACAGGATCAAGACTGAGACTTTGCCTGCATCAGTGCGAATGTCATTTGTCACTTTGATAAGAGCAGTCTCAGTGGTGGACCCTAAAAGTGGAAAACATCAAAGGAGTTGTTCATCATCCGGAGACCTGATTTAGATCTGGTCTAGAGGAGGCAGGGTTTGAGCACGGGTCTCGTGCTCGCAGCCCTGCGCCGGGTCATGCCGGGTCATTCAGTAACCATATCACACATGTGTCCGCCCTCCCCCTTCCCCCCACGCACGCAGTCGCTGCTCGCTTCAGCCGTGACTCGTGAGGTACACCGGTGCTGTTGCTAATAGCAGAGCTAGCACGAAACCAGGAAATAGACCCGCACGCGGCGCTTTAATCCTGGTGTCCAGTCCTGGTTTAGTCCAGGTTTAGTCCTGGTCCAGTCCAGGTATAGACCTTGTTTAGACCTGGTTTAGTCCACGTTTAGTCCTGGGTCTACAGTCTCTTAGCCAATCAGGACGCAGAACACAGTGTTACACTATAAAAAAAAAAAAAACTTGGAACGAATTAGGCTTTTTCCATTGAAATAGCTACTCAACTTACGAAAAATTCACGTTACGAAACCACTTCTGGAACGAATTAATTTCGTAAGGTGAGGTACCACTGTATATACCGCCCAAATGTGGATGATCAAAATTCTATACAGATCTCTTTCTTGCTCTCTCTACCCTTCCAGGTCAATATATAATTGCAGGGGACTGGAACTGCACATTGGATCCAACTAAGGGCCGATCTACTGGCGTTGACAATACCCACAATAAAAGCAGGGCAACTATTAAACATTTTATAAGCAAGCAAAATTTAATTGATATCTGGAGGCATTTAAAACCTAATGACATTGCCTATTCATGCTATTCTGGTACATACCAAACTTTTTCTCGCATCGGTTATTTTTTTGTTTCAGCCTTGCTGATATCAAAAATTGAGGATTGCTTCTATGATAGTATACTGCTGTCAGATCATGGACCCTGTGGCATTACTTATATAGAGGATGCCCTAGTCAAAGATCCACCCAGATGGAGCTTAAATCAAAAATGGCTGTTGGATAATAATTTTCTTAAATATATTGGAAAGGTAATAGATGACTATTTCAAAGATAACACAACTGAAACAACTGCAGCAATAAAATAGGAGGTGTTTAAGGCTGTATTGAGAGGACATATAATTAGCTACACCTCATCTAAATCTAGAGACTTTCATAAAAAGAGATTGTATCGAGGCTAAAATAAAAACCCTCCAGAACCAGGTAATCAATAAGAACACTGCTAATTCTGAAAAAGAATTGCTGACACTAAAAGCAGAATATAACAAACTATCAGCTGATAGAGCAGCTTCAGAAATCATCAGGCTTAATCAGACCTTTTATGAACAGGGGGAGAAAACTGGGCAATTGTTGGCGTGGCAAATCAAACAGCTAGAAACAAGAAAAGCAATAACTTCTATTATAAAAAGTAATGGTTTTACAATAACTGATCCTATAGAAATAAACAAAGAATTCAGAGAATATTATGGAAAATTACTGTATATGACTCTGAAAAAAACTGTAATAATCAAAATACTTTTCTAGATACCTTGGAAATCCCTCAAATTCAAAATGACCTCACAGAAAGGCTTGAATCTGTTTTAGAGGAGAAGGAAATAAATAAGGCTATTGATGATATGAAGGCAGGTAAAACACCAGGCCCTAATGGATTTCCAATAGACTTCTATAAAAAATTCAAAACAAAATTACTTAAACCTCTTTCAGATATGTTTTTAGAAGCATTTCAGAGTGGGTGTCTACCAAAATCACTGACAGCAGCCATAATAACATTATTACTCAAACCTGGTAGACCAAGTAACTGCTGCAAAAATATGAGACCAATAAGCCTCTTGAATGCTGACTTAAAAATGTTATGTAACGTTCTAGCAAAATGACTCCAAAAAACATTACCTTTTGTAATAAACAGGGATCAAAATGGGTTTATTCTAGGGCGACAGGGGTTCCATGATGTTAGGAGGGTTCTTAATATCATTCATGGTTTGGATAATACTACGGATAAGGCCCTTTTGTCTTTCGATGCCGAAAAGGCTTTTGATAAGGTTGAGTGGCCTTATCTTTTCAATGTATTGCAACGATTTGAATATGGGAATAATTTTCTAAAATGGGTGCGATTGCTATACTTAAATTCTACTGCAGAGGTGGTGACAAATAAAAACATTTCACAGCCAATTGAGATAAAAAGAGGATGTAGACAGGGTTGTCTTTTGTCGCCTCTCCTGTTTACTTTGGCAATAGAACCTTTAGCAATTGCCATAAGAAAACATGCAGATATAGCTGGAATAAAGATTTGCCATGTCGAACACAAAATTGCATTGTATGCAGATGATGTTATTCTTTTCATTTCAGACATTAGTAGAACAATTCCAGTTATCTTAAAATTGATAGGAGACTTTGGTAGGATTTCTGGATACACAATTAATAATACCAAGTCCTCCATTCTATTACTTGATGGAAATGAAGCTAATAATCCTGACCCGCAGGCTCTATCTTTTAAAGTGGTGGATCACGTTATATATTTAGGTATAGAAATAAGGCGCAACCTGAATTCTGGTGTCAGGATTAACTATGAATCTTTGAAAATGCATGACATAACGGAATCTGTTGATAGGTGGATGTCATTACCTTTGTCCTTAATTGGAAGAATTAATGTCATAAAAATGAATATGCTCCCAAAAATGTTATATTTGTTTCAGAATATGCCATTGCCAATTATTTTTTTGCAAAGATAAAAACAAACAAACAATTTATTGCATTTATTTGGAAAAATGATGAAGCTCAATTTTGATTAATGTATTTGACATATAACCAGGGAGGGTTAAAATGTCCAAATGTAATTTGGTATTATTGGGCTACACAATTAATCAATCAAATTTTATTTTGAAACTAAGAATGCCCCCCAGTGGAAATAGAGTCAAATGGTCTAGATTACCATTACCATATTATCTTTACTCATATAAGGTCTTCAACCTGAAAAAACAAACAACCTACAAATCCAATGGTTAAACATATGATAGAAATCTGGTTTAGGGTGCGCAAATATGTTAAGGAGAATGGTATTTTGTCCTTGTATGCTCCAATCTGGGGAAACCAGTACTTCATCCCTGGGAGGGCAGACATTGTCTTTTAAAACTGGGCATCAAAGGGATTAAAGTCAATACAGGATCTATTTATGCCAAATTCAGAATCACTAATGTCTTTTGAGAAAATGGTATACAAGTACAATATAGATAGAAAATACTTTTTGAAATTTCTCCAACTAAGGAGTTTTCTTAGAACCAATCAGGGTAATCAATTAACAAGACCGAAAAAAAAAACATTATTGGAAAGAATCATCTCTAAAAACAGTCAGAGTAAGGGTCAGGGATGAAAGTGACCAGTAATGAAAAAAGCTGAAAGTCACCGAAAAGCTAGGGATGTCCAGGGGCATGCCCCCCCTCCGAAGATTTTTGAACTCTAGATGCTCTGAGATGCAATCTGGGGTCATTCCAGCCAATAAAAATTAAGATGTCAACCACCCATTTTGGGGGAGGGGGGGGGGGATTCCTTTCCCCCTGTTGATGATCCCACTTTGCACAACCTTCTCACAAAATTTTACAAATATATATGTTTGCAATAAATAAAAACTGTAAATCAAAGAACAAACCACATTTTATTCACAGGTACTAGTGGTGACATACACATACCTGGTACATAAACAAGTGTATGTATTTTAATTTTCATAACTATCTCCATTTTATCTGATAAATGTTAATTTTAATCTTAAAATAAACCAAGCAAACTGTACTGCACTTAAACACTCTGTGCCCCGTTTTTGGAGCCTCACCAACAGTTTGAGGACCCCTTCTTTGATTTTTTTTTTAACCTGTTTTTTCAACTTCCTACCTGGAGTGACATTCTCTTACTGGTTTTACAGTGGTATTTACCAGCATTTTACATTTACCAAATGCATGTCGTGACAAACAGCTGCATTTGTGCACATTTATTAGGCAAAATTCAACCACATGTCATGGTAGGCCTGCTCTGTGCCAACACTGTATCATAAAATTAGATTAGTTTTTGCTTCACGTTTCGTCCTTACTCTTCTAATCAGCGCGCATTGAGGAGGGAGCCTGTGTGACGTGAGGTGGACAGACAGGTAGGATGTTTTATAAAGTTTAACCTGCTTTGTGATACACGCTGGGACACAAGGGTACACGCTGTTGCGAACAAGCTGCGAGCGCTGGGGGTGCGTGTGGTCACATGCCGTGCAGTGTCTGCGGCTCCAGAAGAGGGCACGGACTGCAGTGAGAAGCCCCGCACGTAGTTTATTGCCAACGACAGCAGCTGTAATGAAATATGATCGCACTCATCTCAAGACCGGTGTCGAGTACTACGACACTACGATCTACCCACACTACCTTGGCGGTCAACTGGTAGATTGCGATCGACGTATTGGGCACCCCTGTTTTACACATTATTTGGTGCCATATCAGAACTGTATGACCTTTTACTGTCTAATTCAAATGAAAACTTTGACTCTAAACTCAGGGCATGGAATGAGGATCTCAAAACAAATTTGACAAGAGGACTGAGAATTAGCATGCAGCAAAGCCCACAAACAGTTCATTAATATTTGATTAAATATTATGTGTGTGTGTTTATATTGGGAAAATATATGTTTATGATTTATTTGTATATGGATGGTTATAATTTAATTTCCTAAATCTGAGGTTGATCTGTTCTTGGTGTTGTTCATGTACACAACTGTCATATTGTTTGTGATTACGCTTTGATAATGTACAAAAAACAAAATAAAAATATTGTTTCCATCCATTCCATCCACTTTTGGTAAGTAAGAGGTGATCCAATCACAGTATGTTTGGTTTCATTCTCTGATACCTGTAGAATAGAAAACAAACTTTGAATATTGGGTTACTTTTAATACAAGCTTCCATCAATTCAAAATGTTCAGGCAATAATTTAATTATAATATTGTACTCTACCTTGCCGCTTTTTTCGAGCAGAATTACGAATTAAATATATTATTAGAACAATTATAATAACAATCAAAACAGCAATAGCAATTCCTGCAACAATCAATCCCATGCTGGAACCTAAGAAACATCATATATATGATCTGGTGAGTAAAGTAATACGTGTTTTATTATGAAGTAGTATGAAAAAGTATAGGGCAACATACTTACCAGGGTTAGGATTTTTTCCTGAAACACAAAACAAATAATTTTTAAACATGAGACTTGTTTGGTGTTAAATGTTCAAGGAAACATACAGAAATATAAAACCCAAGAGTCAGCTCCATTGGTCAGCCCCCAACATTGATCTCTCTTTAAGGGGAAACACTACAGTCACTACAAAACACATTGTGTTCACTTGCGTCTATTCTATGGGACCCCATATAATGGATGCAAGTTGTCCTCATAGGGACATAAGGAACACCCCTACCAACTACATACCAAAATTTTCTAATTCCAGGTCTGATTTATTAACTTTAAATTACTATTAAACTAGGTGAAATTAGAATTTTAGGCATTTGTCAGATCTAGTTTATTCAAATACTAATTATATATCAAAAATCCCCCATGTATATTTTATATATTTTTTATTAAATTGGTCTCTTTTCATCTTTTGAATTTTTGGACAAATCAAAAATGTGAAATTTTGGCAAATTTTACCAATAAAATTTCTTATTTTTATATGAAAGCAATAGATGATGATTTTTTTTTCTTACATTTATGTGAATAAACTACAGGAGAAGTTTCAAATTGTTATCTCTAAATTTAAAATATTTTCCCATTCACCTGCAGCGTGTCACCAATGTCTATCTATAGTCCCTCTAGCACGTACAACTTCATTGTGATCTCTGATGGAGGGTAATCTATCATATATAAGGATGATAAAAGGAGAAATTCAAGTTTTCAAGTTTATTTGGTCGAAAACGTTTCACAGCTCATGACAAATTGACAAATTGAATTTCTCCTTTTATCATGGATTCTACCTGGACGACTGAGGGATTCTTCACACATATACAAGGATGTTGTCTTGTTTCCTAAAGACTTTATCTATCCAATTAAACTTCAAAACAATACTGGGCTTGAATCTATCAATTTGTAATATTGTGAGATGACATACCAGCTACTTGCAGAATAACATGTAATTTCTGAATATTTGGAATGCTACAGGTGTAGTGTCCACTGTCAGACTTCTGTGCATGGTGTATTTTGATGGAGGCGTTTCCAGACTTGAGTTCATGTTGGAAATGTGTAATTCGTCCTCTGAACTGTCCGTCTTCCTGCACTCTGCCTTTGTCGTAGAGAAACACCTGCTCATCCTTTTTGCTCCAGGAGAACTCCATTTTCTCAATGTTCGCGTTAGAGTCCAGAGAACAAGGCAGAACTGCATCATCTCCTTCTACCACCAACACATCTGTGGATAAAACATAAAATATATTTCTGGTTACCTAAAATAACTGTGATAGCTTTCTGAATGACTGAATTCATATTTTGCACTGTGCTTAATGCCATGCTATGTCTAATACGCTCCCTTTTTAGAGACTGCAGATGGAAATTAGATTAAAGATTTTAAAGGTCCCATGGCATGAAATTTTCACTTTCTGAGGTTTTTGAACGTTAATGTGAGCTCCCCTACCATGTTTAACCCCCCCATGGTTAAAAGTTGCGAAATGTGTAAACTGAGCATTTGCAATCCTTTTCCGCGTTTGAAAAAAAGACAGCCCAAACGAGCGATTTTGGACAAGGGAATTTTCTGACGTCACACTCTGGGAAAGGTTTCCACCCCCCGTCTGGATGTCTACCCACCGTCTCTGGAAATCACGCCCAGAGAATTTGAACCGCAAACGAGCTAGGAGATGCTTTTTTTTTTTTTTTTTGCCTGGAGAGACATGAGAGTCTCTCCAGGCTTGGATGTCCTTTATCCGAGCCTCCGAGCCTCTGAAACAGCAGTGGTTTAATTTTATTTTCTGTGGAAATTTGTCTAAGGGTGTTTATTTTCATGGGACGCTTCTCCTATCTTCCTAAGCGTTTAAAACACGGAAGTAGGGACAGCGCACATCGCACTGCTAAACCAGGAAACAGCGTTGTATTTGGCCCCACCCCCACCCGCTGCACTGGCCTGTCTCTGTCCTCCTCATTTGCATTCAAGCAACACGGCCAGAATAAAGTGTTCAGAACCATATTTACACTCAACAAAAATATAAACGCAACACTTTCGTTTTTGCTCCCATTTTTCATGAGATGGACTTAAAGATCTAAAATTCATTCCAGATACACAATATTACCATTTCACTCAAACATTGTTCACAAATCTGTCTAAATGTGTGATAGTGAGCACTTCTGCTTTGCTGAGATAATCCATCCCACCTCACAGGTGCGCCACATCAAGATGCTGATCCGACATCATGACCAGTGCACAGGTGTGCCCAGGGATGAAAGTGGCCAATCATGAAAAAAGCGGAAAGTCACGCCCCCCCCCCCCCCCCCGGGAAAAAAAATAAAAAATTCCGGGGGGGGGGACTTTAATAAATAGCGATAAAACACATTTTTAAACAATTGTAGTGTTTTTTATTTGAAAGTTGATATCAAAACACGGCACTGACCCCGATTTTGCGACATCAAAGTCTGATAACGAGCCGAGAGAGCGCACTCGCGGCGCAGCTCAGGACGAGCGGTGTCCGCAGCACCAGAAGAGCACACAAGCTCGCGCGGCCCCGCACACATGTAGAAGCTTAATACGAGACATGTACTTTTGTTTATGAATACGGGACGATTACATTTTTCAACGGACGGTTGGCAACCCTAAACACAATTATACATATATAATACACACCCAAAATTTCCAACGTATTTGGAAAAAAAAAAAAAAAAAAAAATTACCACGCGGCTAAAAAAAAAGCGGAGATCCGCTAAAAAGCGGAACTCTTTCATCCCTGGGTGTGCCTTAGACTGCCCACAATAAAAGGCCACCCTGAAATGTGCATTTTTTTTTTGCTTTATTGGGGGTCTGGGGACTCAGAACCAGCCAGTATCTGGTGTGACCACCATTTGCCTCATGCAGTGCAACACATCTTCTTCGCATAGAGTTTATCAGATTGTCAATTGTGGCCTGTGGAATGTTGGTCCACTCCTCTTCAATGGCTGTGCGAAGTTGCTGGATATTAGTGGGAGCTGGTATACGCTGTCGTATACGCCGGTCAAGCACATCCCAAACATGCTCAATGGGTGACATGTCCGGTGAGTATGCTGGCCATGCAAGAACTGGGACATTTTCAGCTTCCAAGAATTGTGTACAGATCCTTGCAACATGGGGCCGTGCATTATCTTGCTGAAACATGAGGTGATGTTCATGGATGTATGGCACAACAATGGGCCTCAGGATCTCATCACGGTATCTCTGTGCATTCAAAATGCCATCAATAAAATGCACCTGTGTTCTTTGTCCATAACAGATGCCTGCCCATACCATAACCCCACCACCACCATGGGCCACTCGATCCACAACATTGACATCAGCAAAGCGCTCACCCACACGACGCCACACACGCTGTCTGCCATCTGCCCTGAACAATGTAAACCGAGATTCATCCGTGAAGAGAACACCTCTCCAACGTGCCAGACGCCATCGAATGTGAGCATTTGCCCACTCAAGTCTGTTACGGCGACGATCTGGAGTCAGGTTAAGACCCTGATGAGGACGACGAGCATGCAGTTGAGCTTCCCTGAGACGGTTTCTGACAGTTTGTGCAGAAATTGTTTGGTTATGCAAACCAATTGTTTCAGCAGCTGTCCGAGTGGCTGGTCTCAGACGATCTTGGAGGTGAACCTGCTGGATGTGGAGGTCCTGGGCTGGTGTGGTTACACGTGGTCTGCGGTTGTGAGGCCGGTTGGATGTACTGCCATATTCTCTGAAACGCCTTTGGAGACAGCTTATGGTGGAGAAATGAACATTCAATTCACGAGCAACAGATCTGGTTGACATTCCTGCTGTCAGCATGCCAATTGCACGCTCCCTCAATGCTTGTGACATCTGTGACATTTTGCTGTGAGACAAAACTGCACATTTCAGAGTGGCCTTTTATTGTGGGGAGTATAAGGTACACCTGTGCACTAATCATGATGTCAGATCAGCATTTTGATGTGCACCTGTGAGGTGGGATGGATTATCTCAGCAAAGCAGAAGTGCTCACTATCACACATTTAGACAGATTTGTGAACAATGTTTGAGAGAAATGGTAATATTGTGTATCTGGAATGAATTTTAGATCTTTAAGTCCATCTCATGAAAAATGGGAGCAAAAACAAAAGTGTTGCGTTTATATTTTTGTTGAGTGTATTAATAGAACCTAAGCTCTCTCATGCACTGAGGCTTGATTTTGGAGGATTCATTTACAGTATTAGGGAACCACTAAGGCGCCATATAAAAGCATCAAGAAGTACCATGTCATGGGATCTTTAAAGCTATAAAGTTCATTTTGAAATATGTTAATTTCTCACCTGTAAGGCTCACTTTTATTGTGTTATTGATCCGATGATAGATGCTTGTCTGAGTGACCACACAGGTGTAGGTGTCACTCTTGGTCACGTTCAGTGAAAGGTCAACATGAGAAGGTCGACTTTGACCATTTGGAACATGATTTGCCAGTACTTTTCCAGCACTGTTTCTCCACTCCACCTCAGGTTCAGGAACACCTTTAGTTTTACACTCCAGTAGACTCCAAGTTATTTCATTGTGAATGCTCTGGATATATGGCGTCGGAGCTGCCCCTGAGGAAAGGCAAAAAAAGATGACCATGTCAGACAGTACTGGCTATTGTTCAGTTCAGTTTATTTGCCAGTTGTGAGCTCTCATATTTGTGCAAAATGCTCCTCAAGTCTGCCAGGGCACCTGCGGTGTCCGCCCGTGATTTGGGAATCCAAACTATTTAATTTGAATTAATTGTTTTTTTTACTGTGACAGTAAACAATCATATTAGGCTCAGATGCAAACATTTCAGTGCCATGCATTAGCTGTTCCAAGCTATTTTAACCAATCGTCCAGCCCTTGCATTCAGTGGTTCGATGCGTATAAATGTTTTGGCTGAGGCGCCTGTACATTGCACGCTAAACCACGCAAGCTTCCTGATTGGCTTTCATGTGCGTCAGGGAGCTGTGCGGCACTTCTTCGTAGGTTTGATGGAGAAGTATCATGGATCAATTAGAGAAGTATAAACCGGCCTTTACACGTTTTGTTTACAACGCTGTTTACAACACTGTCCACTGTCCATGGACCACAATTCGTTTATAAGAAAAAACACCACCTCCCTTGGACTTCCCAGTGCACTCGCCCACCCTATGCGAGCAGTGAACGGCGAATCCTGATGCTGGAATGCTGAATCCGGCCCGTTGGTAGAGCCAGATCTCTGTCAGGCAGAATTTGGGGCAGTCCCGGGCCTCGCGCTGGACTCAACAGGTTGTCCATCTTGTTTGGCATAGATTGAAGGTTAGCTAAATGGACCGATAGCAGCGGGATTCTCGAGGAGCGGTTGCGAAGCCCTTCTCGCTTCCCCCTGGTGTCGGCTACTTCGTCGTTGGTGCCCTGGTACGTCCCTGCTGTGAAGCTCAGGTGAGCGCCATGCGTGTCAGTGTCTCCACCCGGTTCTTTCGCTACGTTTGCGGTCTCCATAGCTCAACTCCTGGCCTCTAAATTCCCGACTCCGAGTGAGAAATTCATTAAAATCCCTGCACCTCAGACCATAAATCACGTGGAATAATCAAACTTTTTCCCGAAACCTCAGGGGTGACTCATGATCATATTTAACTGTGGCAAGTGTTTTAAAAATGCATTCAGCACAAAACAGATTACACAACTGAGCTTCCGCAGAGGCACCTTGTCTCGGCGCCATCTTGCTTAGATTATTAATCAACCTGTAGATGATTCAATCCAAAAACGAAACATCTGAACCGTATTTCCACTACTTACCAGTAATCTTTCTTATCTTTAAAACACCAACTGTAAAACAGAAATAAAAACATGTTGAAAGGTGTTCATAATTATGAGATAAAACAAATGAGATGCAGTACAAATATTTCATGTCCTTGATGTTCAGTCCAAGCGTGGTCCTCAGAGGAACATTTGACTCAACATTACCAGTAGCATGTGGCATGCACCTGATCTGATTGATCAGGTTTTAGTCTGGGGACCTTTTCTTTGGGATTAAAAGGCAAGAGAAAATACTGAGGAGCAAATAAATGAAGACTGCAAATGCAAATGCAAATAAAAACAGCACACACCACATAACAGACAACAAGCAAACAAAAAGAAGCCAAACAGAAACTGTGAAATAGAATTTATTTTAAAATGAATGTCTTAAATACTCACCCACATTAAGGATAATGTTAACCACAGTTCTGTATGGATTCATTATGGAACAGGTGTATGTGCCATTGTCCTCTAGACGTGTGTCTTTGATCTTTATGGAGGCATTTCCTGATGCAACTTCATCTTTAAAGAACTCAACACGACCACTGAACTGTTCACTTTGACCCTTGATGTCCGAGCCGGAGTATTTGCCATTGTCATACATAAACACCTCATGTTCTCCGTTGTCTTTCCTCCAGTCAAATGTGGCTCTTCTAACTGAGTTTTCAGAGCTGAGATCACATTTGAGGAGAGCATCTTCCCCTTCGGACACAGTCACCACATTATCGGGCCCTACAACATACAACACAACAAGCATCAGATATAGACATAAAGACAATATCATGGAGAGATGGAGGATACAAAAGAAACTACAAAAGCTGTAGGGCCTATTAATACACATAGAAGAACAACATTTAAGCAGAAGGCTATCCAAGTACTTTCAATAATAGGCTATAGTTAGAACATTTTAGGTTTTTTTTCTACTTCCTCAATTACATCAATTACTTTTTTTTACTCTAAGTAAACATAGGCTCCAGTCAGACCTCTGAAGGAAGAATCAGATTAGACTTAATGTTAATGTTTTTCATACATCACTCCTGCAATGGAAGTTCTCGCCACTAGAGGTCACTAAAATCCTCATAATGGATCTGCTGGAGTCTGGCGTACAAAACAATGCGCCTCCAAACAGGATAAAGTTATGAGACACACCTAATGACGTCACGTGTAGTAAACGAGTGCAATTAAGATACTAGAAGCACGAGCAGGTGCACGATCTCATCAATAATACCTTTTGTACCAGCCTAACACATCCTAATGTGGCATAAGATTCACGGATCTCCAACATCACTGGGCTAATCCACAGTGATGCAGGTGTCCGGAACAGCACAGATGCAAAAACAAACACAAACTGTCACAAATGAGACAGAAGAGTGCGTGTCGTGTGGTTTTCTTACTGGTTTCTTGCGCAGACGCTTTTCCAAAGCCCGGAGACAGGAGGAAGAGCAGCGGGAGCAGCGGGAGTCGGATCATGTCTACACAGTGTCCCTGTGTCTCGGCTCTACCGTGAGACAGCGGAGGGACACAGTTCTGCAGGAGCCTCTTATAACATCTGCACTTCCGGTCCCACTACTACACTGCAGCGTCATCACACACACACACACACACACACACACACACACACACACACACACACACACACACACACACACACACACACACACACACACACACACACGGGGGGCACGTACGCCACATGTGCGGCACAAACAGCTGTCAAGTGTCCACACTGTGTCCTCTTGTGTCAAAACAGCGCATTGGTCTCTTTAACTCTGGTCCAAGCTGGAAAAGAAGAATACACTGTCATCTATGTGCGCAGTTAAAACCATGACACTGCACTTCTCTGAGTGTGGGGCTGACTGTGCTTCAGTTTGTGAAGTGGGGCCGGACTGGTGGGAGAAACGTGATAAAACGATAAACACAATAAGGAAGAAATATGTTTTATAATTTGTCCAGCAGCCTGCCATAACAGCCTATTGCCCCAGGACAGTTGTGGCTACAGCATGAATTAAAGGAAAATTGAGTCATTATTGTTTCTTTCACTGGTATTGTAATTGTAACAGAGATTACATGGTATTTCATTCCACTTGTCATTACTTTTATTTGGGGTTATGCATTTTCAAAGATCAAAAGATCAAAGTCAGCTTTATTGTCAACTGCCATATGTTCAACATACAGTGAATCGAAATTTCGTTTCTCTCTGGCCAAGTAGTGCAAAAAGACAGTGTACAAAGTACAATATAAAGACAAAACACAACAAAACTATCTAAAACAAAAATCTAAATCTAAAACTAAAATCTAAGATCTAAAATCTGAAAGCAGTGCAACATAATAAATAAATACCCATTTACAGATGTCCAAAAATGTGCAGTGTGCATCAAAAATGTGCAATAGAACATACAGCAGTGAAATGGTAATGTGCAATAGAATGGGCATTGTAGTTAAGATAAAAATAAATGTGCAGCAGTATTAATTCTAGTGCAATAACAGTAGTAAACAACAGTACCACAGTAGTAAAATTCCAGTAGTAAATGTGCAATAACAATGGTTGAGTAGCGTCTTCTGGGGGTGACCAGTGATAAGTGCCCCTGGCCCCAGGGGCCAGTTCATGGGAGAAGGGCACGGTGTGGCTCACTGACTTTAACTCTGTTGTAAAAAAATGTGTATTTCTGTTTAATTATTCAATATATGATCACTGCCCAATTGTAAACCTTATTTATGTCATATTGGGACATTTCTGAGTTAATATTTTGCACAGTGTATGAGTATTACACAGTAATGAACCATTACATGTCGTGACAGAAGATAACTGATGCTGATGTGACTTGTTGTCATGGTAGAGAGCTCTCACTGTGAGCTGTGGTATTCTGACCTCTACATATTATGTTCGTGCAGATTGAAACCACAAAAGACAGCACCGTGTCCTGGCCATTTGTTCACAACACAACTCAAAACAACATAAACTTTATGAAAGACAGACGGGTTATTCCTGCAGGCCAAGTTCAGCGCGGCTTCTCAAATAATTCATGTTTGTATGATGATAATAATGCAGAAGTCTTATCTTGATACTCAAAGTCAAGTTTGTGCATTATTGACTCACTCCATACTGGTGTTAAGGCACTTTTGTAGCCCTATCAGTCTGGGGCAGACTGATAGGAGTGAGGTTGCCAAGCTGCTCCATCGGCTTCTCAACTGACTGTTGACTATAATCTGCTCTTCGAATGGCGCTTACCAAAAGAGAAAGTAAAACACAAACTCCTCAAGACTCAAAATGCTCACGAAGCAGATAGAGCATGACCCTGTTACAGTTTATGTAAGTTCAGATCAGAGAGTGAAATGACATGAGTCACATCCTGTGTGTGTGTGTGTGTGTGTGTGTGTGTGTGTGTTTGTACGTGTGCGTGTCTGTGTATGTGCATGTTTGTGTATGTGTGTGAGCTATAATATTACCATTTCACTGCTGTATCTTCCATTGCACATTTTTGATGCACACTGCACATTTTGGACACCTGTAAAGAGGTATTTATTTATTTGTTCTGTTGCACTGCCCTCAGATCTTAGATTTTAGTTTTAGATTTAGATTTTTGTCTTAGATAGTTTTTGTTGTGTTTTGTCCTTATATTTATTTTGTACACTGCCTTTTTTGCACTACTTGGCCAGAGAGAAGCAAAATTTCGATTCACTGTATGTTGAACACATATGGCAGAATTGACAATAAAGCTGACTTTGATCTTTGATCTTTGATCTTTGATATAATCTGCTTTGAATGGCAGTCATGTGCCTGAGCGTGTCTGAAGCAGCTCTGAAGAAATACACTGAACTGTGAAAAGTCATAAAAATAATTAACCAAAACAGAAAGTAAAACACAATCCTCAAGACTCAAAATGCTTACTATAAGATTACTACTACTACTACTACTAGTAGTACTACTACTACTACTACAGTCAACAGCCCATCCCTTTTTTGTGAGTTAATGTGTGAAGTCTTCCGGAACAACCAGTTAATCCACAACAGGTAAATATGTTTAATTTTCTAAACAAAAATACATTTTATAATCTTGACTGTTGCTGATCTGTTTGGAGGAAATGAAAATGGGATGATTTTTTTTTTTTTACTTTAATTTATTTGAAATAAACCATTTTGAAATAACCACACTGCAGCCTCTATAGAATTAAGTTTACAAATGTGTACAAACTAAATCAATCCACATTAAAATACACTGTTTACAAAAATATATTCTTCTCTAATCTGAAACCAAAAACTAGTTTGTGGTATTGAAAACTGTAGTTACTAAATCAAATGTTAAGCCACTTTACACTGAGTTACATTTACTTAAAAAAGTAAAGTGGTTTTCAGACTTGTTTATTTGAAAAGTGTTTTCAATCAATCAATCAATCAATCAAACATTTATAAGGCGCTTTTCATACAAAATTGTAACACAAAGCGCCTTACAGTGGTCAAGGATTAGAAGATTGACCTTTATTGATCTCGCACAGGAGAAGTTGTTTCTAAATTTGACCCGGGGACCATCCCCATGATTTTGTTTGTTATTTATGCTTTGGTCAGGCCCTAAGCTGGAGGATTTTACCTATGGCGCATGTTTAGGTTGGTGGGGGAAACCGGAGTACCTGGAGGAAACCCACCCAAACACGGGGAGAACATGCAGTCTCCACACAGAAAGGCCCGGGCAACCCGAACCTTCTTGCTGTGAAGCATGAGTGCTAGCCACTCAGCCACCGTGCCGCCAGGGAGAAAAAAAAAAAAAAAAAAACATGTGGCACAAAGCATATGTATAGACATTGTATTTTTTTGTATTTTTTCAATAAATTATTTATGCACTTATTTCAATGGAGAAAACTACTAAAATCACTGACACACTACACTACACACTTGATTAAAATAAATAAATAAATGCATCCATCCATTTTCTGCCCCTTATCCGGGGCCGGGTCGTGGGGGCAACAGCCTAAGCAGGGACACCCAGACTTCCTTCACCCCGGACACTTCCTCCAGCTCCTCCAGGGGGACCCCAAGGTGTTCTCAGGCCAACCGGGAGACATAGTCCCTCCAGCGTGTCCTGGGTCTTCCGCGGGGCCTCCTCCCGGTGGGACATGCCTGGAACACCTCCCGAGGGAGGCATCCAGGAGGCATCCGGAACAAATGCCCGAGCCACCTCAGCTGGCTCCTATTGACGTGGAGGAGCAGCGGCTCTACTCCGAGCTCCTCCCGTGTGACTGAGCTCCTCACCCTATCTCTAAGGGAGCGCCCAGCCACTCTGCGGAGGAATCTCATTTCGGCCGCTTGTATCCACGATCTTGTCCTTTCGGTCATTACCCAAATCTCATGACCATAGGTGCGGGGAGGAACGTAGATCGACGGTAAACCGAGAGCTTTGCCTTTCGGCTCAGCTCCCTGTTCACCACAACGGTCCGGTACAGCGACCGCATCACTGCCGACGCCGCACCAATCCGCCTGTCAATCTCACGCTCCATCCTCCCCTCACTCGTGAACAAGACCCCGAGATACTTGAACTCCTCCACTTGAGGCAAGGACTCTTAAAAAATAAATAAATAAATGCAATGGTCAAGCTATGTTCAATTCCCAGGTTGGGCCTTTCTGTGCAGAGTTTACATGGTTCTCCTTTTTCTCCCATCAACCCAAAACATGCAACATAGATACAAAGAAAGTCCTGAGCGGTATCACAGAGATGGGTCCCCGAGCACCGCCCCGTGGCATCCACTGCTCAATAAAGTGTTCCTTAACCTAAACCTTGACCTTAAAGGAAGCCCTTAGCCAGTTCTGTAAACCACTTCCTCCAGTTTATTTGGACAGTTGTACTTCTCGCTCTCCTCTCTCTCTTACAGTGCATTTATTTATTGTGGTCCATCGTTTGAAAACACCAGCTTGTATTATATTTCCTCAGTTACATTCACTTCTGTTCATAAATCCTCTAAACGCTATAGGTTACCTTTTTTTCTACCACTTTGTACTGCTTTTATTGAACCATCTTATTATTGACTTTAGTCTCTACTATTCTTCTTTTCTATTTCCAGACTCATTATTCAAGTTGCCACATGTTGTCTGGCAGTGTTTTGGCAGAATAATTATCTATTACCAGGAAAGGAGCAAGTGAGAAATAAAAAATCACTTAAAACTTTTGAAACAGTTAGTATTGCACCCAAACAACTCAATAAAAATCATCTAGAATTATCTATACATCTATATAAACATTAGTGGCTTAAACCAGGGCGAAAAAGAGATTCTACTTGTCTCCATGGTGATCACATTGCTTTGTCTAGAATGTTCCTGAATGGCATTAATTCTATGCACTCAACGTTGGGTGTTTTTAGTGCTAAAATTCTTTGAAACAGGTATTCTTACTGTCTGCTCACCTCTCAAGAGATCTGACCTATAACTAATATCCAAGTTTAATGCCATACTGCGGGACATTATGGACAAAGTAATAACAATTCTACTAAGCAACACTAAGTTAGACATTTAATAAAAGCAATAGGCCAATAGAACAAAACTTGGTTGTTCCGCTACTAGCATAATACTTTTACTGTTACTAGTACTACTGCTACTGTTTACTTCAAATACTACGATTTGTGTGTTTCTGCTGATGTCCACCATCATCAAGGTCAAAGTCAACTTTATTGTCAATCTGCCATATGTGTTGGACATACAGTGAACCGAATTTCTATTTCTCTCTGGCAAAAAGACAGTGTACAAAATACAATATAAAGACAATACAAAAACGTCTAAGACAAAATCTATGAGCAGTGCAAAGAATAAATACCGATTTACAGATGTCCAAAAATGTGCAGTGTGCATCAAAATGTGCAATAGAAACTGCATTGAAAAATAAAGATAAAAATAGAAGTGCAACAGCAGTAATTTCTTAGCAGTAGTTTTTAAAGTGTTTAGAGTGACGTTTTTTTTTAGGGGGGGCGGGTAAGGTGAGAGTTCAGCCTCCTGACAGCCTGGTGGGTGAAGCTGTTTGACAGTCTGGTGGAGTGGGCCCGGAGACTCTGGTGCCTTCTCCCCGAGGGCAGGAGGCTGAAGAGGCTGTGTGAGGGGTGGCTCGGGTCACCCACAATGCCGGACGCTCTGCGGGTGAGGCGGGTGTTAAAAATGTCTAGGAGGGAGGGGAGAGAGACACCAGCGATCCTCCCAGCTGCATTCACTATGCGCTGCAGGGCTTTCCTGTTCTGTTCAGTGCAGCTCCCGTACCACACAGTGATGCAGCTGGTCAGAACGCTCTCAATGGTGCCTCGGTAGAAGGTGGTCATGATGGGTGAGGGGGCTCCCTTTGATGCCTGTTCTGTGAATTCTGGACCCAAGTGTGCCCAAAGACAGGCAACAGTGCATCCTGAAGACAAGCAAGGAGGCCAAAGGCAGTGGACAAACTCCAAGAACAGGCCTCTGGGCAGACTATGTACATATTGTATATTTATTGTTATTTTTTGTAACATTTTCTACTCTGTCTGTTACCACCATGTTGTTATTTGTTATTAAGTATTTTATTATAAGCATTTATATGCTATTTATTCTAAAGTGTTTTACTGTTTTATACTATTTATACTTCCATCATATTGATTCTTCCCATTGTTATTACTATTACATTGTTACTGTTACTGTGTAACTCCAAGTTTATTGTCTGTTGTCTCACTGTCTATTCATTGTCTTTATTTATTGTATTAGGCCTACTTATTTTTTTATTTTATTTATTGCCTGCAACTGCACTGTTACACTTTTTATTTGCGCTACCTGCTTTGTCTGCTGTCTCACTGTCTATTTATTTTATTGTATTTATTGTAAATAATATTCAGTCTTATTACACTTAAATGCCCTGCTCCACAGATGTTGCCTTTCTACTCCCTTCCTGTTTGACCAATAATGCAACATGTGCACTGTCATCATTTTGTACTGATGTCTTTTAATGACTTAAATATGCCTTATACTGTTTAGTTTTCTTTACATCATGCACTTTAATCATTAAAGTGTCTTGAATTACTATAACAGCATGTTGTGTCATTTAGTAATCTTATATTTTTTATACACATGTGTGAACAAGTGTGATTTCAGTAATTATGAGATATGTAATGTTCTTTACACAGCTTTGTAGCCTAGTGTTCAGTGGTTGTGTGGCACGTTCATTAATGTCTTAAAACATTTAGACTACCATAAATCAATCTCCCGTCATAGGGACCTCACCTGGTGTCAAACATGCCATTTCTAAAAGTAACTAAAACAACAACAATAGTTGTTAAAAAGCCTCATTTTGTTCATACACAAATAATCATACAGCCCTCAGCAGACATCAAAAGCACATCCTTTCTAAAAATAGCCACCACCACAACAACAGTGTATTACGTTTTTTTTGTTATTGTTGTTGTTTTTTATTCCAAGATCTTTCATGGGTGACATGTCATTTTCCCTCAATCATGCATTGTACTAGAGCATATAATAAAATAATAAATAAAATAAAACGAACATTTGATGTTCAGCACCAACACTTATGCAATATACTTGTATTAAAAAAGATGAAATATGTCACAAGATTCAGCACTCCCAGTCCCAGTATTATGTCACAAAGCACTCCCAGTCCCAGCACCTGGTCCCGCCTTGTTGACAGCTCACAGACCTATGAGAGCACAAGAAAGGTTTTACGTCCCGCCACAGATTGACTGCACACCCCCCCCCCCTATCGCGTGGGGCATTCGTCTAAGGGTCCAAGTTGGAAATTGCACATCATTCGCACCCAGGGCCCTGTCCAGGAGAGGTCCTCACTGATGTGCACCCCCAGGAATTTGGTCACCCTCCTACAGCAGCACCGTTGATGGACAGTGGGGGGTGCTGGGTGGGGCCTCTCCGGAAGTCAATAACAATCTCCTTGGTCTTTTCAACATTCAGAAGGAGATTGTTATCGCTGCACCACTGGGTCAGAAGGCTCACCTCACTCCTGTAGTTTGTCACGTCGCTATTAGAGATGAGACCCCCCACAGTCGTATCGTCCGCAAACACTAGCACTCACGCCTCACAGCAAGAACGTTCCGGGTTTGATCCCCAGGCCTATCTGTGTGGAGTTTGCATGTTCTCCTCGTGTCTGGGTGGGTTTCCTCCGGGCGCTCCGGTTTCCACCATCAACCCAAAACATGCACCATAGGTAAAATCAGCTGTGGTCCTGACCAAGCCTAAGCAACAAGATCATGGAGATGGGTCCCTGGTCGCATGTGCTGCCCACTGCTCCTGAATAAATTATGGGTCAAATGCAGAGGACAATTTCCCTTCGGGGACAAATAAGTGATATAAATAAATAAAAATAAAAAGGTGCTGAAGGTCGGTATGCAGTCGTGGGTCAGCAGAGTGAAGAGCTTTGGACTGAGCACACAGCCCTGGGGGGCTCAGTCTAATGCAGCTCAAGGTGTTTCTGCCGACCCGGACTGCCTGTGGCCTCTCACTGAGGAAGTCCAATTACACAGTGAGGTCTGAAGCCCCAGGTGGTCCACTTTTGAATGCTGTTGAACGCTGAACTGAACTCTATGAACAGCATTCTCACATACGAGTCTTTATTGTCCAGGTGGGTAAGGGCTGGGAGGAGAGCAGAGCAGATTGCATCCTCGGTGGATATACAACCAAGTTTAAAGCTGCATTGTGTAGCTTTTCTGGTGGAGGGTCCATCAAATGCTTTTCTCCATGATGATATGAGCTGTTATTGCTTTGTCTGGAATGTTTCACAGTGTAGCATTAAACCTTTCTATCATCATGGAAACTAAACCAGACCAAGTTACAGGTCAGATCTGTGGAGAGGCGATCTCGCTCACAGTCAGAATGCCTGTTTTTCAAGTAGTTTTGGGCTATAAAACCACATGTAATAGCTCAAAAAAAGTAAGGTAGAACTGTTTAATGCCATACTTTGGAACATTCCAAGTATAGCAATGACATCTCCATAGAAACAACAAGACGACACGCCCCCTATTGAAAAGTTACATAATGCACCTTTAAGCCCAAAATTCCATGTAAAATATTTCTTTTAGAATATGTGTTGGATTCTAAGTGATCCGAATGGTCTGTGTAGAGATGTGAAAGTTTTGTGGTTGGTGTAGAGGCGCTGCAGGTGATACTTCCTGTTATCAGAACAGACAAATGAATGTTTTTAGCCAACAAACCCTCTAGTGTAAATGAACACAGACAATATACAAGTTTAAAGGAACTGTGTGTAGGATTTTGATTTAAAATTTCATAAACTTCACCTTTGTCCCCATATATGATAAACATGTTCAAATCAAATATATCTCTTAATGGTAACAATTGTAATGTTGATTTATGTTAATTAGAACAATTTTGAACTTGGTGTTCTTTAAATGATGAACAATAACAACTGTCAATTTGACACTGAGATAACAAAGGAAAAAAAAATGCCTTAACACATTTTATATGGTCACACTTCACATTTATAGGTTAGTACTACTATATAAACCACCAGAATAATTTAATATTACAGAAAACAGAAACAGAAAGAAGTGTATTTCTGTGGAAACATGTTAATTATTTATTTCCTGACACCTCATATAATTTTATCATGCAGGCTAATCTTATGAGAAAACACTCACTATACTAAAGAAGGAACATTATTAGGTTATATTGTCATTATATTGCTTTATGACACATTGTCAAGTACAATGGCATCGTGGTACTGTGAGTCTCTACTGCCTCCTGTTGGTGTTTTGTTCTCATGTTCTCATGTCTTTAGCCATTAGGAGGAACATACATTTAAAAAATACATAAATATTAAAGGTACACTAAGTAACCTTTCCCACCTGGTCATCGTCATGGAGATGTTTTTGCTTTTTGTTCCACAGTATGACATTATACTTCCAAGTCAAGTTACAAGTCAGTTCTGTGCAGAGGCGGAGAGTTTTTGTTTTTTTGTTTGTTTTTTTTGTCATAGAAAGCTTTATTGTCATTGTAAACAACAAGAACCTTGTAAACAACGAGATGAGATTGAAAAGGACGGGTCCATGGACCTTAAAGCAGCCAACATGGAGGCGCTAACGTCCCGCCTCTCTCCTCAGCGATACAAGAACATAAACAGAATAGAAAATGCAGATACAATCACAGTAGTCACAAACACATATGACATAATACAGTGGAATGGTAAACATTGAGGTCTTTTTTTGCTTGGAAATACATTACGGGAGAGGGGCGGGGGGCGAGATGGAAAATAGAGAAATATATTATTGACAAACTGAGGCGGCAGACTATGTGAGAGGGGAGAGTGTTTTTATAAGTACATGTCATCGTGACGTAGCCAATCTATGTTGTTCTTTTGATATCATGTGCTGTGTCCTTGGAGTGTCCAGTGCAAGAGCCATAGTCAAAACAAAACACAGCAGCCCTGCTATTGTAGATTCCCAGGAGAATTAATTAAACCAGGGGAGAATGCACATAATCAATACACTTTAGAACTCAGATGAACGGACAATTATTCCGAAAACTGGTTCTGCTAGGTCCCCAACTTCATGTCACCAAGCCGGGCTGTTGAGACTCTCCAGTCCTCTCCTCCTGGCACGTAGATGATTGCGGGCTGAGCCGCTAGTTTTGCGCAGTTCCACAAACATATTCGTGATGGTATCCGGGCGTCATTCGGGTATCCACAGATTGGAGATGGTACAGTTCCTCAATCTGTGTCTTACATAATAATTACATTTACTTGTATTAAAAACAATTAAAAGTAATCACCTGCTGGTTCTATAGAAATAGAAAAGTTGAAACCATACTTTGAACATTCTCCATGGTGTTGGAGGTTGTAGACGTTGTTGCCGCACTGTGAAAGATGATGAAAATGTGAAAGAACAACATTTCCAACAACAAACAGGAGGAGACCAAGTAGAATCAGGTTTGTGGAAATGCAAGGCAACTCAGAGTATGGACACATGTTTTTCAAAATTTTTCAGTGCTATGAAAACATATGTAACACCCGTCCCATGTAGCTAAAATATTAATAAGAGGTTGGCAGTACTATGAGCGGGGTCCTGGGTACTTTTACTTTAAACTAATATGACTGGGTAAACAGGAGATACAATTATAAATTTAATCCTTGAGTCTCAGATAAAGTTTTGTTTGACGGTGCCTCCACTTAGCAGGAATGTTTGCATTACTTCATTTTTAAACCCACTAAGAATAAATTAATTTATGTTTCTGAATGTAAACCAATGTAACTTCTACTCGTATCAACCCAAAACTATTAATAATATCGACACACTCACGGTGTAACATGTGAACAAAGAAATTTAGTAAATTAAAATAATGATACAATACAATACAATTGAAACACCAAAATTGATCACCCTCTTGTATCTCACTCAAATTTGTGACCTCTATTTTGGTAACCAGTTCAGTACAGTTCTGTTGCAGGCCTGATGTTGCTCGGGTGCGTTGAGGCCTTAAAACTACAAAATGGCCGTTTCACTTGCTACGCAAGCCAAAATAAGACAAGTGCTCTGAGTGTCACTGGTACTCACAAAACTGTAGCTTCAGTGGACAGGTTACAAGGCTGGGTATATGACAGGTCCATGTCCATGGGCTGGTTCAACATGGCGGGTATATCTGGCTCAGGCTTTAGGCTGGAGGAGCAGCACCACGTGCACTAGACAAGGAGCAGCACACACACGTGCACCCAGACAACTGACTCCCACAGCAGGGTCCCAAGAGAGTGGCCTTGGTCCGATCAAGTAACAATAGTCCCATCCAAAACCTGTAGACTCTGCATCCACGGCTACTTTGGTGACTATTTTACCCTACAGACTGTGTTATCCTCTGCTGTGCTCCACTACTTACACCCAAGTGCCAACCTGACACGATGTTCCTTTTCCATGTGGACATGGACATCCGCCCACTCCTCACTGATTGGATATCCCTAAGGCCTCCTCCAATTAAATTACAGAAAACCAAAAATTGACATACAACAGAGTTAGGTAGTACAGACATCATGCTATGCTCTTGTACACTTCTAACAAACTTGTCCCATAACAAATTAACTTTATCAAACCCTTTAGTTAGCTAATAATAATTTTACATTTAACCATTTAAACAGTTTAGTCTAAGGGGATAATTTTAGATGGGGTTACACATAAAAGGTTTTATTTCAATTATGATGATTATTATAATGGCTATGATGATGATTATGATTGATTCAAAATGATTTGTTATATTGAGAGTGAGATAATGTAACTTTAACACTGGTGCTAAAGGAAGTTGGGTTTTCAAGTGAAGGAAACATTCGGCTTTGTACATTGCGGTTCTGCGATTGCAAAGATAACAGAGAACTTACAAGAAAGATCTTTAACTCGATGATTTCATGATATGATTTGACAACTGGAATGAGTCTATTGAAGGCAAGGCAAGTTTATTTGTATAGAACAATTTGTAAACACAAACTAATTCAAAGTGCTTTACAGAAAAAGAAAGACTCAAAATCACAACACAAACAAATCAAAACATAAATAATCGTCATAAAATTAGCATTAAAAGAGAAGAGCCTTTCAGTGAAACGCACAGCTAAACAGCCCTGTTTTGTGCCTGGATTTAAACATTGTCAAAATAGAGTCCTGTCTCACATGTTCAGGAAGTCTGTTCCAGGTTTTAGAGGCATAAAACTAAAACACAGACTCCCCGTGTTTAGTCCGGACTCTGAGCACCCAGATAAGATAATCCTTTATTTGTCCCACAATGGGGAAATTGCAGCACAACACATTTACTACTGGAATTTTACTACTACTTACTACTTGTTTACTGTTATTGCACTGGAATTACTACTGCTGCACATTTATTTTTATCTTTACTTTCAATGCACATTCTATTGCACATTACCATTTCATTGCTGTATCTTCCATTGCACATTTTTGATGCACACTGCACATTTTGGACATCTGTAAATAGGTATATATTTATTCTGTTGCACTGCTTTTAGATTTTAGATTCTAGATTCTAGATTTTAGATTTAGATTTTTGTCTTAGTTTTTGTTTTGAAATAAAAAAGCTGACTTTGATTTTTTTTGACTTTGAGATGTACTCTGGTGCTAGGCCAAGGAGAGACTTGTACACAAGAGATAATAGAGAGATAATAGAGACCTGAGCACAGGACTTAAGTGCTTGTACTTCCTGGTTCGAGTCAGGACCCACAGGTGCAGTGTTCTGGATGTTCTGCAGCTGTCTTACAGAGGCGGGGGCACACATCCAAATGAATGTTTTTAGTCAACAAAACACCCTCTAGTCTAAATGAACACAGACAATATACAAGTTTCAAGGAACTGTGTGTCGGATTTTGATTTTAAATTTCATAAACTTCACCTATGTCCCCAGATATGATGTACAGGTGTTCAAATCAAATATATCTCTTAATGGTAACAATTGTATTATTGATTTATGTTAATCAGAACAATTTTGAGGTTGTTTTTGTTTTATTTTAGTGTTTTGGTTTTGGTTCTCAATACGATTCCATTCAGGAAACATTGATTTATATCCTGACCTTGATAACAAATAATCACCTCATATCATTCCATAATGCAGGCTATCTTATCAGAAAACACCCACTATAGTAAATACAGAACATTATTAGATTATAACTGCCATTATATTGCTTTATGACACATTGTCTGTCTGTCTGGATTTCTCTGGAACTGGACTGTGCCAGTACGCCTACCTCTGGACCTCAATCCACATTAAAATACACTGTTTACAAAAATATATTCTTCTCTAATCTGAAACCAAAAACTAGTTTGTGGTATTGAAAACTGTAGTTACTAAATCAAATGTTAAGCCCACTTTACACTGAGTTACATTTTCTTAAAAAAAGTAAAGTGGTTTTCAGACTTGTTTATTTGAAATGAAGTGTTTTTTAACATGTGGCACAAAGCATATGTATAGACATTTTATTTATGTATTTTTGTATTTTTTCAATAAATTATTGATGCACTTATTTCAATGGAGAAAACTACTAAAATCACTGACACACTACAGTTACTCCACACTTGATTAAAATAAATAAATAAATGCATCCATCCATTTTCTGCCCCTTATCCGGGGCCGGGTCGCGGGGGCAACAGTCTAAGCAGGGACACCCAGACCTCCTTCACCCCGGACACTTCCTCCAGCTCCTCCAGGGGGACCCCAAGGTGTTCTCAGGCCAACCGGGAGACACAGTCCCTCCAGCGTGTCCTGGGTCTTCCCCAGGGCCTCCTCCCGGTGGGACATGCCCGGAACACCTCCCGAGGGAGGCGTCCAGGAGACATCCGGAACAAATGCCCGAGCCACCTCAGCTGGCTCCTATTGATGTGGAGGAGCAGTGGCTCTACTCCGAGCCCCACCCATTTTGACTGAGCCCTTCATCCTATCTCTAAGGGAGCGCCCAGCCACCCTGAGGAGGAAACTCATTTCGGCCGCTTGTATCCATGATCTTGTCCTTTCGGTCATTACCCAAATCTCATGACCATAGGTGAGGGGAGGAACGTAGATCGAGGTGGGGGTCACACATCCAAATGAATGTTTTTAGTCAACAAAACACCCTCTAGTCTAAATGAACACAGACAATATACAAGTTTCAAGGAACTGTGTCGGATTTTGATTTTAAATTTCATAAACTTCACCTATGTCCCCAGATATGATGTACATTTGTTCAAATCAAATATATCTCTTAATGGTAACAATTGTATTATTGATTTATGTTAATTAGAACAATTTTGAGGTTGTTTATGTTTTATTTTAGTGTTTTGGTTTTGGTTCTCAATACGATTCCATTCAGGAAACATTGATTTATATCCTGACCTTGATAACAAATAATCACCTCATATCATTTCATAATGCAGGCTATCTTATCAGAACACACCCACTATAGTAAATACAGAACATTATTAGATTATAACTGCCATTATATTGCTTTATGACACATTGTCTGTGTGTCTGGATTTCTCTGGAACTGGACTGTGCCAGTACGCCTACCTCTGGACCTCAATCCACATTAAAATACACTGTTTACAAAAATATATTCTTCTCTAATCTGAAACCAAAAACTAGTTTGTGGTATTGAAAACTGTAGTTACTAAATCAAATGTTAAGCCCACTTTACACTGAGTCACATTTACTTAAAAAAAGTAAAGTGGTTTTCAGACTTGTTTATTTGAAGTGAAGTGTTGTAACATGTGGCACAAAGCATATGTATAGACATTTTATTTATGTATTTTTGTATTTTTTCAATAAATTATTTATGCACTCATTTCAATGGAGAAAACTACTAAAATCACTGACACACTACAGTTACTCCACACTCGATTAAAATAAATAAATAAATGCATCCATCCGTTTTCTGCTCCTTATCCGGGGCCGGGTCGCAGGGGCAACACCCAGACTTCCTTCACCCAGACCCAGACTTCCTTCACCCCGGACACTTCCTCCAGCTCCTCCAGGGGGACCCCAAGGTGTTCTCAGGCCAACCGGGAGACATAGTCCCTCCAGCGTGTCCTGGGTCTTAATGGTAACAATTGTATTATTGATTTATGTTAATTAGAACAATTTTGAGGTTGTTTATATTTTATTTTAGTGTTTTGGTTTTGGTTCTCAATACGATTCCATTCAGGAAACATCAATTTATTTCCTGACCTTGATAACAAATCATCACCTCATATCATTTCATAATGCAATTACTATTACTATAGTGGGTGTATCAGAAAACACCCACTATAGTAAATACAGAACATTGTTAGGTTATAACTGTCATTATATTGCTTTATGACACATTCTGTCTGTCTGTGTGTCTGGATTTCTCTGGAACTGGACTGTGCCAGTACGCCTACCTCTGGACCAGCTGAACACTCATCTGTCATCCACCTCCAGATCTTGAGCTGGTCTCGGTCAGGAACATAGACTGTATAAAGACGTGGACTAAGCGAGTGCAATGTCACCCATAGCATTCGGCGCCCCTCAAATGAAGCTTGCGATGCGAACGGTTACAGGAGGAAATTTGGAGGTTTTATATCATGAATAGGATTTTGTAATGGACAAAATAGCTAAATAAAAACACCAGGGTCATGTAGAGTGAGTAAATACGAACATTTTAAGACCAAAATGATGAGGCTCACTGCAGTAATCACAGAGAGAGGGGCCACAATATTCTGATGTAAGTCAGTGGGAGCCAGCGTCAGATGGAGCCAGAAGCACGTCCATGCTCACTTCCTATTTGGAACGCGGCAGCTAGCACGTTAACTATGTCCATTTATATATACAGTCTATAGTCAGGAACAGCTAGAGGATTATATTATTTTGCGTGCTATGGGTTGATGATATGGGTTGAAACCAGTGTTGGGCAAGTTACTCAAAAACTGTAATGCACTACTTATTACTTGTTACTGTCATTTTAAAGTAATGCCTTACACTACAATATTACTCTAAATAAAAAGTAAGGCATTACACTACTTTTGCATTACTTTAGCGTCTCTCGCCAAAATGACTGGAAATAAGGATTTGGCAATCTACAGTGCAAATCTCTCATGTGTCATGACTTTCACCTGGGTTGTATCGTTCCCTGTCCCATCCCCTCCTTTCCTGACTAATTTCGTGGTGCTATGGCACCTCTGCAAGTGCTTCGTCAAATTGCTTGTACTGCATTTCGACGTGGAAAGAGGTTTGGGATTCACACACAGTGTGCATTTAACTAAAATGTTCTTGGAGTCCTTATTTTGAAGGAAGTGAAAGTAGTGGGCGTATCCCCATCTTGAAAAGGAGCTAGCACTATCCGATTCTTCTGGTTCTGTCATCCTTTGTCAGTCTGCCAGTTCGAGACAAAGTAAAAGGAAATGTAATGTTCTGCGCGGACTTATCAGATTCAGGAGCTGATCTCACGGTGATCCGTGAACTTTGTATGAAGAAAACGCAAAACCCACAAAAATTAAGCAGGTTAAAAATGCATTGTAATGTGTGTTACTGGCATTGTAACGAGTAATATATTACAGATTTTCTTCCCTGTAATGCGTTACATTACTGCATTACACCAAAAAGTAATGCATTACAGTAATTAATTACTTTTGTAACGAGTTACTCCCAACACTGGTTGAAACTGAAATTAACTTGTTTTTTTTGTTTAGTGATTTATCATCAGTTTACATTTGGTCTTGATCAGTGAACATCAAAATCAAACAATATAGTTAAAAATATCCTTTTTTCCCCCACATAACAACAATAGTTTGCAGTCCACCAGAATCTACTGCGTGTGCCACATATTAAATTGAACGGGGTCACGTACAAAACCACAAACACTTTCTGGGCGTACATTTTCACAGCACTGCTCACTTCTTCCTGTTCTGTGTCAGAAAGGTGTGAAATGTGTATGTCAGAATGCCAAATGACTAATTCAGTGATTATTGCAATAATGTCTCAGTATCTCAGCATGCTTTGCTTTGTTGTGGTATCTGCATATGCCAAACATGTGTCATTTTATTTTATTATTTTATTTTATTTTAAACACAAATGCCACAAATAAATAAATACATGAATGAATGAATAAATAAATTTGTTGTAAATCAGCGATTTAGGATGGATTTAGGATGTGATTTTGAAGTCGTATTTATTTAAGGTTATAAAACACGCTTACACTGGTGGTTTGGCGTGTCTCCAGGGTTACACTTGGTTAATTTTATTTAGATTGGCTTGAGTATCTCTCCTTATCAGAGCACAGTCATGGTGGCACAGGGGGTTAATGTCCATTAACCAGAAGATTAGTCATTTATTTCCTGCTCAACCTCAATCTTTTGGGGAATGGCAAAAACCAGGGGAATTGTCAGAATATCTTTGGCATTCTTGATGTCATTATGGAAATGTGTTACTAGCAGTTTACAGGTAACGTCCTCGTTCCACTGACCTTAAGTACGTCTGCTGTGAGCTCTCACTGAAGTGTGGTCCTGCTGCTGTTTGGTCACATGTCTGGTCTTTTATTTACACTTTCTGAACAGTGCACGAGTTGGCTTGAGTTACCATTAGTTATTATTAGTTAGCATGAGTTAAATATCGAAATATTGCCAGTATAGCAAACATCCTGCACTGAAATATATTGTGAAACCAATTTCATTTCCAAAACATTGCAAATACAATTTCAAAGTTTTGTCTATAAAACTCCATTTCCTTGCCAGGCAAAACCACACACTTTTACTCCAGACAAAGTGGTGTGCCTTCAGCATGGAAGTTGGCAGTGGTTTCTTCAATTTTTAAAAGTGGCAATAAGTCTGAGATGGCTAATTATGGCCCCATTAGTATCCTCCCTGCCATTCCCAAAATTGCTGAGGGATGGGTGGCCGAACAATGAAATGAACGTCTACCCGCAAGCACTGCACCTGCACCCAATGCAGTTTGGTTTTCCTAGTCACCATTCCACAGAGTCTGCAAATTGTTTTTTTGTTGAAAATGTCAAAAGTCTTCTTGACAAACATGCATATGTGGGTGCAGTATTCATAGACTTTAAGAAGGCTTTTGACATGGTAAATCCCCATATTCTTTTATCTGAATTGTCCCATTTTAATCTATCTAAAGAGGCTTTGCACTGGTTTGAGTCTTACTTGTCCCACAAACGTGTTTCCTGTCTGGCTTTAAATCGCTTTGATCTTCCAGAAATCTGTCCAAATGTCCAGCTGTATGCTGATGATGTAATCTTTACATATGTCAGAACGGTACATGAAGCTTCAGAAAAGTTAACATCAGCCATGACTCATGTCCAAAAGTGGGCCAAGAACTCATGCTTGCAACTCAATATAAAGAAAACTGTTTGCATGCATGATGTTCAGTAAAAACAAACAAACAACTGAGTTACAGTGGTTCAGTGTCTTTCTGGACGGGGTGGAACTCAGTCTCTTCAAAGAGTTTAAATACCTGGGACTGACGTTGGACCCGACATTGACATTTAAGAAACACATTAAGCACACAAAAATTGTTAATTTTAACTTAGTGAATTTTAGACAAGCAAGAACCTTTATGACTCTATGTGCAGCACGAATGTTTTACACTCCATGATTCTGTCTCATATAGAGATCTGCAGAACCACATGGGCACATCGCTCAAACCAGTTGAATCACTTTTTAAAAAGCTGTAAAAATATTGCACAAGAAACCATTCTCAGTTCACCACTGCACTATTTTAGATAAGTAAAACTTGCTTAATTTTTTTTATTTTTTTTTTTTTTTCATTTCAAATATGGTTGTTTTGTAGATAAAGTTGTACATGGGTTTGCCCCCCTCCGTTACAGGATTTTATCAAAACAAAGACTGTGGGATGGGAACTAGGGCCACGGCCCGGGGGAACTGTGAGGTCCCACACAGACGCACTACATTCGGACAAAGTGTTCTCTCAATCAGAGACACTAAGTTCTGGAACTCTCTCCCATTATCAATAAGAGAGACTCCAACACGGGACACTTTCAGATCACATTTGAAACAGCGGCTAAAGGAAAACCAGACTTGTGGACACATTTAACGTTTAACTGCTGTTATTGTTACTTGTCATTGTTTTTGTTGTTTTTGCTGTGGTGTCACCTGCCCAGGGACTACAGATGGAAATTAGCATTTTTGCTATATTTCGTATATTTACACTGCAATGTTGTAGATGTTCATTAGTATGCACTGTCCCTATTAAATAACAGAATTAAAACAAAAAAAACTCTCAGATGTTTGGGTCTGAAACTGTATCCTGTCTCCACTGTTTCCAATGGTCATGACTGAATGATTGACAGGTGGATTAACCAATCAGAGAAACACAGTGTGTTTGCATTAAAACAAATATGCTGGCAGGGCCGGCCCAAGGCATAAGCGAACTAAGCGGCTGCTTAGGGCCCCCACGCCACCAAGGGGCCCCCAAGACCAGTTGGGGTCCTCGGGAAAAAATAGTGACTAGGGGGCCCCCAAATCAAATTCAGCTTAGGGCCCCATAAAGGCTTGGGCCGGCCCTGTATGCTGGTTTACAAGTGAAAAAAGAAACAAACAAAAAAACAAAGTGCAGATTTCTACAGAATCAACCACATTTTGTTCTGACTGATATGAGAATATTTGAGAGGAGATGTCTTCTACATCTGAGAGACACGTGCTACAAATGAGACAGTTAGGACAATGGTTTGTTGCACTTTATGGTCCGGTTCCAGACCTTCTGCATTCACACTGTAGTGAGGAACAGCCTGATCAGCCTATTTCCTACCCCATTGTCTCACTTTGGACAGGGAGTTATTGGGCCTGTTTGACATAAAACACACTGGGACACTGCAGTGCTGTGTGATTTGAGGCAGACCTCCTCTTTAGCTTATTTAGATTTTTTTTAAATAATGTAGACCTACAATGGGAATAATACTGGTTAACAGGGCTTGAGAGAAAAGACAGATTCAGTATGTCTGTTTATAGTATCCAGTGAAGAGCGGCGGTTTAGCTGGCCAGTTTAGCAGGAGGACATGAAGGTCAGAGGACGTCAGCTGCCATGTGTGTAAATGTGTCACTACTCGTATACTCACATACTTTCACTTACCCAAAAATCACTACTGCCCTAATCTAAACACGTGATAGCTCTGACGGTGGCCTATAGGGGGCAGTCAAAACACATAAAGAGAAGCATAAGCTACTGAAATAACTTGGTAAAAAAAAATGTGCTCTTTTGGTATACAAGTTACAGTACAATACAGGTCTAATATATCAATGCATCAACAGTTATTTCATATTTCATTTTAGGCTACTTAAAGCTGCACAGGAGATATTATTGTTGTACATTGAATCTTCCATGGTATGGCATTAAACAAATCTATTTTGCATTTATTTCATAACAGATTCATTTTATTGCTCAAAAATACCTTAAAAACATACATTTTTTACTTAGCGGCATTGCCTGTTCACAGATCTGACCTGTCCCGGTGGCTTCATCTGTATCCATGGAGACAGACATGTTTACTGCTGTCCTCAAGACACGCACCACACTTTGAAAGTTATGCTTATGGGGTTCTCGCTGATAACTGTCGGTTATTATGAGGTACCTGTACATACACATTGTCCAAGGTCAGTCCATATATAATATCAAAATGTGATTAGAAAATACTTAATGGGCCCAGATTACGCTATTTTCTGTTCTATGTTGTTCTAATGCTAATGTTTCCACATCACAAACATACCTGGACTTGTGTTTTGCTTCATTCACACATGTTCAACACAAATCCTGCATATTTAGGCGGAGTTTTTCTCTCAAACACTGTCATGATTAATTAATTAATTAATCATTGCATTTATATAGGACCTTTCAAGACACCCAAAGCGCTTTACAGTTCATTGTTCATTCATTCCACACTGGTGGTGGTGGTGGTAAGCTACTATTGTAGCCACAGATGCCCTGGGGCAGACTGACAGAAGTGAGGCTGCCAATCTGCGCCATCACCTCTTCGACAACACACTCCACTTTCTTATTAGACAATGTGGATGAAGTGCCTTGCCTAAGGACACAAGAAAGAAAGAAAGCTATGCCTTTATTAGTCCCACAGTGGAGAAATTCCAGTTCTGCATTTAACCCATCCTGTTATTAGGAGCAGTGGGCAGCACATTACTGCGCCCGGGGACCATCTCCATGATCTTCTTGCTTCGGTTTGGTCAGGACCTCAGCTGGAGGATTTACCTATGGTGCATGTTTTGGGTTGATGGGGGAAACCAGAGTGCCCGGAGGAAACCCACCCAGACACGGGGAGAACATGCAAACTCCACACAGAAAGGCCCAGGCAACCTGGGTATCAAACCCGGAACCTTCTTGCTGTGAGGCATGAACGCTACCCACTCAGCCACGGTGCCGCAACAACAGTTTTTTGCGACTGGCGCCCCCCCTGTGGCTCCTGGAATTCCCAGCGGTCTCCCATCCAAGTACTGACCAGGCCCGGACCTGCTTAGCTTCTGCAATCTAACGGGATCAGGCTTTGACAAGCAGGTATGGCTTGTATTAATACATGATGTCGTGTACTAATACAGGAAGTGCTCCACTGTGTTTTTGAGCTCCCCTTCTATAGAATCATTTGAATTTCAGCCTTGGAATTTGCTATCTCTATGAGAAAAAAGGTAAACCGTAGCTATTAACTTGAAAACTACCGCTTCATGACATCACAAGGTGGAACAGAGCATTTTGAGCTTTGGAGATGTAGACAGGCTAATAATAAATTACTCAAACATGTGTGAATGAAACAAAAAACAAATGTGGATATGATTTTGATGTGGGAACAGCATTCTAACATGGCTTAAAGCTCACAATAATCTATTTTGCATAATATAGGACCTTTAATAAAATGTAATACAATCTTTTCTATTTCAACCAGTGTAGCTGTGCCCATTTACCAGTCTACTCATCTTCCCTCCACCCTGTTCTACACACAGGCATCCTTTTAGTCCAGTCGTGACAAGAGCAAATACAGACAGACATTCCTACAGCCACATGGGACAGACCTCCAAACCTGTACAAGGCTCTGCTTAAATATACTGCATTCTTTTGAGCACTTTGAGTTCATTTCATCAGGAACAAAAAAGTACTTTGATTGCACTTATCAACTTTAGTAACTTTAGCACTAGGAGTCGGTTTTAGTGCCTCCTGTTGGTGGTTAATATAGCGCAACACTGTAAAGTAAATTTCTTTCCCAGATTGTTATTGTACTGAAGTGTGTTGCTGACTGTGGTGTACATGTTAAATGTATATGAAAATTGCATTCAAATCCCCAAATATCCAGTGTATCCAGTTTATTTGTCTCCATGCATCTACACACAGCCTGTATCTCACCATACAAGTGCACAAAAATACACTGATCCTGCATTGTTGCCGTATTTCCACCTTTTGCTTATTACATTATTTAGTTTAAGTTTTTAAGATGTGTGAAGAACCCCTCAGTTGTCCAGGTAGAATCCATGGCAAAAGGAGAAATCCAAATTGTCCAGTTGACAAATTGAATTTCTCCTTTTGCCTTCATTTCAATTTCTTATCATAATAATTTCACGATAATTGTTTACATGAAACTATCAAGTATTTTCATGGTACTATCAGGTTTACTTTTATACTTTGTTTTTGGAATTGTGCAACACTTTTAGTCCAGAGTACCATAATCCTGGTGTTCAAAAGTACAGGGCAGTGTGTCACCGGTTTTCTCTGTTGTAGAACATTTTAAAAGTGTATTTAGGACCCACAGATATGAACCCTCAAGACACTATGATAGTGTTGTCCTTTCCAGCAGTGCAGTTCATCTGTGCTTCTGTTGTAGGGAGTATTACATCTCGGATGAGATGGCCAAGATAACAAGGACTAAGATGGCGTGAGAGCCCTCAGTACAGCACAATTTCTCTCCATGATATTTTTGCTTTAATTTGAATGTTCCTTAATGTACATTAACCTTTTTAATTGGTCAAAAATACATTCATTTAAAGGGACAGTGTGTAAGATTTTTACCCATTAATTACTGAAATTGAAGATACCCATTCAAAAATACATTGTTTTTCAAGCCTTTTCACTTCCATCATGAAATCAAAGTATTCTTTTGGACTTAGATATAGTCACATAAAAGGGGGATCTTCCCCATATAGAGGCAGCCATTTTGAATACGAGAGCCGCAGAAGGACATTTGGGCTCCGCCTTCGCCTTCGGCAAGGCTCGTGGTAGCACCGGAGGCAAAGCAGCAGGCGGCTCCGGCGCGCTGCGCAAGAGAGAAGGAGAGAAGGAGAGAGGTGCGGGTGGGGTGGGGGGAGGCTCGTGGTTTTTGGGTAAACAACAAGCATGCTGCTGTATCACACGTCGTATTGGATCTAACACATGTTTTGGACTAAATTGTTTTACTGGATTTTATTCGCTGGATCCTTACGGACCTACTGATACCAAGCTTGTGGTGAAATACAGAGTTTGACCTGTGCAGAGCCTTCAAAGGTAAGCTAAGTAACAAACCGGTTTGTGCTTTTCGTATAAAAGCCCCATGTGCTCAGGGAGTGATTGTTGTGCTGGGAAATGAATTGCATAGTCAAAAAGAGGAGACTGTAAGGTTTCATTTGATATGTAGATTATCATGGTTCACGATCAGGAATGTGTGTTTTCATGTGAAAAGAAAAAAAAAAACTGAACGGGAGACCGCGTTTTATTAATACCGTTGTTGTCGGCCGGGTGCGCGGCGGGTGCGCGCACGGGAGCGAGCTCTCCGCTACGGCGCGTCCGGGTGACCCTCGAGGTTTGCCGTAGCTAAAACAGGAAGTGCATAGCCACTATCCACCTATGCGCCACGAATCCTACACACTGGACCTTTAACATTAATTCTTACAGTTAGCAGGGTCACCATCCCATAGATCTGACCAATAACTTAATAATAAATAAGCTACACAGCAATTATTATGTTTAAAGCATACCATAAACTACTAGCAAAAAATCAGCAAATACTATTTACTTTGAGTGAGAGAACCCACAACCAGTGTTGCCAACTTAGCGACTTTGTCGCTATTTTTAGCTACTTTTTGGACCCCCCTAGCGAGAAAATTAGACAAAAGCGACTAGCGACAAATCTAGCGACTTTTTCTGGTGATCAGAGGCTCCAAGATCGCGGGAGGGGGAAAAATAATTGCGCCGTTTTCTCTCTTTCCCCGTTCAGAGAAAGAGACAGAGAGAAAGAGACAGAGAGAAAGAGACAGAGAGAAAGAGACAGAGAGAAAGAGACAGAGAGGGGCAGTGGAAGAGACACACACCAGTCTCTCCTCTGCTCCCTCCCATCTCGTCAGATCGCCTCGGAGTCTGGTCATTCCTCTCTCTGTTTCTGTCATTCAGTTTCTCTCGTCACGTGCATATCCCTCATTCTTTAGAGCATTTCTTTTTTCTCCTCTTGTATTCAATCGCAATGCCACAACCAAAAGTGTATACACAAAAGTACAGACGGGAGTGGGAAAAAGCTAGTTGTACAGCACATAAAAGTTTTAAAAAGCTAGTTCTTTAGCACCAAAAAAATAAAAATAAAAAGCTATAGTTTGCCCACTATAGCACAAAAAATAAAAAAAAATAAAAAGCTTTAGTTAAACTACAGCACAAAAAAATAAAAAATAAAAAAGCAAGCTATAGATAAATATAAATAAATATAAAATATCTAAGATAAATATAAAATATCTAAAAAAAAAAAATAAATAAAAAATAAAATAAAAAACAAACAAGTATATGTAATAACAACACCAATAAAAGGTTAGTGTCACGGGGTAAGGAAGGTTAGGATGTGCCCCGCTCTCACGTTTGGATTGGACCGCTCGCTCGTCTAGCTACTTTTAGCTACTTCTGGGCGGGCCAATAGCTACTTCCGATGCTGGGGAGTTGGCAACACTGCCCACAACTTGAGAGTGACTGGAGACTTCAAACTGCCCAAAGTGAGAACCACCAAAAAATGTTTTTGCATGTCTGTACGTGGTGTGAAACTCTGGAACAGTCTGGACAAACTCTACAAGCAATACCAAAATGTCAATACGTTGAAATTACATTACAAAAATATGGTCTGGTCACAGTATATGGAGAGTGTCTAAGGTCATTTCATCACTGTCTTCTGCAAAACTAGTTCTGCTGGAACATCTCTTATCACTGTATGTGCTTTTCCTTATCTTAAGACAAAAAGGAAACTTAGGGGTGACCGGCCTTTTCAGTGGCTGCTCCAAGACTCTGGAATGCACTTCCACTGAATGTTAGACAGGCTGACTCACTTCCTGTTTTTAAATCCCTTCTTAAAATTCATTTTTTAAGATTGGCTTTTAACTCAGTATGAGTAGTTGACTTTTATCATGTTCTGTTTTTAATGTTACTGTGTCTCATGTTTTTGTGTTTGAACCTGTGTACAGCACTTTGGTCGATTGTGTTGTTTTTAAAGTGCTTTATAAATAAAGTTGGATTGGATTGGATTGGATTATGGTACTTGCTTTCTCTTACCATCGCTGGCATGAATTTTTTTTTTTTTTTTACCATTGCTGGTACTGTATGTGCTTTTCTTACCATTGCTGGTACTAGTATTCAAGTCCTGTATCCTTAACTATATGGAAAATGGAAGTGATTTTTTCTTTACTTGTGTTATTATTATTATTATGTATAGATGAGTATTGGGGGTGGGGTTAAATAAGTTTTCTTCCCCCCACTCCTTTTTGGACGTTACAATTTTGGTTGCTCTTTTGTAGCCTATATCTGTACTACCTTTTTCATTTGATTTTGATACTGTACATCTTGTGAACCTTGAAAAATAAACAAATATACAAAGAAAAAAAAAGAAAAGAATCTTTTTTATTATAACTTTATAATAAAAATCAGGTAGACACTTTGTCCTGTTCAGCACTATTACATAACATTCTTCTCTCTTGTTTTCATGTGTTGTTTACATCCATGACTGTTCTGAAGATCTCATTTAGGATTTAAAGGTCCCATGGCATGAAATTTTCACTTTCTGAGGTTTTTGAACGTTAATGTGAGCTCCCCTACCCTGTTTAGGCCCCCCCACCCATGGTTAAAAGTTGTAAACTGAGCATTTGTGATCCTTTTCTGCGTTACAAAAAATCGGAGCTCAAACGGGCGAGTTTGAACAAGGCACCTTATTGACGTCAGATCGAAAAAAGAAATGCAAATGCAGTTCCACCCCCGTCTGTCTGAACTCAGCGTCTCTGTAAATCACGCCCAGAGAGTTTGGACTGCGAATGCGCTACGCAATGCGAAATGCGTTTTTTTATTTGCCTGGAGGCACGTCCGAGTGTTTCTAGGCTCGGAAGTCCTTTATCTGAGCCTCTGGACCTTTGAACAGCAGTTCAAAGGTTGAACAGTTTAATTTTATTTTATGTGGAAATGTGTTTATTTTTCAATGGAACGCTTCAAATCTCTCCCCCGTGCAAAAACAAGGAAATGGGTCAGAGCGCACAGGCACACCTGAAAAGGAAAGAGCGGAGAGTTTGGCCACGCCCCCACCCTCTACTATTGGCCAGCTGTTTTCTCCTCATTTGCATTCAAGCAACAACGCCCAGAATAAAGAGTTTGAGATATTTATGACTCATTCTCATCTTATCTCTGTTTCTCATGCACTGAGTGTTGATTTTGAAGAAGGATTCATTTACAGTATTAGGGAACCATTAAGGAGCCATATAAAAGCATCAAGAAGTACCATGTCATGGGATCTTTAAATAAACAAAGTAAAACAATTTTATGCCATATTCTGTACACATCAGTAATACTTCCTGTACTGAACACACTGAAGAAGCTTTCATGTACTGACTGTGTACACTGTAGCCTATCTGTGAGTGCATGTTACTTTATGTAAGTTTATGACAGATATTTAAAGTCGGGTTACTTAAGAGGTCTGGAGCAGCTCTCGGGTCAGGAGAGGGGCACAGGAATGTACCATCCTCAGACATGAAACTCTTCATACACTGGTGCCACATTTGTTTTAACAGTTCAAAACAAATATCATTCATCATAAACGGCCTGTTTGGAATGGCTTCCTGTAGAAGGATATTATTATCGAGAGGAAAACATAAGCAAATTTCAGCTTGAATGTCTGCAAACATTTAATATCTGGCCTTGGTTAAGATGACTTGAGTTCAGAATATTGATGGATATTTCAGTAGTTTTGATGACACAGTAAAATATAAAGTGTAAGTTGAGTCTGACAGAGTTGAATTGTCTAAAGCTGTGCACATGGCCAAAAGTTTAAGTTTAAAAGTATTCAAAAATACCTTGGAAAAACAAACATTTTTACTGTGAGCAGGGTGACCTCTCTAGACATCTGACACCTTACTGAGGTGCCTCCTTTTTGGTTCAATGCAATACTTAGGCTGCGTCCCATTACTCTGACTTACCGCTTCCACTTCCACTTCCCCTTTATCAACGTCTTTGTCTTGCCCCTCGATACGGTACGAATGTTCCCCTAAGAAATGCGACGCCACTCGATTACCGTTTGCGTCATCATCCCTTGCCTCTACCTGGCTGCTACGTCTACAGAGGCGACAACAATTGACGCAAACAAACGTAAGCAAATGTCAAGGATTATCGGGTACCTCAGCTCGACAAAAACCTAGCTTGTTTATACATGAAAGTTCGATGAAAACGATAATGTTGGCTAAACAGACATCACTACAATTAAAACCGCAACAACAGTTCACTAAAAGTAACGTAGAACATAAGCGTTATAATTGCAAACCTGCTAAACTGTTAATCGATAATTACAACTGCTGAAAATACATTTATGAGACTTCTCGGCTGGTCGATGTGACGCTGCCATCCTGATCCCAAAACCTGCCTGAGCTTGTAGACGTACCCCTTCGTTCCAAGTCTGGTCGAGAGCTTACTTCGTTTCAAGGCTGATGTAACCCTCGGTTAAAATTAGAATCGGGACACCCCTTGCCCTCACATGAACGCGCAAAACCAAGGGGTAGGGGTAAGACAAAGTGGTACGACAGAGAAATGGGACGCGCCTTATTAACCTTCATGGCTAAGTATTGGCATCTCCATGGAAACAACCAGGTGGTAGAAATCCATTCAAAACAAAAGTTACATAGTGTGCCTTTAAACGGACAGTGTATAGGATTGGTGGCGCATTGGTGGATGGTGGGTATTGCAATTCCGGTTTTAGCTACAGCAGACCTCGAGGGTCACCCAGGTGCGCCGTAACGCGGACAGCTCGGCGTACCCGGAGCCGCGCACGAACCACACGCACGCGTGAAGCGCACCCGGCGCTGTGCGCGGGTGTGGGGAATCGGGAACCGGACCGCGGAGGGCGGAGGGCGGAGGTCGGTCTGAACCCGTGGTGCGGGCCAGCGCTGCAACAAAGGCCCAGCCACGGTAGGTACTATGTCCTTCTTCTTTTCCTCTTAGATGAAGGTGCTTGCTCCTGCGATGTATGTGCGGAGTAAGTGTGATCCGGCAACATGCTTGTCGTTGTTTATCCAAACGCGATCTCGTTGTGTGAAAACCACAAGCCCTTTGACAACTACTGTATAAAGAAAAGGCGAAGGCGGAGCCCAAATGTCCTTCTGTGGCTCTCGTAATCAAAATGGCTGCCTCCACATGGGGAAGATCCCTCTTTTATGCGACTATATCTAAGTCCAACAGAATACTTTGATTTCATGATGGAAGTGAAAAGGCTTGGAAAACACTGTATTTTTGAATGAATATCTTCAATTTCGGTAATTAATGGGTAAAAATCTTACACACTGTCCCTTTAAGTTTTTTGCTCTTGAACTTATATCTTGAATAAACATCTTCAATAGACATTTGCAGCTAAACAGAATTACAACACTATATAAACATAAAAGGTTTTAGTAAAAAAGTTAAAATTTTCTGTTTACTTTTGCTAATGTTGTTTTTCGTATTTTGTTCCTACGTTTCTGGTACATCCATGAAAGAGTAAAATGCACCGTGGCATGAAATGGTTGGAGTGGGCCTGGTCTCAGAGAACACAGGAAGCCTATAGTTTAGCGTCCACCCTGCACATGTGCTAAAGGTATTCAGAACCTCTAGAGTAAACTCAATCAGTTCTGTGAATATTCTTACACAATTATAGTCATGTTTTTTGTTTGGAGTTACAGTTGGTCTATTAGCTCCTCAAAATACAATGAATGAGGAGGTACAATTCCTATAATATAATAAAAACATCTCATAATCAATATATTTTGCTAATAGCTTATGTAATTAAGCATTTTAATAAAGCAAATGGGCTACTTTTTATGTCATAAAACATGAAATACCCAAACAAAGGTTCTCAAGGGCATGTTTAAAGGTGCACTGCGTAACTTTTCTGTTGGAGCATCTGCTTGTCTCCATGGAGATGTTATTTCTTTGCCTGGAATGTCACAAGGTATGACTTTAAACAGATCAACCCAGCATTTATCCATTACAGGTGTTTCTATTGCTCAAAAATACAATAATTCCTTCTGTGAAAAGGGGCGACTCTCCACAGATCTGACTTGTAATGTAGTGTAGTGCTGTAACCTGCTTGTCTCCCTCGTGATAGGTTTAATCTATACTGTGGAACATTCTAGACAAAGCAATAACTTTTCCATGGAAACAAGCAGGTGGCGGACCCTCCAATAGAAGGCCAATGAAACACAAAAAATGCACAATAAGCCCTTTAATAGACAGAGAAATTGACAAAATATGGGAATTAGGGCTGTCAGTTTAACGCGTTAATTAGATTAATTACTTACGCTGCAAATGAACATGTTATAAAAATTAACACAATTAATTATGAGTGGCAGTTCAATGCGCGCATATTTTAAATTTGGCGTGCGGCGAGCAAATCGCTGCCAGGGCCTTTGAACAACAAGTTTATTTATAAAAAGAACGAAGACGTGACGATCAACAAGAACGCTGTGATTTGGAGTTTTTGTCAAAAAGAACTTTCCGGTCACAGAAGCTGCTCCAGCCTGACGGATCATTTGAACGATAAACACGTCTGGATAAGTTTCATTGTTCATTGTTACCGGTGATAGAGCGAGTGTGAGCGCACTTCAACAAACCACCAAACCACCTTTGCAGAATTTGGGAAACGAATGAGCAAAGCGACTCTCAATCTCTCTCCCTCTCTCTAGCTCAATCTCTCCCTCTCTCTCTCTCTCAATCTCTCACTCTCTCAATCTCTCTCCCTCTCACTCTCTCTCTCAGTCTCTCACTCTCTCTAGCTCAATCTCTCTCTCTCTCTCAATCTCTCTCACTCTCTCTCTCTCTCAATCTCTCTCTAGCTCAATCTCTCTCTCTCTCGCTCTCTCTCTTGCTCTCTCTCTCCCTCTCTCTCTCTCAATCTCTCTCTCTCTCAATCTCTCTCACTCGCTCAATCTCTCTCTCAATCTCTCTCTCCCTCTCTCTCAATCTCTCTATAGCTCAATCTCTCTCTCAATCTCTCTCACTCGCTCAATCTCTCTCTCTCAATCCCTCTCTCCCTCTCAATCTCTCTCTCTCAATCTCTCTCTCTCAATCTCTCACTCTAGCTCAATCTCTCTCTCTCTCAATCTCTCTCACTCTCTCTCTCTCTCAATCTCTCTCTCTCTCAATCTCTCACTCAATCTCTCTCTCTCTCTCTCAATCTCTCTCTCAATCTCTCTCTCACTCTCTCTCTCTCTCTCAATCTCTCTCTCTCAATCTCTCTCACTCTCTCTCTCAATCTCCTCTCTCTCTCAATCTCTCTCTCTCAATCTCTCTCTCAATATCCCCTCTCTCTCAATCTCTTTCACTCTCTCTCAATTTCTTTCTCTCTCAATCTCTCAATCTCTCACTCTCTCTAGCTCACTCTCTCTCTCTCAATCTCTCACTCACTCAATCTCTCTCTCCCTCTCTCTCAATCTCTCTCTCCCTCTCTCTCAATCTCTCTCTCTCTCTCTCTCAATCTCTCTCTCTCTCTCTCTCTCTCTCTCAATCTCTCTCTCTCAATTTCTCTCTTTCTCAACCTCTCTCTCTCTCTCACTCTCTCTCTGCCTCTCTCTCTCTCAATCTCTCTCTCTGTGATTAGATTATTTAATTACAAATCCTGTAATGAATTAGATTAATATTTTTAATCGCCTGACAGCACTAGTGGGAACAGATCACCACTCGTGTTTCCAGTGACCCTTTCACTTTCTTCCTCCGCCCGTGCAGGACGGACCACACCTGGCCTCCTCTCCATTAACCGTCATTATCATTCCTCCCGTGTTTCCCATGCTTCACTAGCTTCTATTAGCATTCTGTTCATCCTGACACAGAGAGCTCCCACACAGACAGCTGCTGACGGAGGGGCTGGAGGCAGGAGCCAGCCCCCATCACGTCTACATGGGAGGCGGACTGACAAGAAAACATCACCTGGACTGATAATCTAAAACGTGAAATACAGAACTAGTTCATTTTTATGGTTTGCAGTGGTCCGATATTATTCATCTTTTACCCTACGCATTCTGAGCATTTTGAGCTTTGCGTGACTGTAAAGCTAACAACAAGTAGCATGCTATTGCACACCTCCTGGTTTCAGACAGACGATCTGATCTATAACTTTGCCTGGTGTCTGTCCCGTGGAGAAAAGCACATGCGGGACTCTCTATTATAAAAGTTACACAGTGCATCTTTAAAGGAAAAGTAATGTTTTTTTACAATCTGAGCCTTATTTCGGTAATAAAACAAGTTGTTTTACTCACCCATAGCACTTTGGTGTCATATGGAGCACTTCCAGAGATGTTTTAGATTTGCGATCTCCGTAATGTGAGTTCTCCAAATAACACAAACTTTAGCACTTATCAAATCATAGAAGCTCGATGTCTTAGTCTACGATTTCGTTTGGTCACTTGGTCAAAAGTGGCCTGTAATCTGAGATTTAGCCATAGTTTCGAGTAGATGAGGACGCCAGTGCGCATGTGCGGAGTGTGCTCTCAACTCCCGGGACCCAAACATGAAACGCAAAGCTGTAAACTATGGCTAAATCTCAGATTACAGGCCACTTTTGACTCAAACGAAATCGTAGACTAAGACATCGAGCTTCTATGATTTGAAAAGTGCTAAAGTTTGTGTTATTTGGAGACCGCACGGGGCATATTACATATTACATGCTCGGGGAATATATTATATGCCCAGAGCTATGGCTAGAAGTCGCGCTAACGCTAACGCAAATCAAAACATCTCTGGAAGTGCTCCATATGACACCAAAGTGCTATGGGTGTGTAAAACAACTTGTTTTATTACCGAAATAATCAAATTGTAAAAAACGTTACTTTCCCTTTAAAGAGACATAATATGCAAAATGAGCCTTTAACATTGTTGTTATAATAGTTTTCCATCATCATTAGTTTACTCAGGGCTCTCAAGTCTCACGCATTGAGAGTGTGACACACGCAATTCGACGTGTTCACACGCTCTCACGCCACACATGGCATTTCTCACGCTGATTTTTTTTTTTTTTTTTGGGCCCAGAAAATCGGTCTGTGTGGCTCAGTTTATGCAGGCACCGCGCGTTTTCAGCGGAAAAAAACTCTCACAATTCGACGCGTTCACACGCTCACACGGCATTTCTCACGCAATTCAAGCCCCCCCCCCCCCCCGGCCTTGGATAAGCGGAAGAAAATGAATGGATGGATGGATGGATGGGTGTACATATGGCAGGATTGACAATAAAGATGACTCTCTGACTTTGAGTATTTCTTTAGCCAGCTTAAACTCAAAATCTACGTTGTTTTTTTTACCCAATAGCATCAAACCATGTTTTTTTTAAATTGGGAATATACGCAAAAATGACTTCAGTTTAATTAACAAACCTTAAATTAGTCTGTTCCATAGAATGTGCAGTTAAATACTTACACACGGCTGTACCTGCCTATTCTTATCTTCAGGACACAGGTCTTCTCTCCATCTGAACGAAACAAAACACTTTACAAATTAGTGTTGTTACGATACACTCAGCATTAGCTCACTCCAAGTTGATTTGTAGTGTTTGTAGTGGAAATTAAGGTACTTCAAAAATTGCAGCCTTTGAGATTTGCTAATTACGTCATTTCAAACTACAATTTTGATTTGATTGCGTTTAATCTTCCACCTCTATTTTTAAAGTTTCAACATAAGCACACGTTATTGAGATTTTCTGTGAAATACATTTCTTTTTACTCATACCATATTTGCTCCAATCTTGAATGCTTTGCGCTCCCTCCCCTGGATGTGGCCCTGGGTTGTGGCCCCTGTGTGCTGTCTCTGGCTTTGGCCCCTGCTGACTCTGGATGTGTGTGATGTGGAGGTGATGATGGCGGTGAGTGGGCTGCGGTGGGACCCCTCTGTACGGGACAGTAGCTCTTTTATGCCCCAGTACGAGTGTGCAGGCACGGGGCCCCAGAGCGCGGAGGAGGTGCCCGGGGGCCCCTGGATCACACTGCTACTGCACAAACACAAGGACACATGAGATGGTACAGGGCTGATGAAACGTCCACTATACTGTTTTTACTGTACAATCCATAACCCTGTCACAATAACACAGTTTGAAGTGATATATTGATGAAGTAAATATAGACAACAACTGATAATATTGAAACTACAGTAAATAAGCCAAGAGCAGATTTAAATGACAAAAACTATTCTAAAGCTACAATACTGTTTAAAAAAAATATGCAATAAATACACAGTAGAATGAAAATGAAAGACTACTGTACGTTTTTGGACATCTGTAAGTAAGTATTTATTTATTCTTTGCACTGCTTTTAGATTTTGTTTCTTTTTTTGCACTCCTTGGCCAGGGAGAAATGGAATTTTGATTCACTGTATGTCAAACACATATGGCAAATTGACAATAAAGCTGACTTTGACTTAAAGGTGCACTATGTAACCTTTTGGTTGGGGGTCTCTCACCTGCTTGTTACTATGCATATGTCATTGCTCTGTCTGAAATGTTCCACAGTGTGACACTAAACAAATCTACCTTACATTTATTCAGTTACAGGTAGTTTTTGTAACCCCCCAAAATACACAGAAAAACAGGCACTGACAGGCACGACCTGTAACTTAGTCGTGTTTGGTCTAAATGAAAATATAAAAGTTTAATACCAAACAGCATTCCAGATAAAGCAATAACAACTCCATGGAGAAAAGCATTTGGTGAACCCCCACCAGCATCTGTAATGAATCACGGAGGTTATTAATTCAACCTTTTACGGCTCAGATCTCATCATTTAGCCAAAAAGTAACCAAAAACTTCACAGAAATGCAAAGAAAATGTACACACGATAAATAGTGACTCCAAAAATCCAAGATTCAAGGAAGCATCTTTTGTTTTGTGGTAGTAGTAAATTATGTAATAAAAACTACTACTACTACTAATACTACTACTAATACTACTACTAATACTAATACTAATACTAATACTAATAATAATGATAATAATAATAATAATAATGGTTAAATAAGGTGTAAGTAGAGTATTTCACAGGTGGTAATACTGCTCAAATAGAATGATATAGTATAATTATTGTTTCCATTTCTAATAAATAAAAGGTAAAAAGTAGCTGTTAACTTGAAAACTACCATTTCATGACATCACAAGGTGGAAAAGTCTTTAAAGGCCCATACCCGATTTATTATTTGAGCAAAATGTGTCTTTCCCCAGTGTTTTGTATATTATATAAGCAGGTCTTGAGGTCAAAATAAGATGTGCTCTTTTCATCTATTTGGAAAGATGATAATCAGGAAGTGCGTGTTAGCATGCTAGTTGTTGTTAGCTTTATCGTGACTGCAAAACTGAAAGAAAAAAAAATGTGGGAAAGCACTTACATAAACTCATAACGGTGAATAATTAGGATGCTCAGAATGCATAAGGTAAGTGAGGAATAAGTTTGCAAACTATAAATGAACTAATACAGTGCCTTTAATTCATCAAAATCAAATCTGCCCAATGCATACTCTTGGCTTCGAACTCCAACTTAAATTTCCTGGAAGCACATCGCATAGACTTATACTTACCTGTCCCGTAAATATTTTCATCCCAAAAACTATGAAGTGCGCACCTTCTCGATGACAGACTCTGCTTCCAGATTATACTAGACACAAAGAGTGCATTCAGCGAGGAGAAAAACAGACAAAATGAGGCATAAGCACCGAGGTATGGGTCATTATGTAACAGAGGAAGGTGAGGGGAGGTCTGGGTATAATGGGGCCTTTCATTTGACCCATCATTCATCAGGACACAGGAGAGAGGGGACGGGAAGTACGCCGGGCTGCTGTGTGATTATAAAGGTTAGGATATGAGTATGAAGAACAATTGATTTGATTCAGATTTGTTTTTTATGTGAGAATATACTTGCAAAAAGTGATCGTGTACATTCTGTAGCAACAAAAAAGTATAGTTTTAAATGTATAATAATACACTGCTTTTTCCTCTTAAAGGCTTAATCCAAAGAACTAAGATTTAAAAGTGTTTAGAACAGTCAGACTGCAGCCTGAAGTGACCCAAATCAGATTTTTTTGCCTCTATGCGACCTGTATCTGATCTTCTAATGGCAGTCTGAACGACACAGATCCGATTTTTTCAAATGCGACCCAGGTTACTTGGATATGTGTTCCTAAAACCTATCTGATCTTTTAGCATGCGACTTCAGTCTGAACGGCCCGGTCGCATTCATCCGACCTGGACGTGTTTCCTCCAGCGAGAGTGGTACAAGTATGCGCTCACAAATGTACACAAACGTTCTTCTCGTCATGCTAAAATGGTATATAAACTCCGTATCAGTGAAGCGGCGAAGCATATAGCAGTTCCACCACTCTTGTCTGCGACTCCGCACCAACACGTTCATTTCTACGGACGTTGCTGCCGCTGCCCCACAAAACGCCGTGGCCAAAAAACTTGTACTTCTCTTTCTCCGTCTCCTCCTTAAAACAAATAAGCTGTACATGTTTTGGCTCCGGTACGAAAGCAACTTTAGGCGACTTCCGTAAACACTGAGCACGCTCCAATGCACATGCGGGACACTTTTGGGGTGTTTAAAGATCACACTGGAGATCACATACAAGTCGCATTTAATTAGAAATGTGAACGGCCTCGTAAAAGAATCAGATTTCACAAAAAATCGGAATTGAGCATTAAGCCCTGCAGTCTGAACGTACTGTAGTCTTATTTCTTCATGTAGCCTGCGCTGAAACAGAGCAAAGGATCATGGTCTATGTAGTTCACTATGTTTTTTTAGCTGTTGTTGCACAATAACTATTCATTTAAGCAAAGAGACGTGTAATTCAGGGCGGCAGTAGCTCAGTTGGTGGAGCATATGTCTCGTGATCCAGGGGTTGGCGGTTCGAATCCCGCTCTTGACGGGTTGACCGCATATGATCCCAGCTCCCACAGATGAGCGCTGCCGTTGTGTCCTTGGGCAAGACGTCTGTGGACACTGGTAGCCCCATGGCAGAAGATACATCAAGGCCTGTTGTGACGTGAGCCGTCCTCCTGTGGACCCACCACCCGCGGAAGGATTCATGGGGGCTGGTGCATTGTGTTCTGGGCAGCAGAACACTGCTTGGACTGCTGCCCCTGTGACCCAGAAAATGGAAAAGCGGAAGAAAATGAATGAATGAACGAACTTGTAATTCGATATATTATCATAGCCCACAATATTATTGTGAGACCTCTGATGATACGATATTATGATTATTGTTACATCCCTAGTTTGACAAAGGACAGAACAATTAGAGTTAGAGTGACTTTTTTTTTAAATGTATGAAGACACAAAATAATCTCCATACTTTCAGGACATGTACATTTTACAAAAGAAAAAGAAATTAAAGAAAGAAATGTTAAAAAAAAGGAGTAGGAAGCATACAATTTATAATATCTTAGTATACAGTTAAGTACATTATAGTGTACCTTTGCCATCATTAGAGAAATTAGATGAAAAACAAAAAATTATAGTAATTACTTTTAATAACAATTCATTAATGTCTGCTTTCCTGGAAATGTGGAACTATTAGTACACATTTAGCCAATAGAGATTTTGGTCTAACAGACACTTTGAAACTCCAGATGAAGTCCAGTCTTCTTGTGTTTTACGATTAAAAAGAAAATTCACTGTCAGGAACCAGTCACATTAAACAGACTGTTCAAACTGTCTGCAAATAAATAGGTATTGAGTTCAAAATACAACGTCTGTGTGCAGTTTTCATCTAATTATGAAGCATTTTATTTTACGATAATCAGGACGAGGTGTGTTCTGAGTATAATGGGGCCTTTCATTTGACCCCATCATTCATCAGGACACAGGAGCGAGGGGACGGAGGTACAGTGGGGTTTGGGGAAGAGGAAGTGTGTGAGAAGAACTACTTTGGAGAACCAGGCACACTTTTCAGTTCAGTGTAACAGTAATAAATGATATCCAGAGAATACAGACGAGCGGCCCATATTAGGCTATATTGGAGTCATGTTTTGTTTCATTCATACATGTTTATCACACAAATCCTGCATATTTAGGCTCAGTTCTTCTCTCAAAAGTGAAAACACATGTGGTAATATAAAAGTGGCCAAATCCATACACCTTAGCTAGGGATGGATGGATGATTTCAGACCTGGAATTGCCAATCTCTACTGAACAAAAGGTCAAATGTAGCTGTTACTGTAACATGAAAACTACTGCTTCATGACATCACAAGGTGGAAAATAGCATTTTAAGCTTTGGAGATAGACAGACTAAAAATAAAGGGTTACTCAAACATGTGAGAATGAAGCAAAACACAACTCTAGGTATGTTTTTGAGGAGGTAACGGAATTATAACATGGTTTAAAGCTCACAAGAGTCAGTTTTCTGTAATATAGGATGTATTTCAGGACTTCAGGTGAAAAATAGCCTCTACAGTATATGCTATACCTGGTAAATTTCCAAATTCACCCCCGTAACCGCTATCATCGCTATGGGTGATGCACAGTCGCTTAGTCACACTCAGTCAACTTGAATATTTTACGTTGATAGTATATATTTCTGCTAAAATAAGCATCATAGACATGTTTGTTTTGATTTGTTTGGGCGCTTTTACAGTCTCACTTCTGCCCAAACCACATCGCTGGACTGTGATTTGTCCAATTCCAACCGTTGGATCTTATCTCAAATACAGCTGCGGTTCAAGGTGACTTCTTCTGTTTGTAAGTCAAAAATATGGTGAGAATTCATCTTAGTCTGCATCCTCCCTGTTATTTGTCTCTACATTTGTGTCAAAATGAAGAAATAAAGAAGCCAGATAAGTTTTAACTTCATATTCCCTGATTTAGGCTGCGTCCCATTTTTCTGTCGTACCCCTTCGTCTTACCCCTACCCCTTGGTTTTGTGCATTCATGTGAGGGCAAGGGGTGTCCCGATTCTAATTTTGATCAAGGGCTAGGGCCACGACCGAAGGCTACATACCCCTTGAAACTAAGTAAGCTCTCGACACCAGACTTGAAACGAAGGGGTACACCTACAAGCTCAGGCAGGTTTTGGAATCAGGATGGCAGCGTCACATCGACCAGCCAAGGAGTCTCATAAATGTATTTTAAGCAGTTGTAATTATCGATTAACAGTGATCCTTGACATTTGTTTACGTTTGTTTGCGTCAATTGTTGTCGCCTCGGCAGACGTAGCAGCCAGGTAGAGGCAAGGGATGATGACGCAAACAGTAATCGAGTGGCGTCCCATTTCTTAGCCGACGTTATCATTTTCATCGAACTTTCATGTATAGACGAAGAAGATTGACGTTATTGATCTCACACAGGAGAAACTGTCCTCTGCATTTGACCCATCCTGTTATTAGGAGCAGTGGGCAGCACATGACTGCGCCCGGGGACCATCTCCATGATCTTTTGCTTAGGCTGGGTTAGGACCTAAGCTGGAGGATTTTACGTATGGAGCATGTTTTGGGTTATAAACAAGCTAGCTTTTTGTTGAGCTGAGGTAGCCGATAATCCTTGACATTTGTTTACGTTTGTTTACGTCAATTGTTGTCGCCTCTGTAGACGTAGCAGCTCAGGTAGAGGCAAGGGATGATGACGCAAACGGTAATGGAGTGGCGTCCCATTTCTTAGGGGAACATTCGTACCCCGAGCCCTCTCAGCTCAGTATCAAGGGGTAAGACAAAGACGTAGATAAAGGGGTAGAGGAAGGGGTAAGACTAAGTAATGGGACGCAGCCTTATTCTCATATAAAAGTCTTTAAAGGCCTGGTACCCGATATTTCCCCATGTATTTGAACGAAACGTGTCTTGCCCGAGTACAGATATATTGTATAAACATATAAAGCATTTTACTGTCCGATCATCAGGAATTACGTGTTTGCATGCTAGTTGATGCTAGCTCTATCATGACTGCAAAACTTGTGAAAAAAGTTGTGGAAAGCACTTGCATAAACTCATCTCTGAATAAATACAGGATTTAACGTCTAGGTAAACAGGACATCCCATTCCAGAGAAAGGATTTGTTTGGTTGAGCTCAGACCTATCCCAAAATGAACTCTGTATGATCTGAAATAAAGGCCTTCAGATAAGACCCCGGGTGGTGAGAGAGGGTTATCTGAGGAATGAGAAAAATGCAGAAATGAAAAGAAAGTAAAAATTTGGCTGTAGTTTAAAGTGACGGCTCCACTCGGGAGGTCCGTCATGCCTTTGTGATCAGCCCCTGCTTCGCCTGCTCCGGACAACAGGCCTATGGTTCATATTTAATAATTCAAGATGAGATTAGAGCAGAGCAGAGGAAGTGTGAAGGTAACCAGGCGTATTATTAAACTTGATTTAAACTGCTATGACAGGTTGTACTACTCATTTCATTAAAACACAGTTAAGATCATTATATTTAAAGGGACAGTGTGTAGGATTCGTGGCGCATAGGTGGTTACTAGCTATTCCACTTCCTCTTTTGGCTACGGCAGACCTCGAGGGTCACCCGGGCGCGACTTAGCGCCGTCATCTCGCGTGCCCGCGCACGAACCGCGCACCGCTGTATACATAAAACGGTCCCCCGTTCACTTTTTTTTTTTCTTTTCGCATGAAAACACACAATCCCGATCATGATTCATGACAATCTACACATCAAATGAAACCTTACAGTCTCCTCTTTTTGACTATGCAATTCATTTCCCTGCAAAACAATCACTCCCCGAGCACATGGGGCTTTTATACAGAAAAGCACAAAACTTAGCTTACTTAGCTTACCTTTGAAGGCTTTGCACAGGTCAAACTCTGTATTTCATCATAAACTTGGTCTCAATCTGTCCATAAGGATCCAGCGAATAAAATCCAGTAAAACAATTTAGTCCAAAATACGTGTTATATCCATTACGATGTGTGATCCGGCAGCATGCTCCCCCCTCCCCCCCTCCCCTTCCCCTTCTCTCCTTCGCTCCTGGCTGCATATGTGAGCAGAGGACCGAAGGAGAGAAGGGGAAGGGGAGGGGGGAAGGGGGGGGCCATCTGCAGCGCGGCTAAGCAGCTGTTAGCCGGAGCCGAGGCAAAGGATGAGCCCAAATGTCCTTCTGCGGCTCTCGTATTCAAAATGGCTGCCTCTACATGGGGAAGATCCCCCTTTTATGTGACTATATCTAAGTCCAAAAGAATACTTTGATTTCATGATGGAAGTGAAAAGGCTTGGAAAACAATGTATTTTTGAATGGGTATCTTCAATTTCAGTAATTAACAGGTAAAAATCTTACACACTGTCCCTTTAAGATTGTACAAAACATTTTTTTCCCCCCCTCAGATTGATCACTTTTTAGATTTCAAATTGTACTTTCTGGTTGGAAAACATGATAACACACTAGGGTGGGACTGACAAAAATGTAAGGAAACACCTTTATTTTTGTGAAATAATGTTTAAAGTCTCAGACAATGTTTTTTGTAAGTATAAATTGTGTCAAACTTTGGAAAGTGTGATGTCATCAATATATCAATATAGAACTTCCTGTAATTTAACATTTTTCAACTTTTCTTCATAAATTTCTTCATGATTGGTATAAAATTATAATTTATATTTACAACAGCTATTTTTCCACCAGATTAAGGCTGCGTCCCTTTACTCTTACTCTTCCCCTTCCCCTTTATCTACGTCTTTGTCTTGCCCCTCAATACCGAGCTGAGAGAGCTCGGGGTACGAATGTTCCCCTAAGAAACGGGACGCCACTCGATTACCGTTTGCGTCATCATCCCTTGCCTCTACCCGGCTGCTACGTCTACAGAGGCGACAACAATTGACGCAAACAAACGTAAACAAATGTCAAGGATTATCGGGTACCTCAGCTTGACAAAAAACTAGCTTGTTTATACATGAAAGTTTGATGAAAACGATAACGTCGGCTAAACAGACATCGCTACAATTAAAACTGCAACAACAGTTCACTAAAAGTAACGTAGAACATAAGCGTCATAATTATAAACCTGCTAAACGGTTAATCGATAATTCCAACTGCTGAAAATACATTTATGAGACTCCTTCGCCGATCGATGTGACGCTGCCATCCTGATCCCAAAACCTGCCTGAGCTCATAGGTGTACCCCTTCGTTTCAAGGGGTATGTAGCCCTCGGTCGTGGCCCTAGCCCTTGATCAAAATTAGAATCGGGACACCCCTTGCCCTCATGTGAACGCGCAAAACCAAGGGGTAGGGGTAAGACAGAGAAATGGGACACAGCCCAAGTACAAGACCCATCAATACTTGTCATACGCACTATAAGATTGTGACTAACATTATTTACTGTTGTCGCTCCGGTTAAGTCATTCCTTTCTGGTCAGGTTGTGTAAAAATAAAGCTCGGGTTAAAGCCTGACTTGAGGTTCAGACAGAGCGGTGCCTCTAGTTAGCATCACACCCCCAGGGAATGTTGATGACTTTAGCTGCAAAGTATCAATAAAGTAAGAAGCTTCAGACACTCGTGCTGCAAGACAAGAGTGACGACGACTGCGACCACGCTATTAAAGGTATAGCTGCACATATACAAGAAGTTGTAATGTTATCTGACACTGCAAATGATGGAAGAAATTACCTTTTTGATTTTTAGAATAAAACAATCCAAATTAAAAAAAACAAATAGCGAAAATGGACCAGCGACCAGCTCGTTATCATGATTTACAGATATTCATTGGAAGTGTCGACAACTTCATGGCTAACGCTGTAGTTTCTTTTATGGTGTTGTTTTAGATCAGGGGTGTCAAACATGCGGCCCGGGGGCAGGATCTGGCCCTCAGCTGATTTTCTATGAAAATATTTTAATTATATTTTAATTTTGTATTGAAATATTGGTAATTTTCTGCACCACTTCCCACCAGAGCAGCACAAATAAAGACTTGCCTCTTTCCAAACGCTCTTAAAGGACCATCGTTTTGACTGTTGACCGTGACACCCTCATCAGCAAAATGTCAAAAATGAGAAAAGTGGACGTCGAGTGCAGGATTTTCCAAGAAAAATTTACTAATTCCTATTTGTTCACGGAGGTGAATGGGAAACCTGTATGCTTGGTGTGTTTGTAACAACTGGCGGTGCTCAAGGAATATAATCTTAAATGCCACTACGAGACACGGCATTTCGAACAATACAATAACTTGAACGGAGAATTGAGGAATTGAGAAGACAAAAGGTAAACAAATTATTGCTGAGATTGAAGAAACAGCAGTCTGTAAAAGATAAGCGTTTCTCTGGACAAATATTTAGAGTTATTGCTATTTTTGGGGTATATTTGCCATGAGTTTTCTGATCCAGCCCCTTTGGGATCAAAGTAGGTTGGATATGGCCCCCGGACAAAAATGAGTTTGACACCCCTGTTTTAGATGAATATTGCAACAAACAATGATCATCGATTACATAAACACAAGCACAATGTGTCTTCTTTAAAAGACAAAAATCACTACGATTTGAGGTACTTTTTTCATTGCGTTTTTCATTTCACATTTGTAAGCATCAACATGGAAAAAACGCTAAAATATATGGTCTATACACTGATGCATTTCTCTTGACAAAATATATCTTACATTTTATACCACCGCTGTTGCCTCATATTATCAGAAACTCCTTATTTTGCCCACCACATTTTGTATGGTAAAGTCATTGAGGCGTCGATGGACCCAAAGGGAGAAACCTCATCCATCTGTGATAACACTCAGATTTCACACCATCTCCGCCCGTCTCTGCTTCGTATACTCTGCTGAAAGTTATTCAAAAGATCAAAAAGGAAGTTACGGATCCATTTCACCTCTGCTTTCACTCAAAACCCTGCAATGTTTGAAAAAAAAAGAAAAAAGGAAAAAAAAACTTCCTATAGCTCTAGCCTTTAGCCTGTCACGCCTTTGGGACTGTTGTTGCAATGAGGCCTTCACTGCTCATTAAACTGCTTGTGCGTGTGTTTTACGGGCTCTCAAAATGACACTGAACACATCATTAATAGCGGATCAGTCACATTTGATGTCAGTGGTTTTAACAGGGTTAGCTTCTGTGTAAGTAGCATGTGTTAGCGAAGTGGTTTACAGTGGTAAAAGCGCTTAAAAACGGGATCGAATTTCATATGCGAAAAGTGTCTGTAAAACATCTGAGCTGGTCTTGACAGCATGTTATTAGTTTTGTGTGTTACATAAAACCATATAGGTATTTGTGGGCTGGAATTTCTTCACTGGAGCCAGATAGACTGAGAACCTTGAGATCTTCGGATTTAAACTTATTTTAGCAAAACACCAGTTCAAAAATCCAAGTTTAATTAACATTAACATTTTAATTACAAATGTGCCCATCAGGGGCAATGCGATAAGAAATGTACAACTTAAATCACATTCAAATGTGATAAAAAAAATTTGATGAAAACTTTATTATTATGCGTTCTTGTGGCTTTAATTCTTTTTAAATTCTGCTTGTGGTCACCTTGGGATAAATATTTCACATTTTCTAACTTAAAATAAAGTCTACCTTTGGCTGATGGGCTTAAACTACGAGTTGTTCAGATTTTTGCCTGTGACACAACAATCTGGGCAAAACAAACTGAGCATTTGTGAGTGCTTATAGAAGACAACTTTGGATTATTGGATTCATGAAACAAGTGAGAAAAACGCATAAAAGAAGCAAAATACAACACTTTTAGTGATTTTGTGAATGTGATCTTATCTTATACTTGTTCTGGTACTGCTTAAGATCATTCTAAGGCCCTGTCTACACGGCAACGTTGTGGAGTGAATCCGATAAAAGTTTTTTTATCGTTTCGGTCTCGCGTCCACATGGCACCAGCATTCTGGGTACCCCAAAACGATATTTTTTGGGAACGGTTTCCAGAGTGGAAAACTCTGGCAACGTTACCGTTGCGGAGTCATCTGGATGAGTAGAACGGATTTGTTTACTCCTACGCAGGGCTCTCAAGTTTTGAGCGGGGTCGTGCGTGAGACTGCGTAATTTCCAAGGAGCGGGTGGGCAGGGAAGGAGGGGGGTGAACAATTTTTCCCGAGGAACGGGGGGGGGGGGGGGGCCAATGAAACTGCAGGACGACAACTACATCATCATTAAGGTAATGAACAAATCAACATCATTTTGGAAATTCCACACAGGCTACACAGGTTTTTTTTTTTTTTTGCTGAAATCGCGCGGTGCCTGCATTATCTAACCGATTTTCTGGGCACAGAAGCGCTGTGCGCTGCGCTTGATTTGCGTAACTAAATTTCAGCGTGAGAAATACCATGTGTGGCATGTGAGTGTGTGAACACGTCGAATTGCGTGTGTCACACTCTCAAAGTGTGAGACTTGAGAGCCCTGACTCCTACGTCACAACCACATGGCCAGAACAAATAGCAGCCTCGCGCACAACATTCATTTGTAACAAGACAGGGACCATGGCGGACACCAGAGTAGCAGTAGTAGCAGTGCTGCAGTCACTGCTAAGTTTACTTGCGTTATTGAAAGAAAATGTACTGCAGTTATACCAACTAGGCGAGCAGCAGACACGCTTACAGCACAACATGCCCCAGATTCTTTTAAACCCGCCACGGTGTGTTACTAGACGTGACAAAAGATGGAGATTTTGGGTGAGACCTGGAAGAACAAGTAGCTGGTGGGACAACTTTGTGAATGGCGTTGTCGTGGACGCAGAATGGAGAGAGAACTTTCGGATGCGCCTTACTTCTTCTATTGTTCTGGAGTATCCGGTGGGACGGGCTTACAGCGCACATAGAGGCGTGGCATGTATATTGCGTCGTTTTCAGCAAGCGTTCCATTGCCATGTGTACGTGATATTTTACTGATCTGTTCCCAGTGTGGACGTGATTTTTTTTTTTTACCTGGTAAGAAAAAATCCTGAGTTGCGTTGCCGTGTGGATGTAAAGGTTCATTTCTGCTCTGTGAATTTGATTTTTTATTATCGATACCTGCTCAATGAGTATGAGAAGACAGTTTTAGTATTTGACAACCCTACTGCCTTGTCATCGTAAAATTATAACATTTTCCCCAGAATCCAAATAACTGCAATGCTGCCTTTTATTGCCAAGCTTTTAATTAAAATTCAACTTCTTGTTATACGCAGCATTTTGAAATTGCTTCCTGCTCATATCAACATATTTAGTTCTGAATTGATTATCACTATGGCAACAGACCAAATTTTCCATCATTATGAAATCCGCGGGAAGGTCCATTGTTTGATCCAGTCTCTTTTCTCTGCAGCCTTCTTCTAAAACATGTCCTCAAAAGGTCCTCAACATTTGATGGACTCTTCACCAAAAAAGTTGCACAATGCACCTTTAACTTTGCATGAAGAGGTGGAAGTTGGCGCGTGTAAACTCCTGGTGTATGGTCTCCAGCAGGTCGTCCCCCTCCTGCGCCCCCCGAGCTCCCTCCTGTCTGCGGCCCTGCTCGGGGCCCCGGAGGACAGGGGCCAGCTGGAGCTCAGGCGTGTAGGTGAAGCTGTAGGGGGTGCGGAAGATGAGCCCGTCCAGTCTGATGATGGACAGTGGGACAGTGATGGTCCTCCGGAGACAGCGCCAGCTCTCAGAGAAGACAGAGACGTCAGGGACCACACACACCAGGGACTTGGGGGATCTGAGGACAAAACAGTAAGGGTCATTTTTAAAGTCAATGTCTACTAGTGGGGCTACATCTACCCGACAACACTCCTGGATTTCTTTTTCGCGGGATGATAAAAATTTGCATCCACACACGTGTCGGATCAGTAAATATTCGTGTCCACACAAAAACGGAGCGCTGAGTGAAAATGCTGTAATACATATGCCACACCGGTATTTGGTGCTGTAAACAGGAAACAGCCAGAGCCACCGGAAACAATACTACAAAGCATGCACATAAAGTCCTTTCTCTTCCGCAAACAAGCATTGCGACGTCTTCATTTTTCAAAAGCTGCGTTTTGCTCATCCACACGACAACACGACCCCAGCGTTCTCAGATTTCTCCACTCTGGAACCCATTTTCAAAAAACACAGTTTTCGCCCACCAAAAATGCCGGCGCAGTGTGGACAAAAGGCCAAAACGAATAAAAACTTCTTCGTTTCCACCAAAAAACGTAGTCGTGTGGACGGGCCCTTAGTCAGGTGCTACTTTTAAGATAAGATAAGATAAGATAAGATAAGACTTTATTGATCTCACACAGGAGAAATTTATTTGTCACAATAACTCCAGGTAGGGACAGTTTGAACAAGAAGACAAGTGCATGCAGGCAAAAAAAGGCATAAAGATAGGTGATAATAATAATTTAAAAAATAAGTAATAAATCGAATAATAATAATAGTAGTGATAATAATAAAAAACAGTGACAGGGAGAGTATTGAAAAAATTGGAAAAACGATATTGCACGATAGGAGTATTGAAAAAACAACAATATTGCACATTGGGAAAACGATATTGCACGGTAGGACTATACAGTAGAATTATACAGTCTGATGGCGGTGGGGATGAACGATCTGCGGTAGCGCTCCTTCTTGCACGGGGGGTGCCTCAGTCGGCTGCTGAAGGAGCTGCTCAGCTCCTCTACAGTCCGGTGCAGAGGGTGAGAGGTGTCGTCCATGATGGACGTGAATTTGGCCAGCACCCTCCTCTCAGCCACCACCTCTACAGAGTCCAGAGGACAGCCCAGGACAGAGCTGGCCCTCTTGACCAGCTTGTTGAGTCTTTTTCTGTGTCTTGAGTCTTTTTTAGAGCAGTGTTTCCCAACCAGGGGTACAAGTACCCCTAGGGGTACGCGAGCACACTGCAGGGGGTACTCGGCAGTGTTGCTGTCAGGCGCAGGGGGAGATTTTTTGAATTTTTTTATTCTAATTTGAGTAAATTTGAGTTAAAGAAAAGAGAAAATGCCTGAGAATTAAATTTTCAAATTAAGGAGATGAAATAAAATGATTTTCATTTAATAATCCGTTGTGTCACGTTCTACTTTTGGATAATTATCGACACGTATGAGTGAGGGGGTACTTGAGGTATGACAAAAAGGCTCAGGGGGTACACAAGACAAAAAAGGTTGGGAAACACTGTTTTAGAGGATACCTGATGTGCAAAGTTTGAGAAGTCACTTGTCGTGTTTCCTACTCTGCTTCAGCGCTGATCCTTGCGTTGGTTCAGTCTTACAATCAGTATAAAAATTCATAAAAAACAGATATTTGAGAACCAATATGTATCAGAACCATCAGGTTACGTTTATGTGTCACGATATCTGTCATTTTTATTTTTGTTTTACTTTTATGTGAAGCACTTTGGCCAGATGACATTGTTTTAAATGTGCTAAATAAACTTGAAAAGTATAAGAATTGGTTGTCCGTCTTTGAGACTCACAAATGATCACTTTAATAGTAATATTTCTCACAACAAAAATAATTTAGAAGCTCTATGTAACTTTTCCAGCGCTCATTTCTATGGAGATGTTAATGCTTTACTTAGGATGGCCCACAATATGCCATTAAGCTTATCTGTCTTGCAATTAGGTACAGGTTTAATACAAGACTAGCCTCAAACACAAATGTCACTTTATCAAAACCAAGAACTAATGTACTGAAAGCAACGTTTCTCTATAGAGCCATTTCTCACTGGAATGTGCTGCCACAACACATAATGCTCATACTAAATCATGCTGTTTTTAAAAAATGTGTTAAGAAATTACTATTTGAAAATGCTATAAGTTGAATGTCACATATTTTAAGTGTTTGGTATGTGTTTTTGATAATGTAACTTAAACTCAGTGTTTTGATTTGGCTGTTTTGATGGTGCTTAAAATGTACAATCATACCTCACCTTACGAAAGACCCAACTAACGAATAATCCAAGTTCCCAATCACCTTTACGTAAAATTTTCGTCTCTGAATACGAAAAAAAAATTCAAGTTATGAAACGCGAAATCTCAAAAATTCAAATAGTGCGCGCTCGGCCTCGCAGCCGCCCGAATCCCCCATTGCGACTCTACTTACGAAAAAAATCACGTTACGAAACCACTTCTGGAACGAATTAATTTCGTAAGGTGATGTATGACTGTATTAAAATGTATTGTACAGTGGTACCTCACCTTACGAAATTAATTCGTTCCAGAAGTGGTTTCGTAACATGAATTTTTCGTAAGTTGAGTAGCTATTTCAATGGAAAAGGCCTGATCCTGAGGCCTGAAAGTTTTTTTTTTTTAATAGTGTAACTTTTTTTTTATAGTGTAACATTGGTTCTGCGTCCTGATTGGCTAAGAGACTAGACCAGGACTAAACGTGGACTAAACCAGGTCTAGACCAGAACTAAACCAGGTCTAGACCAGGTCTAAACCTGGACTGGACCTGGACTAAACCAGGACTGGACCAGGTCTAGACCTGGACTAAACCAGGATTAAACTACCACGTGCCGCTCTTTGCTGGTTTTGTGCGGCTGGTTTGTGGCTTGGGCTCCAGAGGACGCGGTCCGGGCGCCGCGGTTCTATCTCGTGCTCGCAGCCCCGGTGCCGGTCGTGCAGACCAGGACTAGGGGTGCTCCTCGCACCGGCCGGTGCGTGCTCCTCGCGCGGTGCGTTCATGTCTCCGCGCTGCTTCCGGAGTCGTGTCTCCCCCCACGCTTCACTATTTAATACATTTTGTTGAAAATCTTGCGTGTTCGGCGCCAGAGCTAAGAGGCCGAGAAAGGTGCTTTTTGAGTGGGGATAACAGCGGGGCGTGCATCTGAGCGCGCATTATTCGAATTTTTGAGATTTCGCGTTTCGTAACTTGAATTTTCTTTCGTATCTAGAGACCAAAATTGAACGTGAAGGCATTTCGTAACTTGGATTTTTTGTATGTAGGGTCTTTCGTAAGGTGAGGTACCACTGTATTTTAAATTGGACCCCAGAAAGACTAGTTTCTGTGTTTGTAGAGACTAATAGGGATCCCTAAATAAACAAATAAACAAATTAGTAAACAGGCTCAGCTCAGCACAGATCTGACATGGAACTTTGTCTGATGGTGTCATCAAATGAACATCTCCATGGAGACAAGCAAGCGATAGCACCTCCATCAGAAAAGTTATATAATGCACCTTTAATTTCACACTGTGGTTTTCATATCCAAAGTTGACTCCACAATTACCTTGACTATGTATTTTCTTCTTATTAAAACCCCACTCCTCGAAACCTACTGCATATATAGAATCGCTTACATTGAAATAAACGTGTGGGCATTATATAACCCTCTTTGCTGACTGTCTGACTTTCTGATGTTTTTCATTCAAACCTTACTCAACCTCGCTGCTGCTGTGCGGGAGACTCACGTTTCTAATTGGCTCCAGTCCTTTCACACAGACTGCTCATTGTGATGCTGTACAAACACATTGTAGGCTACCTCTGCTGCTGATGGGGGCATATCCGCAGATGGGACACCCCGACCAAGCCATGCCTCAGCACTTTGCATTATGGGTGTGGGGTCTGGCGAGGGCCCTGACGTCAAAAGGGGGCTCCGGTTCTGAGTAGTGGCGTGATTACGGTTAGGCTATTTTAGAGCGAGTTTAGACCATGAAGGTTAGATTTAACTGAAAGGTCTTTATGCGGGCTGGGGGAGGGTTGGCGAAGGCTCAGAGAAAGGATATGGACACATAGAGAGAAAGCGGTAAAACTGGGTGTCACGCAGAGTTTGAATTAAAATCAGAGGAGGGATGCTTTGAAGAAAATGTTTTTGAGCAGGGGTGTCCGGGGGCCAGATCAGGCCCTCCAAGACCTTTAATCTGGCCCTCAGCTGATTTTCTATTAAAATATTTTAATTATATTTGAATTGTCTATTGAAATATTGGTAATTTTCTGTGCCGTGTTTCTGCGCTGCTTTTCTGCACAGCTCAGCATAGCAGCGTCTCCAGCGCCTCTGTGCGTGGCCGCCACCAGAGCAGCACAAATGAAGACTCGCCTCTTTCCAAACGCTCTTAAAGGACGATCGTTATGACTGTTGACCGTGACACCCTTATCAGCAAAATGTCACAAATTAGAAATGTGGACGCCGAGTGCAGGATTTTCCAAGAAAAATTGACTAATTCCTATTTGTTCATGGAGGTAAATGGGAAATCTGTATGCTTGTGTTTCAGGTTGTTAATAGATTTGCATTTTTCTGCACAAAATTTGGACTATTTTTGGAGTACAGTGCTCCCTCGCTCTATCGAGGTTCACTGTTTGTGGCCTCGCTGTTTCGCAGTTTTTTTGTTTTTAATTTTTTTATATTTTATATAATTTATATAATTTTTTTATAGTGTAACATTGTGTTCTGCGTCCTGATTGGCTAAGAGACTGTAGACCTTTGCCGATTGATAGATGGGGGACGCGGGGGGGACCGGGACCAGACTGGACCTAGACCAGGACCAGACCGGGACTAGACCGGTATTTGACCAGGACTAGACCAGGACTAAACGTGGACTAAACCAGGTCTAGACTAGAACTAAACCAGGTCTAGACCAGGTCTAAACCAGGTCTAAACCTGGACTGGACCTGGACTAAACCAGGACTGGACCAGGTCTAGACCTGGACTAAACCGGGACTAGACCAGGTCTAAACCAGGATTAAACCACCACGTGCCGCTCTTTGCTGGTTTCGTGCGGCTGGTTTGTTGCTCGGGCTGAGAGGACACGGTCCGGGCGCTGCGGTTCGATCTCAGCCGGTCGTGCTGCTCTGTTACGGATTTGACCACGATGACGGGTGCACGTGTCGCACCCTTCTCCAAGGAGTTGGTGCGTGTCGCGTCCTGGGACGTGGCAGTGTCTTTGGATCAGCGCGGTGCTTCCTGCGGATCCAGTGACTCATGTCTCCGCTCCCCTCGCACGTCCGCCGGGGCTTCCGGAGCCGTGTCTCCCCCCATGCTTCACTATTAACTCATTGACTGCCGGAGACGGATAAATACGTCCCCTCAAATCCAAACGTAGACTGCCGGAGACGGATAAATACGTCAATTGCGTTTTTTAGCGGGGGTTGCTAGGTTACGACCTGGAGCAACTTTTAAGGTGTAATTCGTACATCCCAACCTGTAGATAGCGATCGTGTGCCCATCGGAGACGCGGAAGACAGGAAAAGATCAGCACATGTGTAGTGTAGTGTAGTGAGAGAGAGTCAAGATGGCGAGGAGAGCGAACGAGGGAAAACGGTTCACTGTCGTCGTCCTCCTCCCTCCTCCCTGATATACCCGCGCCTCGGTCTGCCTTGGGCAGAGACACTTGCGCACCTCCATCGCCCTGCTCAGACACATGTGCACCTCCATCGCCCTGCTCCGAAACATGCGCGCCTCCATCGCCCTGCTCCGAAACATGCGCGCCTCCATCGCCCTGCTCCGAAACATGCGCGCCCGCACCTCCCTGCTCCGAAACATGTGCGCCCGCACCGCCGCCCCGGGCAGACGAGACCGCTGCTCCGACCTACCCGCACCCGGATCGCTCGCCTCAGGCAGACCTAACTGATCCGGCGTGTATCTGCAGCCTGTCTCCGCGGTGTCTCTGCAGCCTGTCTCCGCGGTATCCCGCATCACAGGTCTGCTCCGGAGGCACTCATTTCGTGAGCCAGACCCCGATTCATCTGATGAGCCGTCAGGATCAAGTGGAAGCAGGAGATCTTCGCCTCCAGAGAGGCATGGGATGGGTAAGAAGAACTAACTAACTAACTAACATGATGCTGCTGTTGTGTGGTAATTGTGAAGGAATTTTCTATTTACAGAGCCTTCAACCAGCAGAGGACCAACCCCCCCTCCTGCTCGCAAAGCGAAGAAAGGTAAAAAAAATATATTATATATATAAATAAATAAATTGTGTGTGTGTATATATGTATAAAAAAGTGTCTATTCTCCACATCACACTGCAGCAATACAAAATAAAAATACAATTAGGTCATGTATATTTCTATCATTTACAGGTGGTGCATCTGGAGTGGCAAGAACAACCACACATGCCACACATCTACTGTCTGCATATTATCATGGTGGCAGGTGGTCACCATGTCATGCCAGGCTAACACCGTGACCTTCTTGTTGTGCCTCATAACTTTTCCCCCTGCCCCCAGGTCACTCTTTTTTGTCCCTGATCCCATTTGGTTCCCCCCTGGTTCTTCCCCCCTGTTTCCCCCCTGGTTCCCCCCTGTGTGTCCCACAGACTCACACACTGACACAGAATTATAAAAATTGTCCATATACATGGTGTAGCCATGACAGTGACAGTGTCAAGATGCCGGAGACAATCTCTACTTGCCGGGGACAAGCAGAGATTGTTTTTGATCTAGGAGATCAAAAACAATCTCTGCTTCATACCATCTATGCAAATGTTTTGCCCAGGTTGGTACGTGTTTTTAAATTTTTATAATATAGTCCAACACTGGGCGGATTTTATAGAGATTGTCCCCGGCATCTTCTAATGACCTGTCACTATCAGCTGAAACCTGTTTCTTGGCATTGTTTTTGAAAAGTTTTTTTTTTTTTTTTTATTGTGTGAAGAATCCCTCAGTCGTCCAGGTAGAATCCATGGCAAAAGGAGAAATTCAATTTGTCAACTGGACCCAGTACCTGTCCAGTTGACAAATTGAATTTCTCCTTTATTTATTTATTTATTTATTTTATTTTTTTTATTGTTGTATATTGTATTGTTTTATGTATGTTGTATACTTATGTATGTTGTTCTGATCTCAAATTTTGTTCTCAAATTTTGTTTTGTTGATTGTTGTCAATTTGTATATAGTTATATTTCTTATATTTGTAAATAAAAGTGTACTTTGTCATCAAAAATATCTTTCTCTGTTGTTTTAGATGTTTGAGATGTCACTAAATCAATAAGTATTGATGTCAAAGTCACTGATCTGCTCGAAATCCTTCTTTTCACAAAATGCTCCATTTCTCCAGTTTTTGTCAAAAACCAGTGTTTTTGCTGAAACTTCCCTATGTTCTACTATCAATTACTTGAGAACCGAAAAGGTTAGAAGCATAATTTTTTTTCCAGGTGAAAGAAGAGAGTCAACACTTTATTTTGATGTGTATCATGTTTATATAGTCAAAGAACTCAGTATTCTGTGAGTCTTGAAAAATCAGTGAAAATGACCAAAAAGCTCTGGCAGTCAAAGGGTTGACATTGTGAAAACAGGCCGGCAGTGAATGAGTTAATAAATTTTGTTGAAAATCTATAAAAGTTTTGAGTGTTTAAATGAGAGAGAAATGTGAGAAAAGGTTCATTCCAGTCTGAGAAAAGTGTATAATGTGTGTGGTGAGGCATTTACAGCCTTAAAACATGTAGAATAACTGTAAAATATAAAGTTGTCCTACTTCACGGATTTCTCTTATTGCGGGTTATTTCTGAAACCTAACCCCCGTGATAAATGAGGGATTACTGTATATACAGCTCTGGGAAAAAAAAGAAATAAGAGACCACTGCAAAATTATCAGTTTTTCTGATTTCTTTAAACTACTGACAACATTTCCCCTAAATTCCAAATAAATTATTATCTTTTAGAAGATTTATTTGCAGAAAATGACAAATGGTCAAAATAACAAAAAAGATACATGTTTTCAGACCTCAAACAATGCAAAGAAGCAAGATCAAATTCACTTTAAAACAACATAATACTAATGTTGACACTTAAAGGTACAGTGTGTAGGATTCGTGGCGCATAGGTGGTTAGTAGCTATTCCACTTCCTCTTTTGGCTACGGCAGACCTCGAGGGTCACCCGGGCGCGTCGTAGCGCCGACAGTGCGAGCCCGCGCACGATCCGCGCACCGCTGTATACATAAAACGCGGTCCCCCTTCACTTTTTTTTTTTTCTTTTCGCATGAAAACACACAATCCCGATCATGATTCATGACAATCTACACATCAAATGAAACCTTACAGTCTCCTCTTTTTGACTATGCAATTCATTTCCCTGCAAAAGAATCACTCCCCAAGCACATGGGGCTTTTATACAGAAAAGCACAAAACTTAGCTTACTTAGCTTACCTTTGAAGGCTCTGCACAGGTCAAACTCTGTATTTCACCATAAACTTGGTCTCAATCTGTCCATAAGGATCCAGCGAATAAAATCCAGTAAAACAATTTAGTCCAAAATACGTGTTATATCCATTACGATGTGTGATACAGCAGCATGCTTCTTTACACGAGGTTTCCCCTTCCCCCTCCCCTTCCCCTTCTCTCCACGAGGCTCCCCCTTTCCCCCTCCCCTTCCCCTTCTCTCCTTCGCTCCTCCGCTCCCAAATGCGCGCTGCATTTGGGAGCGGAGGAGCGAAGGAGAGAGGCTGAGCAGCTGCTAGCAGGAGCCGAGGCGAAGGATGAGCCCAAATGTCCTTCTGCGGCTCTCGTATTCAAAATGGCTGCCTCTATATGGGGAAGATCCCCCTTTTATGTGACTATATCTAAGTCCAAAAGAATACTTTGATTTCATGATGGAAGTGAAAAGGCTTGGAAAACAATGTATTTTTGAATGGGTATCTTCAATTTCAGTAATTAACAGGTAAAAATCTTACACACTGTCCCTTTAAGAAGAGTTCAGAAATCAATATTTGGTGCAATAACCCTTATTTTTAATCACAGCTTTCATGTGTCTTGTCATGCTCTCCACAAGTCTTTCACATTGTTCTTGGGTGACTTTATTCCACTCCTGGTGCAAGAACTGGAGTAGCTCAGCTTTGTGTTTGTGTTGGAATTCAACAGACGCTGGAATGGAATGGCTGTAATACATGTAGAGATGCTGATTTCAGAAAAAAAAGCAGTGGTCTCTTATTTTTTTTCCAGAGCTGTATACCATGAGTTTTCTGATCTGGCCCCTTTGGGATCAAAGTAGGTTGGATACAGCCCCTGGACCAAAATGAGTTTGACACCACTATTTTTGAGGGAATAAGTTGTACAGTAGAATTATAGGAAGAGAAATCATTGGTGGTAGACCTAGGTGATAATACAATTTAATAAAGTTTTATTTTGTTCCCAGTAGGGCTGCAGTCCTCCCCTCGAGACACTGTATTGATCCCAAGGGAAATTCAAGTTTTGCTGTCAAACGTCTCAATGCAGTTTAACAGGAGGACCGGTCAGGGAGGGTCAGCAGATCTGTGTCAGGGCAGTTTTCAGGAGAGAAAGAGCCAAAAGTGTCCCTCCTCTGAAAGATCTGAGCATTTCCTCTAGACGATCTTCTACCACATTTGCTGCATTTCTTAGTTGGTTAAAGCCCCATGACCTGATGTTGAAAATTGAGGTGAAAAAACAAAAACTTTAAAACACTGCTCAGTGTGTCCATCAGGTAAATCACATGGGAGATAGTACGAATGAAGCAAAATAGGACAACAGGTATGTTTTTTGATGAGGGGACAATGTCAGAACGTGGTTAAAAGCTCAAAAGAATCATTTACAGTATTAGATTAGGGTTTATGTTTGGTTTGGAGTGTGTGTGAATAATAAGCTGCTGTTGAGCTCAGTGGCTTCTCAAACCAAAATGAAAATGTGGAGGGATATTGCTAACAACCATTCAATGTCAAAACTATAGCAGTCAAAGATTTTACGTTTATTTTACTTCAAATTATAAGTGATATTAGTTTATAATTGTGAGTCCACTGCAAACAAACCATAGACCAATGAATCTAATAAATACACTTTATTGTACATGTAGTGGTTCAAATCAAGCGTAAATCCATATATGGCTGTAGTTCAATGTCTCTGAAGACTGTCTACTATAGTTAGTAGGTCGGCCTGTCTGGTATGTGATGTGTAAATGTGTAGATCTAGGGCACTGCTTTACGAGAGTCTGACTCAAACTTAACTGTACGTTTTCATTTAGTGTGCCTCCTACGCTGGGCCTCTGCAACTACTACAATCATTGGAAGTGAGTGCTCAACCTATATTCTGAATACTTAAAATACTTTCACATTGAGTTGTATTATTTTATAGAGTAAAAGCATGATATAGTGATAAAAACACCTTTATATTCCTTATGCATTTATTTATCAATTATTATTAGTATTAGTTTAGATGGACCACTATGGAACCAACCTGGATGACTGCCGGATTACACAAACACAAGGCCTTATGGTAATATAAGAGAAAATATTATGATTTAATCCTGCAATTTACATTCTGTTGTTTAAATGATGAGTCATTGTGGACTGCATTTACACTAAACTGTGTAACTTTTCTTCTGTCACCAGGTTCTGTCACCAGCTCATCTCCATGTAGATGTTATCGTTTTGTCTGGAATGTCTCAGTATGGCATCAAACATATCCATCTTGCATTTACTCAATAACATGGGCTGTTATTTTTCTAATCACTTGCATTCTTACTGTAAGAACGCAAGTGATTAGATCTGACACGGCTCAGTGCCATCACCTGTTGTCTCCGTACAGATAAACAAGCGTGATACAATACCGTGGAACATTCCAGGCAATATCTCAATGAAGAGAAGCAAATGACAGCCCCTCCACCAGAAAAGTTACACAATGAACCTTTAATCTATTTGTCCAAGCTGAAAGTGTAGATTCTAAGCTTTCCAACAATGCCTTACAGATGGAAATATGAGAAAATTTGTAGAATTCACACACATACACCTTAGTCCTGGTTCAGACCTGGTTCAGACCTGGTTTAGACCTGGTTTAGACCTGGTTTAGTCCCAGTTTAGTCCCAGTTTAGTCCCAGTTTAGTCCTGGTTTAGTCTGGGTTTAGTCCTAGTTTAGTCTTGGTTTAGTCCTGGTTTAGACCCGGTTTTAATCACGGTTTAGTCCTGTTTTAGTCCTGATTTAGGCCCCTGCTGTCAGCTAATATGTCCCTTTGATGCAGAAATAATACGATAATATGACTCAGCCCATAAGAACGCGTCAGCTCTGTTGTAACAGTTCATGCATTCATCATTCATTCATCTTCTTCCGCTTTTTCCATTTTCTGGGTCGCGGGAGCAGCAGTCCAAGCAGATCTGCTTCACAGCCCCATTAATCCTCCCGCGGATGGTGGGTCCACTGGAGGACGGCCCACATCACAACAGGCCTTGATGTATCTTCTGCCATGGGGGCTACCAGTGTAGCATTAATGTAGCAAGATAAGGATTTTCTCCAGTTTCATGAAATGCTGCGTACATACAGTGGTACCTCACCTTACGAATTAATTTTTCGTAAGTTGAGTGGCTATTTCAATGGAAAAAGCCTGATTCGTTCCAAGGCCCCGTTCCAAGTTTTTTTTTTTAATAGTATAACTTTTTTTTATAGTGTAAGACTGTGTTCTGCGTCCTGATTGGCTAAGAGACTGTAGAGCCAGGACTAAACGTGGAATAAACCAGGTCTAAACAAGGTCTATACCCGGACTGGACCAGGACTAATCCTAGACTAAACCAGGACTGGACCAGGTCTAGACCTGGACTAAACCAGGACTAGACCAGATGGATTAAAGCGCCGCGTGCGGGTCTATTTCCTGGTTTCGTGCTAGCTCTGCTATTAGCAGCAGCACCGATGTACCTCACAAGTCACGGCTGAGGCGAGCAGTGAGGAGGGGAGGGGATGTGCCTCCCCGCACGTAGTCCGAGCTCATGAACGAACGCATGCAAGAGCCGCGGTGGTTTAATCCTGGTTTAGACCTGGTTTAGACCTGGTTTATACCTGGTCTAGAGGAGGCACGGTTTGAGCACGGGTCTCGTGCTCGCAGCCCCGCGCCGGGTCATGCTGCGCTATCACACACGTGTTCGCGCGCACACTTCTCCGCCCTTCCCTTCCCCCCACGCTTCACTATTAATACATTTTGTTGAAAATCTATGAAAGTTTGAGTGTTTAAACGAGAGACAAATGTGAGAAAAGTTTAAATCCAGTCTGAGAAAAGCGTATAATGTGTGTGGCTGAGCGCGCATTATTTGAATTTTTGAGATTTCGCGTTTCGTAACTTGAATTTTCTTTCGTATCTAGAGACCAAAATTTAACGTGAAGGCGTTTTGTAACTTGGAATTTTCGTTTGTTGGGTCTTTCGTAAGGTGAGGTACCACTGTATTGACGAGGATCTCTCACAGCTGATTGGCGAACAGGCGCAAATACAACAGCGCTAATCGTCAAGCTGGAGCGCAGTTTGGACATGTGGGGATTTTCCTCAGACAATTAATATTTTTGACTGTTCTTCATTTTATTAAGCTACGTTTACGGCTTCTGGGGTAGAATATTAAATTAGGGGTTTGCCAGTCCGTGCCTCCGATCATCACAAATCACTTACTCACACACCACATTCATACAGTACAAAGTATTAGCGAAGTGTCTTGCCAAAGAGTATAACAAAAGCAGGACTTGGGCGACGCTGGAATCATAGGAAACATCCGAACCAACCTCAATGACCCGACATGGGCTGGTGTTTCCCAAAAATGTAACAGTGCAATAAAAGTAAATGACATGTATTTAAAGCACAGGTATGAATTTACTGTCAACACATTTTTGTTCCTCCCATCAGTTTAGATTTCCACGGTCAAGAACATAACACAACCGTAAAGGCTGTACCTGAATTTTTCCATGTAATAAAGTAAAAATTGGTTCGCCTCAGTAGATGTATCGTAAAAGTGTCTCTTAAGGTAAAAACTAGACTGTTGTGTGTTGTCTGCATCTAATTACATCATCCACGAACCAGGAAGAAACGCAGGTGCCCGTTAGCATGCTCGTTGCTAACGGGCACCTGCGTTAGCAAGTAGCAGAGCAAAAGTCCGCTTTGCTCTCTGAAAGTTGTGAAAAGTGCTTAGAGCCTTGTAAAGATTAACTAGAATGCTAAAAATGAGTTAGGGTGGTTCTGTTAATGTTTTAAGCCAGTAAAAATAAGGTAAGGCCAATGGAGTCGACTGTGGGAGGACAAAGGGGTCTGTTTTCCAGGGCCCAGATTTGGAAGGAAGGGGTTTGGATTGGCAGCAAGGGTCAAGCTATGGTGTATATTAAAAATTATATTGTAGGTGTATGAACTTCAAAAACACAGGAGCTTCATGGATTGTTGGAAGGAAGCGAGCATTTTTGAGCACTAAAATGAAACACAAAATATTACAAGTTTAATCTGAACAAATTCAGGAAATGGTTATAAAGCAGAGCAAAAAACATATATGAGAGCTTTTGCACGTTTGAAAATATTTTGTAATGACATAAGGTAACCACGGTCCCATTTGAAGTTAAGACAATTTTGATAAAATGTCATCCTTCATTTTTTTTTTTTTTTCCTATGCTGTGCAAGCCAGTCTGATACTGCCAACTTAGTCCTTGTTATCAGAGGTACTACTAGAGAAGCATAGCCGGTTTGAACTTTGCTTGAATGAACAATACAATAATGTCTTATGTAATGTCAGTTGGGTCTTGTACTGATGGTAAATAAATTGTAAACAAATTAGTTGAGATAGTTTCAGAAGAATTCAGGGTAGTGAGCTCCTCTCTGCAGCTAGATATAAGCCAGGGCTCTCAAGTCTCACGCATTGAGAGTGTGACACACGCAATTCGACGTGTTCACACGCTCACATGCCACACATGCCACGCTGATTTTTTTTTTTTTTTGTGCCCAGAAAATCGGTCTGTGTGGCTCAGTTTATGCAGGCACCACGCGTTTTCGGCGAACCCCTTCCCTTCCTCCTCGCCCCACTCCCCCCTCCCCGCGCAGCTCAGCGAGTGTCTAAGCGCGCACTGCACTGTCAGTAGGGTGACCACCGGCATGAAACAGGAAAGGAGGACACTTGTGTCCAAAAAGGAGGACAAAGGCCCTAAAGTGAGGACACCTTGTTTTTGTTTTTTTTCCCTTGGGGGGGGGGGGCTGTTGTAATGCTGGCTATTACAACATGGATATAGCCATGTCCAACGTTTACTGTAAATCAGGGATGAAAGAGCTTTTAGCGGATCTCCGCTTTTTATTCAGCCGCGGGGTCATTTTTTTATATCTGCAAAGTGCGAGCCGCGCGAGGGGGGGGGGGGCATTTCGGATGTCGCGCACAGGGATCCAAGGAGCGCTCAGGGAGTTAGTGTGTGTTTGCTCAGACACATTAAAAATTAGGGGGAACATTGGCCATGTCCCAATTCCAAGTATTACTAGTCGCAATAGAATCATATTTTTGTCTGTAGGGAACAAGGAGCAGACCACCCGGCTCATTGGGCTGAGGCGGGATCTGTTCCATTTCGCAGACGCCCATGTTATCCCCGGACTGCACTCAGGGCTCAGTGAGTATGCACCGCCTCAACTGCAGACTGAGACCACACTCCGAACCGTGCATTCGCTGAATTGGGAAACGGCGAACATCGCAGAGTAGCAAGTGTAAATAATGGGTGGCGATTTATGACGATTTATGCAACGGTGGCCGACGAGGGTCCGAAAGGAGGACAAAATGTAAAAAAGGAGGACACGTGACAGACGGCCGGACAGACAGCTCTAATACCGGACTGTCCGGACGAAATCCGGACAAATGGTCACCCTAACTGTCAGTGAACGACAAAACGGAGAACCATCAAGTAATAACTTCATTTATATAACTCGTTGCTTTGTAGTTTAAGTTTGACAAACATTTACACAGGGCTCTGTGTAAATGCAATCGCAATTCACACGGCATTTCTCACGGCATTTCTCACGCAATTCAAGCCCCCCCCCCCCCCGCTCCTCGGAAAAAATTGTTCATTTGCGGGCCTTTTCTGCATTGGAAAAAACACAGCTCAAACGGGCGATTCTGAACAAGGAAACTTTCTGACGTCACACGGAAAACGCAGTTCCACCCCCCGTCTGGATGTCTACCCACCGTCTCTGGAAATCACACCCAGAGAGTTTGGACCGCGAATGAGCTACGCAATGTGAAATGCGTTTTTTAATTTGCCTGGAGGCACGTGTGAGGATGTGTGTCGGATGTCCTTTATCCGACCCTCTGGACCTCTGAAACAGCAGTGGTTTAATTTTATTTTCTGTGAAAATGTGTTTTTTTCATTGAAACGGCTCTCCTTTCTTCCTTCGCGCATAAAACACGGAAGTGGGGACAGCACACAGCGCACCGCTAAAACAAGGAACCAGCGGCGCACCAGCGGTGTTTTTTTCTTACCTGCCTTAGGACTACGGATGTAAATTAGCCATTGTGCCGGCAAATTTACATCGAAGCTCTCTGCTGACATGCTGATTTATATGCATTGTCCTAATTTAAATAAAATAAATACATAAAATTAAATTTGCTTCTTAAATATAAATAAAGGTAAAAACTTCCAATCCTTTAATGACTGTTTTGAATAATGAATCCCAAAGACACAGCTGCCATTGAAGAGCTGAAATCCCATCTCAACAAAACACTACTCCATGTATTTGATGAGAACATTACAGTTAATGTGGAAACGTCCATGTTACATAATCTAGGACCTAAAATAGTTTGTACTCACTTGAACATAGTCTCTGCTTCATGACTCCCAAACCACACTTTGACATGTGGGCTGAAGTTCTCTCCGTTGATCTCCAGCATCGCAACATGTCCGCCACCATTTACCTGCCAACGCAAAGCATGTTTACTCTACCTCCTGTGCACGTTAGCTTAGCACGTTAGCATACATGTACCTGTACTGTGGAGCCCGAGAGACCTACCTCCAGTGCAGAAATGACGGGGAACGGGCTGACAGGGCTTTGGGCGTGAGCCAGGCCCTGGTTAAAGCTGAACTCCACAGACTCCACCCCAATGATGGTCCAACAAGAGCCGTCGTTCAGAATCACTCGGCTGGGGTCCCGCGTTGGGCACTGAGCCTGGGGGAAGAGGCCATAAAGACATGTAAAAAGCGGAGAATTTGGATTAAAAGTGACAGTTTTAAGTATACCGCAAATAAATTGTGAAATGTAATTTAGAGCAGCAAGGTAAAGTTATGTAATATCTGTGCGCTTGCCAGAAATAGTGTACACGTTGAAAAGGTACTACTATTCATAATACAAGTACTTAAAATGTGTATATTGGGGTGAAGTTGGATTTTAGAACACACCCATAATCTTTTTATTCAATCCAAGCTCCTAAAGATTCCTGACCTTGTAAAATATTATACACCGATAATATTATTAAAGCATTCAACAATTTACTACCAAGTAATCTACAAAGCTTCTTCAAAATGAGAGAGAGAACTCATAATTTAAGAGGGTATGGAGATTTCAAACTGCCAAATGTTCGAACTACCCATAAAAGTTTCTGTGTGTCTACATGTGGTGTAAAACGCTGGAACAGTCTGGATACACATCTCAAGAAATGCCAAAATATCCATAAATTCAAGCTGTTATATAAACATATGGTCTGGTCACAGTTTATAGAGAGTGGGTCTGAATATTAGAACAAACTGTCTTCTGTAGAGCTGGTTTATGTTTGTCGTTTCCGCACCATTGTTGGTAGTTCTGTTCATTACATTACTTGTATCTGCTGTCTGTTTCCATTATTGGTATCCACAATTTTCTTACCATTGTTGGGATCCTTTAGTAAATAGTTCAAGTCTAAGGTAAAATGTTTGAAGAATGCAAAAAAAAAAAAAAAAAAAAGCTCATTATGCTAAATTAGAAGAGGGGGTGGGATTAAATACATTTTCTTCTTCCCACTCCTTTTTGGGCAAATGTTTTTTTTTTTTTGTTGTTTTTTTTTTGTTATTTCTGTTATTGCACTTTTAAAAGAATGTAAGTTGCTTACTTGCCCAAAAGAAGAAAAGAAAAAAATATATATATATATGTTTCCAGGAAAGGACTATTGTCGTCAACTGCTTATACTTTACTCGACAAAGCACCTCAAAGTGCTACACTGCATTCATTATTCATTCATTCCACACTCAGTGGAGGTAAGTTACTATTGTAGCCACAGTTGCCCTGGGGCAGACCAACAGAAGCGAGGCACCACCACTCCAACACACATTCACATTTCATACTAAGACACAAGAACAGAACTTGGTCCAAGCAGGAAACGATCCTCTGTCCTCTGCTCTAACCACGAAGCCACTGTCAGTATTGATATCATTATTTGGCTTAAAATCATGCAATTATTTTATATCCTAGACAAATACATTTTGTTATTTTTTTGTCTATTATCAAGTGAAATATTGATAATATACAAATAATAACAAATACTGAATATCGGTTGTATATCGTTCTTTGCTTTAAAACTCCATATTGGACCATCCCTATAGCTGAGCACTATTGGACATGATCAACTTGTTTTCTGCAGGGATGAAAGAGTTCCGCTTTTTAGTGGATCTCCGCTTTTTTTTAGCCGCGTGGTAATTTTTTTAAATTTTTTTTTTCAAATACGTTGAAATTTTGGGTGTGTATTATATATGTATAATTGTGTTTAGGGTTGCCAACCGTCCGTTGAAAAATGTAATCGTCCCGTATTCAGAAACAAAAGTACATGCCTCGTATTAAACTTGTACATGTGTGCGGGGCCGCGCAAGCTTGTGTGCTCTTCTGGTGCTGCGGACACCGCACGCCCCGAGCTGCGCCGCGAGTGCGCTCTCTCGGCTCGTTATCAGACTTTGATGTCGCAAAATCGGGGTCAGTGCCGTGTTTTGATATCAACTTTCAAATAAAAACCACTACAATTGTTTAAAAATGTGTTTTATTGCTATTTATTAAAGTTTTTGCCCCCCCCCCTGGAATTTTTTTTTTCCCAGGGGGCGCCGTGACTTTCCGCTTTTTTCATGATTGGCCACTTTCATCCCTGTTTCTGTTCTATACAAATAAACAATGGTTGAAAATGAAAATAAATAAAATGACTTCAGACAATTACCACATGTGAGTGGTTCCCAATGTGTCCATAATTCTGATGTCTTATCAGTTGTTTAGATAAATAGATATGTCAGAATGGTATTACTAATAACACCACTGTTCTGTGATTATAGCCATAACTGTTTCTATTTATTACTACTACTACTACATGGGTACAAAAAACCTGGGTGTTCTGGTAAGAGTGGCTTTTGAAACATAAAGATGCATAGTACTACCTTACTCTAAATATGGTCAAGACTGAAGTTTCTATAAAGTAATGAACTGTTCTGATGCTGCTCATCTGAACCTTTTTGTTATTTGGATTGTTTATTATTCTTTACTATATTATAGCTATATTTTAGTTATTATTATTATTTACTGTCTATATTCTAGTGATTACTATTATTAGTTTTGTGAATTGTGTTCACTTGACAATGGCAATAAAAGACTGATCTGATTCTGAAAAAGTCGATCAGATAGTAGCAGATAGTAGTCCTCCTCACGTGGTACTGGATGATGTTGTCGTTGGACAGGCACAGATAAGACTGTGGACTGTCTCTGAACTGGAACGCACATTTGTGAAGCTGAGACACCGGCTCGTCCACATCCAGGATGGCATGCTGCTTGTTTACTTTACGGATCACCTACAAACAACATCAGATACATGCTGTTAGGAATACTGGCCAGCTGAAGAGAAGGGGGCAATTTATCCATTTTACATCTCTATAAAAATGTTTCAATACAATATCAAACATCAGGAAGAAATAAAGTCAATTTAGCATAATATTACTGATCACATCCTCTTGAAATGTAAGATTGTGTTATACAGTCAGACATGTGACACTGAGTTGGACATGTGGAGTGGATGTTTTTGAAGGATATAGAGGTTATAGTGGTCAGAAGATTAGCATAGAGCAGATGTGTCCAAACTGCTGGGGCCAAATGCAGCCCTCAGACCAGTTTTTGTTGGCTGACTTGGCCCAAATGATCATGGGCAGAACTTTTGACCAGAAATGTATGTTATTCTACCATCAAAACCTCAATAACAAACATGCCACAAATTTAAAATGAATGTTCAAAGTTATTAAAGGTAAGATGCCTCTGTCAGGTGCGTGTATCTGGATGATTCACCTGATGGACCTGGTCTGTGGCCCTCAACTTCAAACATCTGTCAATATGAGGCCCTCAATTTGGTATTCCAGGCAATAGGAGGAAAATAGGAGTTAACTGCAAAAAGACGTCATCATGGCCTCTATAGCATAGGGGTTTGGTGATGATTTGGTAACTCTGTGGTAGGTCTTTACCTCCTCACATTTGTCTACATTAAAATAGCAAAGCAAGCAACCCACAAGAGTACCCACACAATTTAAACCACCGTCAAATATTTTCTACTGTCCAAAGCACGGGCCAAATACACTGAAGTATACTGAAGTACACTGAGTAATTTGCACTATTATTGACCAACTGTTAAGATAATCTGTCAGATTACAGCTGCATATGTAACTGCTCAAATGTTTACACTTCCTGTTTACAGTATATTAATCATGTTTACACTTCCTGTTTGCACTATATCAATCATGTTTACACTTCCTGTTTGCATTATATCAACCATGTTTACACTTCCTGTTTGCACTATATTAATCATGTTTACATTTCCTGTTTGCACTATATTAATCATGTTTACACTTCCTGTTTGCACTATATTAATCATGTTTACACTTCCTGTTTGCACTATATTAATCATGTTTACACTTCCTGTTTGCATTATATCAACCATGTTTACACTTCCTGTTTGCACTATATTAATCATGTTTACATTTCCTGTTTGCACTATATTAAGAACCTTTAAAAGCACGTAAACCAAATTAAAGGAATATATGTTTCTACTGGTGTAAAATGATGATGATGACGGCATCACAACGTCATCGTTTTCCAAAAGCTGCGTTTTGCTCGTCCACATGACAACATGACCCCCGGCGTTCTCAGATTTCTCCACTCTGGAACCTGGTTTAAAAAAAAAACACAGTTGTCGCCCTTCCCCAAAACACCAGCGCCGTGTGGACGAAAGGCCAAAACGAATACAAACTAATCGTGTGGACGGGCCCTTAATCATGTTTACACTTCCTGTTTGCACTATATCAACCATGTTTACACTTCCTGTTTGCACTATATCAATCATATTTACACCTCCTGTTTGCAGTATATTAATCATGTTTACACTTCCTGTTTGCACTATATCAACAATGCTTACACCAAGTTTTTTTTTACTGCTGACAGTTGCACGTAAAACTAAAGTTGCACATTATCTGTAAGTACATGGCACCTAGCCTATATTTTTCATAGTGTATATTCGGTAAAGATTGTTTCTATTTGATTATACTTTTTTACATGCTCTGAATCTTGAATCTAAATCTATTACAATGTTACATACATACATACACATACAAAGGTTGAAGTGCTATGCTCATAGACAGTTGCAATAAGATCACCTAATAATGAATTAAAATGCACTCACCAAGCTACATTTACTGCAACCTATTAATGCCATTTCTTTCTACCAGTTCCAAAGGAAAGATGTGATATTTTTCCATCCACGATACACAAAATGATATCACATCCTGTTTGGGACAAAACATATTTTGATGTTCTGAAACAGGCTGTTCATTGGTGACTATGTATAAAAAAGTAATGCTGGCATTTGCTCCCAGACAGGAAAACCCACATTACGTTGTGTCCACGTGCATAAAGGAAATTAAAGATGTTATCAGTGGTCTAAAATAACTATTCTTACTGTAATAAAGCTTGAGAGTATTCTATAGAAAATAAAAGTTAAATCAAAAGGAGTCGATTTCTTTGAGAAATGTGGGATTAATTACACAGATACATGCCCTCATTAGACCCAAGTTAAAAATGCTGCAGGCCAAAGTGCAGAACTGGTATTGGTATGAAAGAAGGATGGGATAGTCCTGTCAATTTGGGGGCTTGGAGGACATCAAATAGGTTATGTTATGAACATTCCTTGGGGAGTAAAGCTAACTGGAGGACTTGCTTTGACTGAAGCTTGCAACCAGAGCTCAAAGGGACCAAATCACGGCCATGCTTACTTCCTATAGAGCGTTTTCACGGACTCGAAAAATCCGACCATGACCCACATATGCGGCCATGTTGGAGATATTGCTCACTCAAATTAAACACGCTTATATATAAAGCAACTATGCAGAAAAACTCAAAATTTTGTGATAAACTTCCACATCGGAATCCAAAACTTCTAATACAGTTGAACAGTTGTATAGAGATAAGTTGGTTGCCAAAGAAAAGGAGCGTTATATGAACAAACTCAAACTGATCGGGCAAGAAGCTCCATATGAGATGGATTCAAGTTTGTTCAGTGACAGTGGCGATTTGTCAGTGCTGCTGTAAGCGATCCCAATATTGTCAACTGCCTGGTCTTCTCCCCAAGCCCTTCTACAGCACAAGACCTAAGAGCTCTAAAGGTCTGGAGGCAACAACCAGTTTGTTTGTGGCTGGTACGAGAGCGTAAAAGTGCGGAAAACTGGAGACAAGCGTATTGTGATGGCAAAGGTCAGCATACTTGTATTATATGTGTAACATGTTTAAGTACGAGTACAGACGCTCCTCGACATACGAACATTCAATTTATGAACATTCGGAGTTACGAACAGATTCTGAAAAAAAAAAAAAAGTTAAATGTTTGGGCAAAAGCGCTGTACATGTACGCAAGTGAGTTTTTGTATTTAGCGCCTATTCCGACTTCCAGGTACAGTACGTAGTGCGTATTTCCGCCGCTGACGCACAGGCAGGGGCTGCGCAGCATCCCCCAAGCGTCATGCCCACTCAGTTGAAGTGTTCAGAACTTCAACTGAGTGGGCGTACTGCGGTGTTACTACGGTGCAGTGTTACGAACTTTGTTGTTTTTCTTGCATGCGTACAGTAATCCAATGTGGTTGGTGAAAAGCAAAAAGCTTCTAGTGAAGCTTCTGTGAAAAAGCGGCAAACCATCTCATTTGAAAAGAAGGTGGCGATAATAAAGAAACTTGATGCTGGTGAGAAGATGGTGAATGTGGCATGTGCATACAACGTGAACCGTTCGACAATTGGTACGATATATAAACAAAAGGACCGCATTATGGAGCATGTGAAAAGTGCAGCGGGTATGCAATCCACCATCATAAGCAAGAAGAGAGGGAAACTCATGGAAGAGATGGAGAAACTTCTTGGTATCTGGCTCAAAAATCAGCGGCAGCGGCGTGTTCCTTTGAGCCTTATGCTGATCAGTGAGAAGGCCATATCAATTTTTAATGACCTTAAGGCTAAGGCAGGAGAAAGTGCCTCGGAAGAAACCTTTTCTGCCAGCCATGGCTGGTTTGCACGTTTTAAGAAGAGGGCAAATCTTCATCACGTGTCCGTGAGTGGAGAGGCAGCAGATAAAGCAGCTGCCGAACGCTTTCCCCAAGAGCTCAAGGAAAATAGGAAGTAAATAGGCTACACACACACACAGTCTCACACATACACATACATACACACACACACACACACACACACACATAGGCTCTCTCTCTCGCTCTCTCTCTCTCAGCTGACTGCGTTTGCCTCTGTGTCCCTCTCTTCTTTTTATCTCATCAGTTTTCCATATTTTTAAAAAGCATATTAGTATTATTTAGTGTTATTTATTAGTGTTATTGTGTTATTAGTGATATTAGTGTTATTTAAATGCAGTACAAATCCATATAGATAACTTATACAAGCCTTAAACATATAATAACGACTTATGAACAAATTCAACTAACGAGCGGGCGTCCGGAACATAACTCGTTCGTAAGTTGAGGAGCGTCTGTATATTGCTTTTTATTATTCACATTTTGCAACTAAATAACACAAACTTTAGCACTTTTCAAATCATAGAAGCTCAATGTCTTAGTCTACACTTTCATTTGAGTCAAAAATGGCCTGTAATCCGAGATTTATCCATAATTTACAGCTTTGCGTTTCATGTTTGGGTCCCGAGAGCTGAGAGCGAAATAAACTGACTCCGCACATGCGCACTGGCCTCCTCATCTACTCGAAACTATGGATAAATCTCGGATTACAGGCCACTTTTGACTCAAACGAAAGTGTAGACTAAGACATTGAGCTTCTATGATTTGAAAAGTGCTAAAGTTTGTGTTATTTGGAGACCGCAAACATGTGCCCCGAGAACTTACGTTACGGATATCGCTAAACTAAAACATCTCCGGAAATGCTCCATATGACACCAAAGTGCTATGGGTGAGTAAAACAACTTGTTTTATTACCGAAATAAGGCTCAGATTGTAAAAAAAAAAAAAAAAAAGTTAATTCTCCTTTAAAGTTGCAACAGAACCATACCAACCCCACACATATGAGGAGTGCCACAACAAATTATCGCTACTCAAACACCCCTCCCCAAACTCGTGTCAAGGCCAATCATGATTTGTTAACAGTTTACCACGGACAAATACTAGTACTAGTTGTGTGCATGAAGTTCACTGTACTGTAACTGTAAATCATTCACTCACTGACCTCGCCAAACACCTGCCCCACACAGACATAGCCTGCAAGCCTATGATGCTGAACTTGTAACTTTTCTAGCCCATAGAATACAGCTCTACCTTTACCTCCCCAGACTGGACCACAGTGAAACAGCAGAGCCAGCAGCCAGTCAGCAGGACCAATCCCCCCCCCCCCCCCCCCGAAACCCTCCCAAAACCTTCCAAAATCCTCAACTGTGCAAACATATAGACCTTCATACATGGAAGAGGGCCCACCATCGCGCTTATTATGGGAGCAGTTTAGGAGGTGCCCGGAAGGACCTGTATTCAGCAAATTATGTGGGATTCCGTGAAGTGCTTTCAAATTGGCCTAGCGTTGAAAGCGTTTTTTGGATTACCATGGTTACGCAACACTGGTAACATCTGCTGGACAGGGCCACGCAGGTGATGAGAGACAGGATTTGAGGCTGAAAATTGGATATCTTTCGGCGTAGAAATACAGAAATTGCATGGTAGCACCTTGTATGTGGATTACAGTGTTTACATTGTGGAACAGTGGAGGTCTACCTGAAAGAGAAGTCTTAGATGTACTGTAGGATATTTATCTTTGTCAAATACCAAGGATCATGTCTGAATATTTCCTATAATCTAATCAGGTGCTCCCCAGTACGTACCCCAGTCTCATACATCTTAAATATCCCTCGTCTAGACAGAAACATAGAAGTAATAAAGGAAGTACTGTCCAGTGTTTTTAAAGTCAAAGAGTCATCTGTAAAAGTTCTGCCAAAATTCCTAAAAAGAATTCTTCGTGGGATTTAGGATTTCAGTCTTGCTTATATGAACGTGACTGGTTTGTCAGAGGCTTATTAAACCTAAAGACGCAATATGTAACCTTTTTACCAGCAGTTTGTCTTTGAAGATGTTATTGCTTTGCCTGTAATGTTCCAAAGTGTGTCTTATTACACTGGTCTACAAGCAAAATGCTTCCGGAACAAAAGTAGTGACATTTTTCTTGGTTTAGCTCACTAATAAAGACAAAGTAAGTCAGAAGTGCTGATTGGTTATAGTTTCCAAGATATAGTATTGGGTCAAAATAGGAAATTTATGCAAAATAAGGCAAAAACTGTTGTTTATCAGAAGGTATGAGGGTCATTCAAAAAGTTCTAAGACAAATTAATAAATAACTTTATTTTTAAAAGTAACAAAATTGTTTTTCTACATAACATCCACCTTCTGCAAGCAATGTTTCCACCGAAAAATTCTTTGATAGAATTCTGGAGCTTGTCTATTCAACCAGGTCACAACCTCCCTCTTCGCTTCAAGTATGGACTGAAATATTGTTCCTTTTAAATGTTCCTTCAACTTTGGAAATAGAAAAAAAAAAAAAAAAACATCCATAAACATTGAGCCAAGCTTCAATAATTTCTTTAGGTTTCCATTGAAGTTTTGTTATTTAATGTTTGCTCAGACTTCAGATCATTTTGGAGGGTCAAAAAAGTGGGTTGTGCAATATGTAACGTAACTCTTTGAATAACAAAGCTAGAATGCTGAAACTTGTCAAATGTGTTTAAAAGTCATCAGTGGTACGATTCATTCATTTTGTTGAACTAGTTTGACTCATTTTGAATTTATGGCATTTGTCTTAGAACTTTTTGAATGGCCCTTGTATTGTACAGTGTGTCTACAAGCAACCAGTTCTATCTGAAAGCCTGTCTGCACATTCCAATACATTCATTTTAATATGTCTAGAGTTTTATTTCAAATATTTCATTTCATATCAAATATTTTTTGATTTCACATACGATAGATGCTTCGAAATTGTGTGCACCTGATGTCTTAAGATATTTCTTGTTTATTTCTTGACAGATAAAGAAGTGCAAGTTAATGATAAACGAAGAAATTCAATTTGTTAACTGGACAAAGTTTGTTTGGTCGAAAACGTTTCGCCGCTCATCCGAGAGGCTTCGTCAGTTCTGGTTAGAGTGCTGGTAAGACACTGCTTATATCTCGCTGCAGGGAGGAGCTAACTATACTGCAGTTTTTCTGAAACTATCTCGCCTATTTGTTTCTGTCTTTTGTTTCTCTGGCGTCTAGTTTAGCATACCTATTCATCCCTACACGACTGTTTTTCACACCTCTGGCCATGACCTGGCTAGCCCTATTGTTTCTTTTGTTTGTTTTGATTTAGATTTAAGAATGGAATTAAACCTAAGCAGTGTCTTACCAGCACTCTAACCAGAACTGATGAAGCTTCTCAGATGAGCGGCAAAACGTTTGACCAAACAAACTTTGTCCAGTTGACAAATTTAATTTCTTCGTTTATCATGGATTCTACCTGGACGACTGAGGGACTCTTCACGCATCTTAAGTGCAAGTTAAATATTTTCAAAATATAAATATTATTTTTAAGCAAAAATGCCTAAATCTATTGTATAAACAGATGCGATTGTGATGTAAAACAATATCATTAAATATCTTGAATACATTAGCTAACCAGCACAGTTATCAATTGATTTTCAGTTCATCTTATCAATATAAATGTGATTTAGCCACTTTTATCTCGGAAGCAGATCGAGTCCAAAAATGTGTAGACCAGTGTAATTTGTCATCACCATAAAGACAAGCAGGTGACGGTCAAGATACAGTAAATAGTCATGTTTGAGCAATAAAACACTATAACTGAACAAATGCAAGAAAATGCACTGTGGAACATTCCAAACATACAGTAGAAATATCATCTCCATGGATACAGGTAACAGAGAAGTTACATAAAGGCAAAAAAACAGACTAAAGGTCAAAGTTGGCTTGCTTAGTTGGGATGGAATATTTTATCAGGTGAAGGTGAATGGACTTTAAAAACACAGAGGAGCATTTCTGGCTTATACCATGACTTCACACATACAGCTCTGGAAAAAAATAAGAGACCACTGCATTTTTTTTCTGAAATCAGCATCTCTACATGTATTACAGCCATTCCATTCCAGCGTCTGTTGAATTCCAACACAAACACAAAGCTGAGCTACTTCAGTTCTTGCACCAGGAGTGGAATAAAGTCACCCAAGGACAATGTGAAAGACTTGTGGAGAGCATGCCAAGACGCATGAAAGCTGTGATTAAAAATAAGGGTTATTGCACCAAATATTGATTTCTGAACTCTTCTTAAGTGTAAACATTAGTATTATGTTGTTTTAAAATGAATTTGATCTTGTTTCTTTGCATTGTTTGAGGTCTGAAAACATGTATCTTTTTTGTTATTTTGACCATTTGTCATTTTCTGCAAATAAATGCTCTAAACAATAATATTTTTATTTGGCATTTGGCGGAAATGTTGTCAGTAGTTTATAGACTCAAACAAAAATGTTCCTTTTGCCCAAACACATACCTATAAGTAGTAAAATCAGAAAAACTGATCATTTTGCAGTGGTCTCTCATTTTTCCCGGAGCTGTAGATGAAATTCTCCGGCAAAAAATCCTAAAACGTAAGATTTAAACACAATTTAAAGCAACACTGTGCAACTTTCTGGAAATAGAAAGTTACTTGAGAAGATTCTGCATGGAGATAAATACGTTTTATATCATACCGTGGAATATTATAAAGGAATAAGAAACAAGCTGTGGCAGGCTTGTGGAGAGTAAGGACAGGTTTCTCAGTGCAATAAAACAAAAAATAAAAACATCCTTGTGTATTTTTTGGCTAAAAAGATACACAGTGGCTTTCAATCAATGTTAAAACACCATAAATCTTGATTGCTTGTTAAAAAAAAATAAAAAATCCAAGGATTATTTTCTGTTTCATGCTCAATTTTCAATTTTTTTAAAAAATTTTTTTCTTCTATGAAGACAAGATCAAACCAATCAAATTACACTTGTTGACCTACCATTTCTAATTCAGCACTACCATTTCAAAGTAACAGACTGAAAAGACTGTATAACTCCACCATATAGTCTAAACGTGCAATTTTTTTTCCTATATTCTCTTATTTACTTACTTTATTATTATTACTTATCTTGTCTGCATACAGTTCTTTGTTCCAACTATCTTATCAGTACTTTTAGTGTTCCTAATCCACAGTGTAGCCCATGACATTGACAGTATTTTCATCAACATCCCTGGGTCACCTGTACTGTGAGTGTAGCCTCATCCATCACTGGTCTGATGGTGTATACACAGTGCTTGTATTTGTGTATGTAGACTGTAGGTCGTACCATAGGAGGTAGAGCTACCCCGGTCTCAGTGCACACCAGCTGGACCACACAACCATAACACACGAAGCTCTCAGTCAGGGCAAAGTCCGCTCTCTGCTCCTCCGCTGGAAAACAGACAGAATACACAATCTATAGTACATTTATGAGAGGATGAACTTGAAATAACAGCTGTTTTACTTCATTCTTAAAGGCATGAGAGAGGAACATGGTAAAGTTTGAAGTGTTTGCTCCATCCTCTGCTCAGTCTCTTCTCTCACTTTGATGACATGGCAGAGAAAACAGCTGTCTGGAATAGTACCAGACGTTACCTGCAAAAGGGTGCTTGACTGAAGTTCAAAAGTGTGACCAGATACGTTCTCAAGTTCTCATTTCTCAAAAAATGTTTTGAGATAAAATACCATTTATTCTACACATTTTACTATTGCTACTTGCTACTATTGCAAATAGGTTATGGTTAAAGAGATCCATCCTTCAGCAGTACTCATCTCCAGATTTTGAGCTTGACCTGGTCAGAAATACCTAAATACTAGATGCCTTATGATACTACTTCTAGTACTCTACTTCAGCGTTTCTTAAGGTCTTGTCTTTGGGGTATGTGTTGGGGTCTCCCAACAAGTATGATATTGATCATTATCTAAATGTATCCAAATTTATGATAGACAATCCCAAGCATATAATATTTTTAGATGGAAACAACTACATTAATAAAAATATAGCTGCAAGCAGCAATGTGGGGGCCAAGCACCGTTTGACAGGGTCTAACAGGGTTTAACAGGGTCTAACAGGGTCTGTTCTGACAGGGTTAGACCCTGTCAGAACAGACACATCAAAGACAGATCAAAGGTTGCTAGGTGCGTTGCTAGGCAATTCCTGAAAATTCCTGCAAATTTGACCTGCTGGTGCCACTAGACGGTTGGGGCTGGGGGGCTATAAATCGCTGTGGGTAATGAGGAGACTGGCTGGAATGTGCATGCAAAATTTCACAACTTTTTACCAGACGGTTCTAGGGGTTACCATAGACTCCCATGTGGAGAAGAATATAGAATAATAAGAATAAGAATCAGGAGACCAGAACATCAAAGGAAAGATCAAAGGGTTGCTAGGCAACTTCGCTAGGCAACGCAGAGCAAACACTATAGGGTGCCTAGCACCTTCAGTGCTTTTCCCCTAATAAGGACTATGAGAAATGGATCTTTCTTTCTTATTTGGGTGTACGATTTAAACTTTTGTATTTTATCATGATAGACACCAAATAAGGGTCCTCGGGATATTTTCATTCACATAAGAGGTCCCAAGCCTCAGAAAGTTTGAGAACTCCTGCTATAGTTAATACTATAAACTGTGCAGTATTACACATACTCTACAAATCCCAGAATCTCTGCCAATATCTCCAATACTTTTACTATATAACTACTGTTCAAAGAACATCACTGCCAAAAAATATAAAAATAAAGTTAAGTACACACACTTTTATTAGATTTTGAAGATTCTTCATGGTTCAGATAAGCCCACGTCATTAAAAGCTCAATAAAAAGTAAGTAATGAAATAGAGAATATGTGTGTCTCTCCCTCTCAGATGAGTTGGATAAGAGGGGTTATGGTTTGGTGGTGGGAGGTCTGACCGAGTCAGGCCCACAGTGTTAAATAAATAAGTGCAGATTTAAACAGTGTTACCAGATGAGACACGTGAATACACTGACTGTATTCATGCACAGGAAGAGGGGCCTAATGTAAGTGAAAAGGACTCAGCTATAGGGTTAAAGGGCCTGTCACTGATTTTTATTTATTCTTATCAAGATAATGAATAAGAAAAAATGGACACTGTGCATATTATCTACAAGTTTTACACAGCTTTTTCTTCAGTAATAACTAATACAGAAGTCACTGAATGTCACATCTTTTCTTCCAATCAGCCTCACTAAGAACCATGGGAAATCAACTGTCTGACACTTCCCACACTCTTGATTCTCATGGCACATTCTCAACTCTGATAAAAATGATAGCATATGTTAGAGAATTACAATTTAAAGACACTGACACTAGCCCAGACAGGTGTTATTGTGTCATGGTGCAATATCACAGTGGCAGAAAGGAATCTGAGCGGGCGGTGGTACAAGGTCAAACTAACTAACAAACGAATGTCCCTGACTCGTGGTTTGAAATCAGGTACAGACCCTTTAATTGTATTAAAAATTAGAAGTTGACCTGAAAGTTTGATTTTTGGTGTATTATTCTATGCCTTGCCTTAAAACATAAAAACTGCACTTCTCACTGCCTCAAGTCAAAGGCAATCTGTAATCCAAGGATTCAAAAGTGTTTAAAAGAATTACCTACGTGTCAGATAAAAAATATTTTGAATAAAACATTTAAATACTGAGATCATGACATTATGGTCATATATTAGTGTGTCCTGACTATTTTTCACTGATAATGCCTATTCATTTATAAGGGCCAGAGACAAACAATTTTATCCAATATACAGCTCTGGAAAAAAATAAGAGACCACTACATTTTTTTCTGAAATCAGCATCTCTACATGTATTACAGCCATTCCATTGCAGCGTCTGTTGAATTTCAACACAAACACAAAGCTGAGCTAAATGAAGCACATGATTTGAGCTGCTTTTTGTAAATATGGCTTGTGTGGTGTGTAAATAGCGTGTTAATATAGTCATGTTGCAGTTGTGTGATTGTCCAGTTCTGAAGATTCTGCACTGGTCAGCGAGGTATAAGGCTTACTTGTGTGATATTTTAAAAAGATTTTTCTCTATATATATAATGTACACTGGATGATATGTCTGTGTCTACTGTATATATGTAATATATATTGCATTTAAAAAATATGACTTTAAGTGAAAGAACATGTGACCGGGTGGTATTTAGTCACACCTGGCACTACTCGGGCAAACGCTGGTGATGCTGTAGCAGCGAAACGCTTTCTTCGCTCTCACCTAATAAAGATAATAATAATCGGAAAGTCAAACAAGTGTGCGGTAAACTTCTTTTTTTCTGGAACAAAGCTGAGCTACTTCAGTTGTTGCACCAGGAGTGGAATAAAGTCACCCAAGAACAATGTGAAAGACTTGTGGAGAGCATGCCAAGACGCATGAAAGCTGTGATTAAAAATAAGGGTTATTGCACCAAATATTGATTTCTTAAGTGTAAACATTAGTATTATGTTGTTCTAAAATGAATTTGATCTTGTTTCTTTGCATTATTTGAGTTCTGAAAACATGTATCTTTTTTGTTATTTTGACCATTTGTCATTTTCTGCAAATAAATGCTCTAAATGATAATATTTTATTGGGAATTTGGGGAAAATGTTGTCAGTAGTTTATACACTCAAACAAAAATGTTCCTTTTTCCCCAAACACATACCTATAAATAGTAAAAAAAAAAAAAAAAAAAAAAAAAAACTGATAATTTTGCAGTGGTCTCTTATTTTTTTTCCAGAGCTGTACTTTGTTGGATGAAAACCATGTTGAAACAAATGCCTGTGACTTTCCCAGACGTTTGAGAGAAAGGATTAAGTGGAAGGGGCTAAAAGTTCATTTTGAAAAAGGTTCTTCACTCACGGTTCAAAAATCTGACCTTTAAAACAAAATCATTACCCCACAAATACTTGAGTAGGACTAAAAAGATCAGGACTACTGTATATTACAACCTTTTTGGAAAGGAAAAATCCAAAAGAGAGAGGACCTGAGTCATTTATTTACTTGTGAACTACAGTAGGTTTTGCATTAGCTTAACTCCACTATCAAACCTTAACTGTCTTGCCCAATGACACGATAGAACCAGTTTTATTGAACCAGCCATACCCAGAGTGATGGTGAAAGCCGTCCAGTGGCGGGCGCTGGCCACAAAAGCCCCTCCCTCCACAGAGAGGTAACGCGTGGACACAGTCTGAGAGCGCAGGCGGTTAAACAGGGCCACTCTGGAACACGACGAGATGCACACTGCGGACGCAACAGCAAAAAGCAACAAACGTCAGTGGAAAGACTGCAAGATGGATTACAATCGAATCAAAATCACCAAGGCTGCAATTATTCAGATTTATGTCCTATCTTTTATAGAAAAGTTTAGTTTTACCTGTAGTTTAGACCTCTACAAAGACGTTCAAAGTTTAATTAAATGATTCTTGTATTAGTTTCAGTTTTATCAGTTCACATGTCAGTCTTCTCTCAAATGTTTATGTTGCAGAGCAGTTCATAATGTGCACTCTGAGCAGAAATAAAAATCACTCAATCTTATCACTACAATTACGGAAGCCGACAGAGGCCGTGTTCGTAATGATTATTTTCCACCTTAATAATAATGAGAAAATTAACTCGAGATCTCGAGAAAACAAAACCGTTATTTTGAGATCTCGAGAAAACAAAGAGTTATTCTGTGATCTCGAGAAAACACTGTGCTGTATCTCCGTCGGCAAAGACAAAGCCGGGCCAGTCTTCTGCGGAGGTGCCGCGGACTAATCTTGAAATTATTCCCAATTAAAAGACGTAATGCAATCTCCCCCTGTGTCAACCCCTGATCAAAATATTGCCTCATCAGCTGATCGATTATTATTCCAGACATTCTAATGACCAAAAACACGTCTATTCAGAATGAGAAATAGCCCCGAAGTCATTGCCTGGTTTACACCAGACCATATCACAAGTGATATATGGTCTGGGAGCCACCTTTGAAATCTTGTAACGGAGGTGTGGTTTACGATTGCCAACTGCCGTTTATTGGGCGTTACGAATGTCTATCATTTGGCGTATACGTAGCCCATAGCCAATCATGTCAGTTGTCAGTTAAAAACTACAAGCTTCCGTTTGTCACGTAGTACACGTCACTGTCTTGCCACCCCTCCCCGCTCTCTGATTGGCTCCCAGAATCGGGAGAGCTCGCTTGCCATAGTTGCCAGGCTGTCTTTCAGATCGGAACGAACGAAAGCAGCCTGGGATTTCCCAGGTTACCGAAGTCAGCCTGTCACAACGTGGCGGTAGATGCTTCAGTTGTTTTCACGAGATCTCGAAATAACTGTTTTGTTTTCTCGAGATCTCAAATTAATTTTCTCATTGTCTCGGGATAACAAGGAAGAAAAAAAATATCGCTTATGAATATGGGCTCTGTCGACTTCCATACTACAATAATAATAATAATAATAATAATAATAATAATAATAATAATAATAATAATAATAATAATAAATTCTGTTTGGGGTCTATTTGGATATGTTGGTGCCAAAAAGGCCACATAATCTAAAAAAAAAAAAAAAGTCCTGAAAAGTTACTGCAGGGTTTATTTCTATGACATTCATCATTGTAAATATTGCAGAATTAGCCTAGTATATAAATTATTTATTACTTGGCTGTGGGCTCTGTTAATCTTTTTTTTTTATTGATTTTTTCCCAATTCTTGCATCAATTCATGTTTCACATTTTCTATCATACGAGCACTCACAGTCTGCGTTCTTCATGGACTGTCTCTTCTGTGAGGGTTTGGAGATGACTTTGATGAGGCGGCTGTGGAAGGAGCCCACTTCCTGTCTGCCCAGGAAGAGACGCAGCAGCAGGCGGAAGTGTTTCCTCTTGTCCTGGTCTGAGATGAACAGGGACTTGGCACAGGCAAACAGCTGCTGCATACAACACAACACAACACTTGCACTTTAGAGCCTCTTCATTATTGTAGATGAAAGATTCAGTTTATATTCAGTGGGTTTCAGACATTTCCCTCCTGATTTGACGAACTTTGTGAGGACCTTTCCCCATTCAAAAATATGTTTTGATCTGAATGGCTTAAAAGTTCAAATTCAGCTTTATTGTCAAAACCATATGTACAGGTTGCACACAGGATTTGAAATTGCAGCGTTCCCCTAGGCCCACAGTGAACATAAAACATCTGATAAACAAGACAATAAACACCCTGACTAAAACATCACATATACCCTTAACTGACCACAGAGGATGGTGCCATAGCTTGAATACCTCTTAATCTGCAGTAACTAGTTTGACAGCCAACAGACAAAACATACTTACATTTGCATATATTTTGGAAATAGTTGATATAAAATAATTTACTTTTAAATTTAAGTTTTCCCATTTTTAAACATTGTTTATATACAGAGCAGTAACTCTCTAGCCTGGGTAAACTGGCCACTCCTTTCATAGTAAGAATGCACGTTAGTCTTAGCAATAAAAACTGTATTCAGTAAATGCTAGATAGAAATGATTAATGCCATACTGTAGCACATTCTAAGCCAGGGGTGTCAAACATGTGGCCCTTGGGCTAGATCCGGCCCTCCAAGACCTTTAATCTGGCACTCGTCTGAATTTCTATTAAAATATTTTAATGATATTTTAATTTTCTATCAAAATACTGGTAATTTTCTGCGCCTCTTTTCTGCACAGCTTAGCATAGCAGCGTCTCCAGCGCCTCTGTGCGTGGCCACGTCCCAGGCCCATCATTTTGACTGTCGACCGTGACACCCTCATCAGCAAAATGTCAAAAATGAGAAAAGTGGACGCTGAGTGCAGGATTTTCCAAGAAAAATTGACTAATCCCTATTTGTTCACGGAGATGAATGGGAAACCTGTATGCTTGGTGTGTTTGCAACAAGTGGCGGTGCTTAAGGAATATAATCTTAAACGCCACTACGAGACACGGCATTTCGAACAAGACAATAACTTGAACGGAGAATTGAGAAGACAGAAGATAAATGAATTATTGCTGGGACTGAAGAAACACCAGTCTGTAATAGCTTTGCATTTCTCTGGACAAATATTTGGAGTTATTGTTATTTTTGGGGGTATACAGTATATGCCATGAGTTTTCTGTTCCAGCCCCTTTGGGATCAAAGTAGGTTGGATACGGCCCCCGGACCAAAATCAGTTTGACACCCCTGCTCTAAGCAAAGATAAGAGCTACATAAAAAGAAAAAGATGACCGGACGAGAAAAAAGTAGTGAACCTTCAAAATGGCCAAGTAAATATTACGTTTTACTCATTTATAATATATCAGAGAACCAAGTTAAACTAAATGGACTTAAAAACAAAGAAAAGCACCCCTGAATGTCTACCTTTGATGTCATAATTCATGTGGAAATGAAAAGCTTAAGAAAATGTTACAAGCTTAAAAAGAGTGACATGACATTACATTAACTCATTCCCCTCATAGTCCAGGGAGCAGTGACAGCAGAATGTGGATGTTAAATAGCTTAGTGCTTCCTCTGGGACAAAAGCAGTGCTTCTCAATTATTTTCTGTAATGCCCCCCCTAGGAAGAAGAAAAATTTTCACGCCCCCCTCCCTGCGTGCGACTGTAAATAGTATTGTCTAGAAAATTGTTATTAGTACACCTCTGCATAACATTGTATCCTTAAAATGCAGAGAAGAATTTCTCCAGTGTGAGATCAATAAAGTCACTTCTTCTTCTTCTTCTTCTTCTTTATTAACATTAAAAACAAAAAAGAAAGAAACTTACAACTTACGTCTTTTTGCACCGAGGACTCAAATATTAATGTGTTTTTAATGCAGCTTTGCACACATTTGTTTACGTTTTACAGAAACGAAACTTAAAACTACATTACATAAACTAAAAGTGCTGAAATAAAACGCTCTCTCCTGGTGCTGCTGATGCGTCAGCTTCTGTCGGACTAAAGGACACGACTCAGTGGAATATACGTGTTTTTCTGTGACAGAGGATGTTCTGCTGATGGTGAGTCTGTTCTGTATATCGCGTATTTAAGGTTGCCGACCCCTGCCCCAGAGCAACAATGAGAGCGCCACTGCCAACTACTGTTGTTGATGTGCAATTACACTTAGTTCTAGAACAGTACGGCAAAAAGCATGTTTCCCAGGGTCACACACGCCCCCCTTGGCATCACACCGCGCCCCCCCAGGGGGGCCCGCCCCACTATTTGAGAAGCACTGGACTAAAGTGACAGCGGACAGAGCACACTGAGCCGGTGTTGAGCTGTTTGTCTCATAAAAGCCTCTGTAAATACACTGTACTCCTGGACCGCCCAGACAAACAGCTCAAGTTCAAAGTCAGAGGAAACTACGGTCACAAACGCATTAGCATTCTTTCCACTCACCACAACATAACTGGGAAAAAGAGAATGTGAGTAGTTGCAATTTAGTTTCACTGTCAATGTAAAACGGTTTTAGAATGATTGAGGAAAATGATATAATTACCGCTAAAATCTAAGTGATTCACAAAGTTCAAAATACTAAAACTAACTTGGTACTGACTGAGGAATAATCATTTACAGCTCATTAGTTGGACTATACAGTATGTATGTCAACAAATGGCAGTTCTATCCCGCTCCTGCTATTGTGTCCTTGGGCAAGACACCATCAATGTGACAATAAGTTGCAGAAGTGTGCGTAGTGAATGAATGCAATGTGAAATGCTTTGCTATCTTTTAAGAGGTGTAGTTTGTCACTTTTTTTGTTGGAGGTTATGCCATGTGCTCGTCTCCATACAGATGTTAGCACTTTGCATGAATGTTCCACAGTATAGCATTTATCTTATCTGTCGTTATGGAAACTAGCGGGCATTTTTATCTGGCAAATCTCTAGAGAGGTGACCCTGTATGTTTTTTATGTATTAAAAATAACTGGATAAACGCAAGATAGATGTTTAAAGGTGCATTGTGTAACTCTTCTCAGTCGTCCAGGTTTAATCCAAGGCAAAAGGAGAAATTACATTTGTCAACTGGACAAAAGTTTATTTGGTCGGATACGTTTCGCAGCTCATCCAAGATGCTTCTTCAGTTCTGGTCAGACGCTGGTGGAGACTTGCCTATACAGTATTTGCCTGAAGGGAGGCGCCAACTCCATTGAAATTACTTTGACTACTAATACACCTACTTGTTTTCAGTTTCTGTTAGTTAGGTGAGCCTATTGCACCCCCACCGCATATTTAATAGGCTTACCTAACTAACAGAAACTGAAAACAAGTTTTTTTGTCTAGTTGACACACACTTACACGCATACACTACAAAAATCCACACTGTAAATAGAATAGGCACCTTAATAATAGGCACCTTATTACGCACACTGAGAAGCACCTTTTAATCTGCACTTTAGGCTAAGCCCATCAATTGTATTTTCACTGTAATTTATTGAATTATATGCAACTATTGTATAGATTTTAAATTGTTTTTATGTTTGTGATCATAACACATGTACTAAATTGTCTAATGTCTGCAACTGCAACATATTTTCCATTGTATGCTATATCTTTATGTCTGGGACTGCGGATGGAAATTATCACTGTGCTAAATCCGGCATATTTACATTGGTTTGTGTGATCTTATACAAATTGTACATTCATTAATATGCATTGTCCCTTCCAAATAAACAAACAAAAAAAAAAAAATTGAATTTCTTCGTTTGCTTCACACTGGAATGTTTCACAGTTGGGTATCAAACATTTCTATCTTCATGGAGACCATATCAGCTCAGGTGTACAGGTCAGATCTGTGAAGACGCACTCCGCTCATTGTTTTTCCTAGGTATTTTTGAGTTATAAAACCACCTGTAACTGAATAACTATAAGGTGGAGCTGTTTAATGTCATACTGTGGAACATTCCAGCCAGAGCAATGACATATCCATAGAATCAAACAGGCGATTGACACCCCAAACAAAAAAGTTCCACAGTGCTTCTTTAAATGCTACATTAGATCACTAGGGAGAAACAGGAATGTTGCATAGTTCTCATTTAAGGCATTATATACAGTGGTACCTGACCTTACGAAATTAATTCATTCCAGAAGTGGTTTCGTAACGTGAATTTTTCGTAAGTTGAGTAGCTATTTCAATGGAAAAAGCCTGATTCGTTCCAAGGCCCCGTTCCAAGTTTTTTTTTTATAGTGTAACTTTTTTTTATAGTGTAACACTGTGTTCTGCGTCCTGAGACTGTAGACCCAGGACTAAACGTGGACTATACCAGGTCTAGACCAGGTCTAAACCTGGACTAAACCAGGACTGGACCAGGTCTAGACCTGGACTAAACCAGGACTAGACCAGTTGGATTAAAGCGCCGTGTGCGGGTCTATTTCCTGGTTTCGTGCTAGCTCTGCTATTAGCAGCAGCACCGGTGTACCTCACGAGTCACGGCTGAGGCGAGCAGCGACTGCGTGCGTGGGGGGAAGGGGGAGGGCAGAGAAGTGTGCGCGCGGACATGTGCATGACCCGGCGAGGGGCTGCGAGCACGAGACCCGTGCTCAAACCGTGACCTGTTCTAGCGTATAATGTGTGTGGCTGAGCGCGCATTATTTGAATTTTTGAGATTTCTTGAATTTTCTTTCGTATCTAGAGACCAAAATTTAACGTGAAGGCGTTTCGTAACTTGGGATTTTCGTTTGTTGGGTCTTTCGTAAGGTGAGGTACCACTGTACATTTTTATTATCATTATAAAGCCCCCTATCTACACCCATTTACAGCTCTGGAAAAAAATAAGATACCACTGCAGAATTATCAGTTTTTCTGATTTTACTACTTATAGGTATGTGTTTGGGCAAAAGGAACATTTTTGTTTGAGTCTATAAACTACTGACAACATTTCCGCCAAATGCCAAATAAAAATATTATTGTTTTTGCATTTGCAGAAAATGACCAAAATAACAAAAAAGATAAGTTTTCAGACCTCAAAGAATGCAAAGAAACAAGATCAAATTCATTTTAAAACAACATAATACTAATGTTTACACTTAAGAAGAGTTCAGAAATCAATATTTGGTGCAATAACCCTTATTTTTAATCTCAGCTTTCATGCGTCTTGGCACGCTCTCCACAAGTCTTTCATATTGTTCTTGGGTGACTTTATTCCACTCCTGGTGCAAGAACTGAAGTAGCTCAGCTTTGTGTTTGTGTTGGAATTCAACAGACGCTGGAATGGAATGGCTGTAATACATGTAGAGATGCTGATTTCGGGAAAAAAATGCAGTGGTCTCTTATTTTTTTCCCAGCGCTGTATAATAGTTCACTTTTTGGTGCGCACACACGAGTAAATATTCCGTCTCTGCTGTCTTACCCTGGACTCTTGTTGTTCATCAAACACCAGTTTAAAAGCTTCCGTCTGTGATTGGCTGGAGCTGTCCAGACACATGTATCCTCTGACCTGGTACACCGAGTCTCCAAAGCCAGACGCTGTAGGACCATAAAGAAGCATATGACTACATATAAACAGGTAAAACCACACTGAGTTTTACTGTGCGTTCCAATGTACTGAAACCTTACCTTTGAGATTGTCCTGCATGAGCCTCCATCCTTGACCACTGATGTACACACAAGGAGGAGGACAGAAAAACCTGGAGAACACACATTATGCAGTGTATTATTGCTTTGTTAAACATACTCTTCTTGTTTTAGAACTTAAATAATGACTATATATCAAATTGGACACCATTTTCTAGCTTGGGGTCGCTCCATATTGGACTCCAACTACTGGCAGCCGAGGGAATTACCATGGGGAAAACCAAACTACATCAAATAACAAATATGCCCTGACGTGTTAATTTAAAGGAGAATTAACGTTTTTTTTTTACAATCTGAGCCTTATTTTGGTAATAAAACAAGTTATTTTACTCACCCATAGCACTTTGGTGTCATATGGAGCATTTCTGGAGATGTTTTAGATTAGCGATCTCCGTAATGTGAGTTCTCTGGGCAAATGTTTGCGGTCTCCAAATAACACAAACTTTAGCACTTTTCAAATCATAGAAGCTCAATGTCTTAGTCTACGCTTTCGTTTGAGTCAAAAGTGGCCTGTAATCCGAGATTTATCCATAGTTTCGAGTAGATGAGGAGGCCAGTGCGCATGTCACATCTTATTTCGCTCTCAGCTCTCGGGACCCAAACATGAAATGCAAAGCTGTAAATTATGGATAAATCTCGGATTCCAGGCCACTTTTGACTCAAACAAAAGTGTAGACTAAGACATCGAGCTTCTATGATTTGAAAAGTGCTAAAGTTTGTGTTATTTGGAGACCGCAAACATATGCCCCGAGAACTCACGGTACGGATATCGAAAATCTAAAACATCTCCGGAAGTGCTCCATATGACACCAAAGTGCTATGGGTGAGTAAAACAAATTGTTTTATTACCGAAATAAGGCTCAAATTGTAAAAAATGTAAATTCTCCTTTAAGGACTGGAATGAATGCTCTTTGAACGGAAGACATGCATAGAACAAGTCTGCCTGTGACACAACAATCCAGGAAAATTTCAACATACTTTCAACATATTTAGTGATGACTCAAGGTATGTTTGCGATAAAGGAATGTGGTTAAAAGAGTTAAGTGAAAGACATCATTCTTTTGTCCTTTTAAAACTCTTTTGCATTGCTATGTCATATTTAGGAACTTAAGATACAGTAATGATATTTGAAAGCTTTGTTTTTTTGCCAGACACCCTCTAGTGGCACATTAGTTTTCAACTGCTTCGGTAAAAAGCTGGTGGTGCATGTTACTGTATTGCTCTGAATAATCCATAGTATGGCATTTAACATAATATCTATGTCCCTGGAGACACAGAGAAGGCCCCAAGGCAAAGTTACAGGACAGATCTGTGGAGAGGAGACCCTTTTCATAGTAAGAATGCATATTTTTTAGCGCAATAAAACTACTTTCCATTAAATAAACACTGTACACATTTAAAAAATGTATTGCAAAGTTAGCTATGTTCATTTTTTAACATCACTTACAAAATCAAAAGGGGTATTATGGGTTATGGGGAGTACCTCTTCTCGTTGCCGTAGGACTTCTGGGCGACCTTGGCGTGCAGAATAGTGACGCTCTGGTCCGTGTGAGGGTCTCTCAAAGCTTCTCTGGTGGTCTCCACAAAGTGACAGGCCTGGAAGTCAGACTCCAGTCTCCCAAACATCAACAGCAACATTTGTAAGTATTTTGGAGTAATCATCTCTGAGGTTAAAATGTATTCAGTACAGCACTAATTTAGATAAAATTAGCTTCATAATTCATAAGCAAACAGACACACACACAGGAAATGACTGCTCGTTTTTTCCACTTGACTCCACCTTAACTTCAATTTGAAGGCCTTGATAGGTGAAAAAAGTTGATGAACATTGGCACTAATCCATCTTTTTCAGTTCCAGTACCGATTTTAATGCTATAGTTTCAAGTATCTGCCCATACCCGATATCACGTGATACTAGTGCATTCATTTCCTTTAAACAAAAATAAAATAAGAAAGAACTGATCCAAATGTGTAGCTGTTTAGCGCTTTGGTCAACTGTGGTCATTTTCAGTATATGGACAGGCCTCAGGTGGAAGCTCAGAACCTACAGAATTCACTCCCTGAGCTGCAGAGGCTGCACTAGCACTGACTCATGACTGGCGATGGGCGCTGGGATTTAGGTAGTGACCATTCAGATCAGATCCTTTAACGTTTAAACCAACTGGATTTCAGCAATGAAACTGACAACTCAAATGAGAGATCTAAGTGAGGCTCATTCTGCTTTCTGACTGAATAAACCAAAACACAAAATTATAACAAACAAATTGGCCATTAAGTTCAATGATTTTGTAATCAAGAATACATTAGCATTAGAATTGTTAGTAGCAAAAGCTGTATTTCATTTGCACGTTTACCTCGTATCTGGGGACAGTCTTATGCACAATCCCTTTTAGAATTGCAACAGGTTGTAACTGGTTGTATTGATATCTTCTATAAGTGTAAAGCAGCTTGAAGACTCTGATTGGAAATGACTCTTTGGCTGAGAATTCCAGTGTTATGCCCAAAGAGTATTCCAGTGTTATGCCCAAACCAGAGGCTATAATGTCTCATCTGTTAGTGTTTGCAGAGCTACTTCCTGTTCACATGATCCTCTGCCTGCTGTGGCTTTAATGGACTCTTAAAATCAAATCCTTCAGAGAAACACACCACGCTTTGTTAAGATTAAGCTTAAAGGACCACACATTTAACATATTGCATGTAAATAGATAAGAAAATGATATGTAACGGACTTTCTATGAGAGGTTATTTAGCCAATTTAAAACAACTCTGTGGCTCTTCTCACTTTGTTCTGTTTAATGTCAAGGCTTTATGACAAGACTGTTTTAATGTGGGCTGTAAAACTGCTCTTAAAACTGATGTCTGCAACTTTATGCACAATGACTTGGTTTGGGAAATACATAAAGCAGCCTCAAAGTGTTCTGTTCCACCTTGTGATGTCATGAAGTGGTAATTTAGTTCATAGTTTAGTAGTTAACAACTACGTTTTAGTAGCCTGGGAATTCCCAGGCCGCTTCCGTTTGTTTCGAACTGGAAGGCGGCCTGGAAACTCGTCCAAGCGAGAGTCCCAGATTTAGGGCCCCAATCAGAGAGCGGGGGAGGTGTGGCAAGACGGTGACGCGTACTACATGACAAACGGAAGCTTGTAGTTTGAACTGACAACTGACATGATTGGCTATGGACTTACGTATACGCTCAATGATAGACATTCATAACGCCCAATAAACGGCCGTTGGCAATCGCTAACCACACCTCCGCTACGGGATTTTTCGAAGCGAGTTTCCAGACCCATATCTCACTTGTGATATGGTCAGGTGTTAACCAGACTAACGTTTTAGAGTTAGTTCACTGAAGATTTGCAACTCCAAGGCTGAAATTATCGGATGATGATTCTAGTGAAGGTGTATGGAGTTTTAAAACACAGTATAGCACTACCTGTACTACCACATGACATCACAAAGTGGAGAAAATCTCAGCTTAAAGATGCAAATTTGTGTTAAATACGTGTGAATGAAACAACTCCAGGTATGTTTGTGATGAGGAAACATTCACTGCGTGCACATGGACGAGTGTAATCCGATTGCAAACGGATTGGGATTGTATCGAATTCATGTGCACAGGCTAAGGATCGTATAGGGATTGGTTTCGCGAATCCGATTGGAACCCCTGGCTTAGGCCGATAGTAATCCGCTTGGAGCCGCCTTGTGCACGATATCGGATCGGATTGGCGTACTGCGCATGCGTGGGAATTTTCTCTCCAGGGATTTCACCCTGAATAGGCAGGAGGCACCGACGCCATCATAAGTAGCGATTGTTCCTGGAAAAGTCAGAAGAAATCATGGCTGCGAAGAAAGAATGCACAACACGTACACCAATGTTGGTCCGTCAAACTCCTTGAGCGCCATCTTTGTATACCGCCACATAGTTTGTTGTGTTTTTATTGAGTAGCCATCACCTGGAAGTAGTTGGACTACAGCGCCACATAGCGTAGCGGAGCCGGCCAGGTCGCTGACCATTATTCGATTACATGAGCTTCATGCGCACTGGGATTTAAGGAGAGACCACCCGCCGAGTAACGGGATCGGATTCAGAGAAATCCAATCCGATCCTACCATGCACGCAGAAAATAGCATAATATGGGCCCTTTATCATCTAAATGACTACAAACCAGAGCTGCTAGCTGGTCATCCACAGGTAATGTTGCAACATTTTACTGAAAGATCGCAGCCCCTCTAACTGCTGCTGTGAGCCTCATCATTCTGGTGTTAAAATTATCATATTTACCCTGGTGTTTTTATTTTGTCTGTATGTAAAGATATGAACATTAATAACAGTAAATAATGTGTTGGAGAATAGATTTGTCACAATAACATATTCTGAAGCATCTACAACTGAAATAAATAGTAGACAATAAACAATTTTTAAACTAATTTATGCCAGACACAATAACAAAGATTTTAAACACACAAAAAAAAAACTTTATATGTACAATATTGTTAAAAAAAACATGAGCCACAATACATAAACAGCAGAATGAAAAACTTTAGCATTTGGTTTGCATCTGTAATTGGTCACAAAAGTTCTTTGTAAGGCTTAATCTGATTATATAGCCAAAAAAAATAACAAAAAATAAATAAAGTGTTGATGATAATGATAATCAATACTATGGAAGCTATCACACAGGAGTAGCTGTAGCAGTGAGGTCCAAATAATGTGATTAACGTCAGCCAGAGTTGGTTTTGCCCCATGGAGTGTGTATGGGAGTGTGACTAATAGAATCTGGTCTTGACAGGGAGTTAATGAGTGAGCAGCCTCTAAAACAGCAGGAGCACGCTTTAACAAGGCCAGGCCACTGCACTCACAAACATTGTGCGCACACACACCTGGGTAAAGGGGCTAGAAGTCAACTGTGGTGAAGAGCAAGGAGCAAGTTCACTTCCTCTGGTGCTTAAAAACATGTGTGATGGAGAATTCTCTGAGGCCACTATCAGGGGTCTGTTTAAGGGCCCATATTACACTATTTTCTGATCGATGTTATGTTTTCTCATCAAAAATATACCTGGAGTTGTGGTTTCAGCCATGGAATTGACCGTTTCTACTGAACTAAAGGTAAAAAGCAGCCATTAACTTGAAAACTACCACTACATGACATCACAAGGTAGAACAGAGCATTTTGAGCAGGATTACTCAAACGTGTGAATGAAACAAAACAACTACAGGTAGGTTTCTGATAAGGTAATGTTAAGTTATCATTTACTTGCGCAGGATTAACTTGACGTGGTGAAACGTAAGCGGAGTGCCTGTTTGATATAACTTTTATTCTGAACATGTGGACCAACACTATCCATCATGCACAAGGCAAAAAAGGGGAAGAACTCATGGACACACATGCAACGCACAAGTGATCAGAACCGTAACACCTTGAATATAACGGCCAGTGGTATTTACCATAACTCATTGATAAGAGCTTCTCCAATATGACACTTAACAGGTAATCACATTATAACATGGCAAAAAGCTCACAATTGTACGGAACTGTTGGAATAATTATAAATGTGTTATCATTTCTTCATGTATTGTGATCAAATTAAATATTGTGTCTCAATACTATGGTAAAGAGAGTTATCTGTAAAACTGCAGTCTCAAGGTAGTCTGATACTCTGCCTGGGAAAGTCTGAGGAAGAAGCCACGTTGTTTTATCATGTGAAATTTGCATATTTGTGTACACCCATCTGTCAATTAATAAAAGATGCAGGAAGGAACAGCTCAGCGGAGAAGGCTGCTGACCGCTCTGTTGGAGTCTGTCTCGCCTTGCAAGAAAAAATGTAAATACGTGTTTGCTGTGGTTCTTCACTGTGCTTGTCTTGTGTTTTCAGAGGTGGTGATTTTTCTGACATAACCTAGGACCTTTTAGTCTAATTTAAGAACCCTCACACTGCCAATTTGATTTTTGACAGGGAAACACTAATAACATTTTGGCTAATTTGTTTACATTTACCTCTATTCGTTTTCTTTGAAGTACACTGCCCTACAGATAAATAAACACAATTATAAGACATGTCCAAAGGTGGCGGAGGTGAGGTGGCTAGCAGTCTCTCTAGGGCCTTTCCTATGTTTCCTTATATGTGCGAGTGGCCACATTGGGCACTTTGGTTTCCCCCATCCACATAAATCAAGCAAAGATCAACAGGCAAAGTCCTCCAGCTGAAACAGTTCAAAGTACAGCACAAGATCTGGGCGTGTTCCCAAACACTGCCGTCGCCCACTTATCTGACCGGCCACTCTGTCCTACTTGGGGTGTGACTATACAGACCATAAAGCGTGATAAGTGACTGTCCTAACTTGGGACAGTCAAACCACAGCTGATAATTTGTGTCACGTCTCTCAAACGCAGAAGTCAACTCTTATATATTTTGTTCTAAATTATTTGAGAATATTCACTGGATCACACGTTTCTCTGATTGGTTATTTCACCTGTCAATCAAACCCATCAGAAATCAGGGAGATATGGATATGAAGATATGATTTCTGACATGATTATGAGGATATGATTTCAGACCCACATATATTTGTCAAGTTTGGTCAAAGTGTGTGGTCCTGGCAGGATAGGCAGGTCACCCCCTGTGCCTGGCAGGCTGCCCCAGTGACAATGAAACATGGTTCAGAAAATCGGCAATCTCACAAGAATCTTAAAGTGGGACATAGTAGTACCTCTAGCAGTGCCTGGAGGACTAATGGGGAGTTAGGGGGGAGGAAAAGCAGGGTCTGGAGATATAAAAGAACAATATGATTGATCTACAGGTACCCAGACTTCAAGCTCCACCTCTACAGCCAGGTAACAGAAATTAGGGCAGTTCTGCATGATGTCACATAGTACGATAATTTCTGGACAATGACATTACTTTTTTCTCACACTTTGAACCCTGCAGCTTATAAAAAACTATGCGGTTAAAGTATGGATGGATTATCTGTATATCAACACAGTGTAGTAGTTATCGCCGTGTGATAAAATAAGTTATAATGCTAAATTAGCATTAGTGAGTGGGATACGACTTAACCCGTAAATGCAGGTGAGTACATAAATGACAAGCAGGAATGTCTCAAACTTCAGTAGTCGGACATCCACTCATACTTGATCGATACACCTATTCCCGCCCCCCGGGAGAGCCTGAAATCTGCTGAAATCCTATGAGACACGGACATGATCCCAGACACGGACGTGATCCCAGACGCCGACGTGATCCCAGACGCCGACGTGATCCCAGACGCCGACGTGATCCCAGACACCGATGTGATCCCAGACACCGATGTGATCCCTGACACGGACGTGATCCCAAACACGGACATGATCCCAGACACCGACATGATCCCAGACACCGACATGATCCCAGAGACGGACATGATCCCAAACACGGACGTGATCCCAAACACGGACGTGATCCCAGACACCGACGTGATCCCAGACAATGACGTGATCCCAGACACCGACGTGATCCCAGACAATGACGTGATCCCAGACACCGACGTGATCCCAGACACTGACGTGATCCCAAACACGGACGTGATCCCAGACACCGATGTGATCCCTGACACGGACGTGATCCCAAACACAGACATGATCCCAGACACCAACATGATCCCAGACACGGACATGATCCCAGACACGGACATGATCCCAAACACGGACATGATCCCAGACACGGACATGATCCCAGACACGGACATGATCCCAGACATGGACATTATCACAGGCACAGACACGATCCCAGACACGGACATGATCCCAAACACGGACATGATCCCAGACACGGACATGATCCCAGACACGGACATGATCCCAGACATGGACATTATCACAGGCACAGACACGATCCCAGACACGGACATGATCCCAAACACGGACATGATCCCAGACACGGACATGATCCCAGGCACAGACACGATCCCAGACACGGACACGATCCCAAACACGGACACGATCCCAGACACGGACATGATCCCAGACACGGACATGATCACAGGCACGGACATGATCACAGGCACAGACACGATCCCAGACATGGACACGATCCCAGACACTGACACCGACAGGAGACATGCGCAGTAGAGCGTGAAGTGGCGTAGTCTGATAATCCCGTCGTAATACTGTTGTTTTACTGCCATTTTACAGGCACTGTTTGGAAAAAGCATGTACCGCCATTTAATAAAAATTAAACAAATATCTTTCTGTGTAAATATCTCAAGGCCTATACGTGTAAAAAAATTTTCTTTTAAAATGTAGTTGATGCAGCTTATATTCAGTTGCGGTCAATAGTCAGGAAATCACGGTAGTTGAAATTACAGTATACAGCCTGTGCTCTTATTACCTGGCCAGCCAAATGATATCTCTCTGTATTTGCTATACAGCGCGATACCATTTGGACACCCTCGCTCCACCCTCGCTCCCCCGGTTAACAACGGAGTCCGCGATTCTGATTCGTTCAAAGATGAACTTTGCCCGCAACGTCACTCTTAGGCAGCGGAAGTTCCTCCTCAGTTTTGAATCAAGATGGCGCATCGGAGAACTGAACGTCCCTTGCATTCAGCTGTAAAATTGGTCTTAAATGACCTAAAACACATCGATTCCTTAAAACCACAGCAGCTGACAGCTCTAGAGGCCTTTCTTTTCTTTCTTTTCTTTTGTTTGATTGGTTCACGTCGCTGTCCGTTAACTGTTCTGATTGGTTCACTTAGCTGTCTACGCGCAACGGCAGCGCATTCTGGACCAAGCATTACCAGACTCGCCGCTGGTACAGCGATGAGTCATGGATTCTTCCAGGCAAGTGCTCTTACAGTTATTTAAAAAATGTTGGTTGCCAGTGTCTCATGTAGGGCTCATTCTGCTTTCTGTTCACACAATCATCTTGAGAACCAAAACGCCAAATCTAACAAACTTAGCCACCAATTTTTTTGTAATTAGGAAAAAAAAAATCATTACCACAATAGTTGTCAGTAAGTTCGCCAGTCCTCATATCTGAGCACACAGTTTAGTTATGTTCAGTTATAGGCTGCGTCCCATTTCTGTCTTACCCCTTCGTCTTACCCCTACCCCTTGGTTTTGCGCGTTCATGTGAGGGCAAGGGGTGTCTCGATTCTAATTTTGATCAAGGGCTAGGGCCACCGAGGGCTACATACCCCTTGAAACGAAGTAAGCTCTCGACCAGACTTGAAACGAAGGGGTACGCCGACAAGCTCAGGCAGGTTTTGGGATCAGGATGGCAGCGTCACATCGACCAGCCAAGGAGTCTCATAAATGTACTTTCAGCAGTTGTAAATAATTATCGATGAACAGTTTAGCAGGTTTACAATTATGACGATTATGTTCTACGTTACTTTTAGTGAACTGTTGTTGCGGTTTTAATTGTAGTGATGTCTGTTTAGCCGACGTTTTCATCGAACTTTCATGTATAAACAAGCTAGTTTTTTTGTCGAGGTGAGGTACCCGATAATCCTTGACATTTGTTTACGTTTGTTTGCGTCAGTTGTTGTCGTCTCTGTAGACGTAGCAGCCAGGTGGAGGCAAGGGATGATGACACAAACGGTAATCGAGTGGTGTCCCATTTCTTAGGGGAACATTCGTACCCTGAGCCCTCTCAGCTCGTTATCAAGGGTCAAGACAAAGACGTAGATAAAGGGGTAGAAGAAGGGGTAAGACAGAGAAATGGGACGCAGCCTTAATCTTACCCATAGCTACTTTAATCTAAACCTTTTTTTTTTTTTTTTTTTTGCATCATGATGGGAACTCCGCACTTCTCCTGGCTAAACGGACCTGTCCTGGCTGTGACATAAGTCTCTAACTATCCCAGTCTCACACAATGGTGCACATATTCTGTGGATACTGTGTGTTTTGTTCCGCTGACCCATCTCCAGTTCAAGGTTCAGGGTTCATCTATCCTCAGCCCTGTATATGTGTGTGTCTGTATGTGTGTATGTGTAGTGTGTGTCCAGTCACCAGGGTGCCAGGACCACTCTAAATTAGACCCTCCCCTCCTCAAAAGTCAAAGGTCAGTGTGTCAGCAGCTCACAGCTTCTGGCATTTCACACCGTCAACACAGAAAGAAAAGGAAAGTGCACTTAGGGGGAGGGTCGCAAAGACGCAAGTTTACCACAAAAACACGTACTAGTTCTTCCACAAAAAGTAGTAGTAGTCTGGGGTCAAATATTTACGTTTCACTGGTTATTTTAGGAGAAGGGGAAGTTGGGAAGGTTGAGAAGGTTGTACTTGTTTTCCCTCAAATCTTAGTAAAAGTATTTAACAATTATAGCTCTGTAATCCTTCGGCAGTCCAGGTACGGGCCTTAGCAAAAATGAAAAACTGAAATATATAAACTGGACAAAAGTCTAAAAAAGGGGATATTACACTTTTATAGGGTATTAACTGCTAACACATAATATTTATATCACCATGTTACCTTTCACTGTTTTGAAAATGATACATTTGCTGAAAACATTAAAATTTAAAATATTTTTCAGTTTCATTTTTATAGCTTTGAGTCTCCTCTCACTTTGCTCCCAGCGTTAAGTCACTCCCCTTTCAGGGCCCATCCACACGACAACGTTTTTGGTGGTTTTTATTCGTTTTGGCCTTTCGTCCACACGGCGCCAGCGTTTTTGGTGGGCAAAAACAGTGTTTTTTTGAAAATGGGTTCCAGAGTGGAGAAATCTGAGGACGCCGGGGTCGCGTTTTCGTGTGGACGAGCAAAATGCAGCTTTTGGAAAACGATGCTTGGTTGCAGAAGAGAAAAGACTTCATGCGCATGCACTCTTTGTAGTATTGCGTTTCCGGCGGCTCTGGCTGTTTCCTGTTTACAGCACCACATATCGGTGTGGCATATGTATTAAATCATTTTCACTCAGAGCTCTGTTTTTGTATGGATGCGAATATTTACTGACCCGACGTGTGTGGGTGCAAATTTTTTTCAATCCACATAAAAAAATAAATAAATCCAGGAGCGTTGTCGTGTGGACGTAGCCTCAGAGTTCCATCACAACACAATCACCGTGCATCCCGCTGCTGAAACTACTGCACATCACATCAGATTTGTGAACTTACAGTGTATCGTTTTGTATCATGCTCTTACATGTTTATGAAAAAGCGCAGTGTGGGAGCATGCATGACGTAGGTGACATAGTCTGCTAACCATAGAGAAGGTTCGAATAGGAAAGAGACTGCAAGACTTCTCAAACATGCATGGATTACATCTACAAACTTTCTGGTAGAAAGCTCAAAAAATTGCTTTTATGAAATGTTTTTACCTCCTCCATTCTTTACCTCCTATCCTGTCTAAATAAATCAAAGTGTACACATTTCAAATTCAAACTATTTATCTTGATTTTAGTAGGTGGAATAGTTTTATTGACTGGGATATTTGAAAGTCATGGTGCATCATCTACCCCCTAATACTTCAGACTGGCAGTTGAATTTGAAAACAAAGTAATTCAAACCAAAGATGCTCAATTGGCGTCATTCAAACTAAGTTAAATATTCCTTTTGGCAGTGTATATCCGCTGTCATCTTGAAGGATAAGCTCCACAGACCTCCATGCACGGTGGTGTGCTACAGACTAATTGGTCGATGAAAACGGTGCAAACCAGATGTAGCTTTACACATTTTGGTGGTCTCTGGAGGAAGTGGGCGTTAAAAGAGTTACTGGAGCTGTGGAATTAATGATATACTTTGTCAATGTTCTGAGTCAGTTATTGTTCAGCAAGTCTGTCAATTCAATCGTCAACGTAAAAAGCAAAAGATGTAACCAACTCTGAGTCTCTTAATTCATTACTTAACTCAAATACCACCAGTGGTGTATGGGCAATCAATATGAGCAATCATCACAGCGAATTGTGTGTATATGACAATTTGAGAGTTAGCCTACATTCTATCTACATCTTACAGGCCTATCACGATAACATATACTCAACAAAAATATAAAAGCAACACTTTTGTTTTTGCTCCCATTTTTCCTGAGATGGACCCAAAGATCCAAAATTCACTCCAGATACACAACACTACCATTTCTCTCAAACATTGTTCACAAATCTGTCCAAATGTGTGACAGCGAGCACCTCTGCCCCGCCGAGACAATCCACCCCACCTCACAGGTGTGCCACATCAAGATGCCGATCCGACATCATGACCAGTGCACAGGTGCGCCCCAGACTGCCGACAATAAAAGGCCACCCCGAAATGTGCATTTTTTTTTGCTTTATTGGGGGTCTGGGGACTCAGAACCAGTCAGTATCTGGTGTGACCACCATTTGCCTCATGCAACACATCTTCTTCGCATAGAGTTTATCAGATTGTCAATTGTGGCCTGTGGAATGTTGGTCCACTCCTCTTCAATGGCTGTGCGAAGTTGCTGGATATTAGTGGGAGCTGGTACACGCTGTCGTATACGCCGGTCAAGCACATCCCAAACATGCTCAATGGGTGACATGTCCGGTGAGTATGCTGGCCATGCAAGAACTGGGACATTTTCAGCTTCCAAGAATTGTGTACAGATCCTTGCAACATGGGGCCGTGCATTATCTTGCTGAAACATGAGGTGATGTTCATGGATGTACATCATGGATGTTCATGGATGTACATCAATAAAGCAAAAAAAAAAAAAAATGCACATTTCAGAGTGGCCTTTTATTGTGGGCAGTCTGGGGCACACCTGTGCACTGGTCATGATGTCGGATCGGCATCTTGATGTGGCGCACCTGTGAGGTGGGGTGGATTGTCTCGGCGGGGCAGAGGTGCTCGCTGTCACACATTTGGACAGATTTGTGAACAATGTTTGAGAGAAATGGTAGTGTTGTGTATCTGGAGTGAATTTTGGATCTCCATCTCAAAAACAAAAGTGTTGCATTTATATTTTTGTTGAGTGTATTTTGAAGCAGGATATATCACTACAGAGAAATATTGCGACAAACAATAATATTGACACTATCAAATGGAATCAAAAAATGAGCTGCAATAAACGAATAACAGAATGAACCAATATTTATCCACAGAAAATCTGACCTTCCCACTTAAAAATGGCAAGAATCTCCCCACTTGTACAAAGAAATTGACACACAATAACTACTGTACTCATCAATAATCACAATAATTAATCACCATTGTTTTGTCGCATTTGTGACTGTTATTGATTGTGTCTGCACTTTCCATTCTGTTCACGTTCTTTTTCATCACTGTAAAGCATTTTGTGTTGCATTTATTGTATGAAAAGTGCTCTATAAATAAAGACTTACTTACTTACGGAGCCCCATAATACATTGTCGTATCCTTCACATATTGAACGATAAGTTGATATAGTAATGATCGTGACAGGTCTATCATCCTCATTGCCGAAACGTATATAAATTGTCTGTTTGTTGATTGAGGACCCCCATTAGCACAATCAAGTCACTCAGACTTATTATATAATCAATAACACAAAGGAACACCAAAAGCAAAGTGTATTACTATATTTTACTATATATATTACAATAGTTGCAGAGAGGTTATTGGGGTCATCACAACAACCCTTCCATTGTTAGAAGGGTCTGGACTCTAAAGCATATTGTTGTGACTTTTAGCATGTCGAGAAGCAAACTCGCTTATTACAATACAGTTTCAGATGTAAATTAAACATTTTAGGAAGCTCATCTAGACTTGGTTTAAAGTTGAAGGTACCTCCATGATTCAGTTGGCCTTTGGTCTGCTTCCCTTGGTCAGGAGGCTACATATTGTAAATCAGGTACTTCTCAAAAATATGTATTCTTTCTAAAAGTGTAAGTACTGACAAAACACAAACTTTCACAAACTTCCTCACTTCTTCTCAGATCATATGTCATTCTGTCTCATCTCTGAAAGCAAACATGCACAAAGGTCAAGGGTTCTCGGACTGAACCACTAATTTTCACATTAAGTTGTATTTTTATAGAACTTAAAGGAAAATTAACGTTTTTTTACAATCGTTTTTTTTATCAGCAATAAAACAAGTAGTTTTACTCACCCATAGCAGTTTGCTGTCAATTGGAGCAGTATCGCAGAACTTATGTTGAGCCGTTCTGTTCTACCAATGATCCCGTATCCGTTAGCGTGAGTGCTCGGGGCACTGATTTGCGGTGTCCAAATAACACAAACTTTAGCACTTTTCAAATCACAGAAGATCGCTGTGTCAGGGTAGACTTTTAGTAGATTCCAAAACGGCCTGAAACCCGATATCGCAACAGAAAAGTAAAGTTCAGAGCGGTGTTAGCTTCTTTCGGACTAGCTGTGTTTACAAAACAGCTGAGTTCACGCATACGCACTGTCCTCTCTGATGACGTCATCAAATGAAACTATAGCTGGATATCGGGTTTCAGGACGTTTTGGAATCCACTAAAAGTCTACCCTGACACAGCGATCTTCTGTGATTTGAAAAGTGCTAAAGTTTGTGTTATTTGGACACCGCAAAGTAATGCCCCGAGCACTCACGCTAACGGATACGGGATCATTAGTAGAACAGAACGGCTCAACATAAGTTCTCCGATACTGCTCCAATTGACAGCAAACTGCTATGGGTGAGTAAAACTACTTGTTTTATTGCCGAAAGAAGGCTCAGATTGTAAAAAAAACTTTACTTTTCCTTTAATGCAGAAAGTCACGTACATAACATTTTAGTATGTATGCATGCTTTATAAATGATACCCCTGACCTGTAACCCAGTGGCGTCATAAGTTACATTTCAAGAAACAACATCGCCATGGAGACTAGCAAATGCAACTTAAACTGATGATGTTACTGAAAATCACAAATGGAGTCAAACAACAAAGCACAGTGCAATAAAATGTGTTTTTTTGTTTGCTAAATTAAGTTTTATACTCTCCAGACCCTTCTGCATCTGTAGGTGTCATTGGCTCTGTCCTCAGCCAATCAAAGATTAAAAGGAAAAACAAAAAAACAAACAAATGTAAACCACCCAGCATAGGCAGTTTATTTTTGCATTCTCCCAAAACCTGAAACATGACAATTCTGCAGTGACGGTGACAAATTGAAGGATGGAATAAGCAGGTTTAGGAGTGTACAGCTGCTAGAGACCTTCTCCCTTCTCCTCCCTCCTCGTCCTTCATGTGAGGCGTCCAGCTGAGGTCACCCACCATGTGATTTACACGTCTCAGAGGAGAATTGCAGCAGGCATGTCCCACCTGGAGTTGGCCTCACGCGCTTCAAGATTTACAGTAAGTCTTTCTACAAGCCAAAGAGTACTACAAGAAAACAGGATTTGGTCTATCTGCAATGGTTTAATTAAGGGCCTGTTTACACGAGAACGCTTACAGGTAAAAACTACAAAATATTTTATCAGAAGTGCCTTTCGTTTAGATGGTGACAGTGTTTTGGGGGCTTAAAAATGCAAAAAACTGAAACCGCCATCCAAAGTGGAAAACTTGAATACGCTCCGCCGTAGCGTTTTCGTCTACACTGCCCAAGACGCAAAACTCAAATCTGGCTGATGTTGCGTACGCGTTTAAGTCACACATTGCTTTGTAGTCTAACGTGGTCTGAAGCAATAACTGAACTTCTTCGTCTGACCATACAAATTTATTTTTGCTACCTGTAGCCATGTTTTGTTTTGCTTTTCGCGGTGCAGATCAGAAGAAGGAAGATTCTACACATGGGTGCGGGCATAAGCCGTTTCCCAATTCAGTGAGTGCATGGTACGGAGCGTAGTTGAAGGGGGATGTGCGTCATATCCGGCGCGACAACTGCTGTTCCATTTCGTTTTTGTCCCATGCACAGTTAACACGCGGTCCGAACACCGTGGTCGTTTCCATGGAAATCGGGGCGTGGACCAAGCGTGCAAACATGCACGCTTTGCACACTCAAAAGCCCCAGCATGCACAGCGCGGCAGGATATATGACTACAAAGATGGACTCGCCAGCAACATCGCGATGTGACAGTTGCGACTTCACTATAAAATGTGTGTACTGGTTCACCTCACCTACAACTATGCTACATGAAACTCTTCATAAAATACACTAAAAATGTGTGACGGTAGCCATAACGGCATAGTTCATGGCACCTTTATTACCGTTCACATGCTTTTCCCCTTACACTTCTATATTTCCTTTGCTGTTGTAATGCTGGATATTCTACAGTGTAGCCATGTCCCAACTCAAAGTATTACTAGTTGCAATAGAATAATATTTTTGTTGTTAGGGAACAAGGAGCAGACCACCCGGCTCATTGAGCTGAGGCGGGACCTGTTCCATTTCGCAGACGCCCATGCGATCCACGGACTGCACTCAGGGCTGAGCGAGTATGCACCGTCTCGACTGCAGACTGAGACCACGCTCCGAACCGTGCACTCGCTGAAATGGGAAACGGCTATAGTATCACATATATATAGTATTAGTATATAGTATCAGTAGTATCACAGCACCACCTAGCCGCCTGGCATGCATACCTGATCAATTCCCACACACTTTTGCATCACCGTATGCACGGAGATTTCCTCCCGAAAACGCTCGTCTAAACGCAACGCCACTTTTGCATCTTCTGTTCAGACCGTCATCATATAAACGTAGCCTAATTATAATATTTGATGCAGATGTTGACAATGCAGAATGGATAATAGATACTGTATGTCAGGGGGGGAAATGGTCAGAGGGTTAGTTAGTTGTAGCAGCACACCTATTGGTATGTAATATTACAAGTTGTTGTAATCATTTCTCTCATTGGAGCAATTAAGATTTCATGCAAAAAGTCATGAACAACATTCAATATAAGAACAATTATGCAACTGAGGTATGAGATAGTCGGACTCCTGACCAAGCCAAAGATTCTTCAGTTTGGACATTTTAAATTGCAATATTGATTTGACTCTATGAATAGCAGTAGCACTCTAGTGAGCAGATTTCTTTTTTCAATGCTGTGGAATTCTACGTGTATCACTATCACTAATTAACAAAACAAAAAAATTGGAGACTGAAGTAAGTACAGAGTGGTAAATGGGGGTAATTCAGAGCAATGACGTCGATGCAGGAGGATAAAGATTGCTTAAACATGCATGAATCACTCTAAATACAACTTCAAGAGGATAAATGAGAAGGAAAAAAATTAAAATGTGATTAAAATCTCTGAAAAGATTTTGCACAAAGTCTTCTTTAAGATCCAGAAATGCTCCTCTGTGTTTTCACCTTCAGTATCAGGTTGATCATTTCAGCTCAAATGCAACTTCGCAGATCACCAAGTTCACCAGTTACAGCTGCTATTTTTAGACTCATTTCTTCTCTCTTGCCGATTTCAAAACACAAACATACGGCCTTTGTTCAGTCAACTTGATCTGCTCAAAACATGTGGCCAACCCGTCCTGCATTAAGTGTAAGACTTCGATTTAAAGCCGTAATATGAAGCTTTTCTGGATGAAGGTATGTCAGCTACATGCTTTGCCTAGAATGCCCCACAGTATGGCATTAAAATCCATCTCCATTCAGAAGCATCTCCATGGATACAAGCAGGTGGCGGGACTTCCTTCAGAAAGTTACATAATGCATCTTATGAGTATATTAACTGTTTACTAAGAATAGTTTGTTAATTTAAATAATTTAATCGGTACACTATGCAATTTTCCTGAGACAGGGCAGCTATCAGCTTGTCTCCATGGAGATGTTATTGCTCTGCCTAGAATTTTCCATAGTAAAGCATTAAAAAGTATCTCCATGCAGGTTTTTTTTTAAAGATTAAGCCTTTATTTGGTCTCACACACAACGACACACAGTGACACACGGGAGAAATTTGACTTCTGCATTTGACCCATCCTTTTCAGGAGCAGTGAGCAGCCATCTTTCGGCGCCCGGGGGGCAGTACCGTGAAGGGTCTTGCCCAAGGACCCACACTGGTTTGCTCATTGCCGGGGGGGATTTGAACCCACAACCCCCAGGGGGAAAGTCAGTGACTTACCAGTTGAGCTAACCAGCCAGTGAAGCCTCAAGGCCAAGTTACTGGTCAGACCTGTGGAGAGGTGACCCCACTTGCAATGAGAAAGCATGTTTTTTTTTAGCAGAAAAAAATAAACATTAGATCGTTTTAATACCATACAGTGGGACATTTCAGGCAAAGCAATATCATCGATCCCACCTTACGTACAGCTCTGGAAAAAAATAAGACACCACTGCATTTTTTTCTGAAATCAGCATCTCTACTTGTATTACAGCCATGCCATTCCAGCGTCTGTTGAATTCCAACACAAACACAAAGCTGAGCTACTTCAGTTCTTGCACCAGGAGTGGAATAAAGTCACCCAAGAACAATGTGAAAGACTTGTGGAGAGCATGCCAAGACACATGAAAGCTGTGATTAAAAATAAGGGTTATTGCACCAAATATTGATTTCTGAACTTAAGTGTAAACATTAGTATTATGTTGTTTTTGATTGTTTCTTTGCATTGTTTGAGGTCTGAAAACTAGGGCTCTCAGTTTAACGCGTTAATTAAATTAATTAATTAAACTGCAAATTAACGCTTTTTAAAAATTAACGCAATTAATCATGAGTGGCAGTTCAATGCGTGCGCATTTTAAATTTGGCGTGCGGCGAGCAAATCGCTGCCAGGGCCTTTAAACGGCAAGTTTATTTATAAAAAGAACGAAGACGGGACGATCAACAAGAACGCGGTGATTTGAAGCTTTTGGCAAAAAGAATTTTCCGATCACTGAAGCTGCTCCAGCCTGATGGATCATTTGAACGATAAACACGTCCGGACAAGTTCCATCGTTACTGGTGATAGAGCGAGCGTGAGCGCACTTCAACAAACCACCAAACCACACTGCAGAATTTGGGAAACGAATGAGCAAAGCGAACGCTTGAAAACTGACAAACTCAATCACAAAGTGGGTTCGCTTGATCGATCACTCGCTCACTCACAATCTCTCTCTCAAAATGCGATTAATTAGATTAATTCATTACAAATCCTGTAATTAGATTATTTTTTTAATCCCCTGACAGCACTACTGAAAACATGCATCTTTCTTGTTATTTTGACCATTTGTCATTTTCTGCAAATAAAAGCTCTAAACGATAATATTTTTTTATGTGGAATTTGGAGGAAATGTTGTCAGTAGTTTATAGACTCAAACAAAAATGTTCCTTTTGCCCAAACACATACCTATAAGTAGTAAAATCTGAAAAACTAATAATTTTGCAGTGATCTCTTATTTTTTTTTCCAGAGCTGTAGTGCACCTTTAAAACACCTGCAGTTTGAATGTTAGGCTTATTTCTAGACTTAACACTACTAAATACTGCTACTACTACTTACTACCAACTACTACTCCCTACTACCACTACTAACACCAACTTCTACCAATTGCCAGGCCACGATGCTCGTCCAGCACAGCCTCTTTTGACTCCGTCCAGTCCTGGTTGTTCATATTTCAAAGGCGGGGAGGCGGGGTCAGTGGCTCCCCAAATATCCCTCTCCCTCTGCCCCTCTAATACCTACACACCTCCCGTTTACCACCAGTCCTCCGCGAGACATTCCCGTGTCCAGGCATCTCCTCTGCGCTCCCCCATCCATCCTCTCTGGAACTTTTCTCCCACCCTCTGTGTCGAAACTCCATCACGTCTCTCCATATTACGCGCGCCTTTTACGCAGTAGCGGTGATTGTTTCATCACGTGTCCTCACCTGTGTTGCCAGTCCCCGGTGGTGGGAGCGTCGTGTCCGGTGAGAAGAGACCCCAGGTGAGTGAGGGGAGACGGGGGAGGGGGGTAGAGAGCCGCGGGGTCCGGGCGCGTGGCTGCCAGGGAGACAATGGGAGAGGTGAAGCCAACCGGACCAGAGTTGGGCTATTTCACTATTTTACCTTTGGTTAGCTTTATTTTATTTTATATTTTACTATACTTAATTTTACTTAATTTTATTTTATTTTTTATTTATTTCATTTTATTTCATTTTAATTAAATTAAATTTTATTTTATTTTTCATTGAGTAGCTAGCTTGCCTGTTCATTATCTGGAACAGTGGGGTAGTTTTGTGAATTAAAAATCAAAACCATTAAAAATGTACCAGAATTGCCATAATCAAAATGCATTATGGGTTATTTTGCGTGTAATGTATGGTAGTACACTGAACCTTTTATTAGAACACTTTACTTTTTCAAACACAATTTTCCATTACATTTGTCAATTTGGCCTTGAATATTCATTTTTCTTTTTATTTTACTTTTTAAAACCAAATATATCTCATGTAGCCTTGCAGTTTCATTTGCGTATTTGTAGAAAATACTATATAAGCTCCTTCATGTTTTTGATGATACTTTATTGTATGGTTAGTATCTTCTTGTACTCCCATAGTAGATAAGTGCTTGGAGGATTGCACTGGGTGCCCACATCAAGAGGAATGAATGTTAAGTAATAGTACTACAGTAGAAAGTACAGTAAAAAATGATTGTAGTTTTGATATTTGAGAACTCTGTAGTACCTTAAAGTTTGAACAATTACAATAAACTTGCAAACCATTTTTGAGCTTTCACATGTTGCAAATAATTTCTTGTAGTAGCTGTGTTAAACAATAGAATAAGTGGCTAATTCAAGTTTGGAGATGGGGCTTTAGAATGGTTAAGACTGTGTAAAAAAGAAAGGAAAAACAGTTAAAGCTGGTATTTATTGTATGTTTGACTGCAGTGACTGTGGCTGGTATTCGTGGGTTCACACTGGTTGGCTGGAGGTGACGCTCAAAAGCTCCATTGATCCGCAAACACACAGAACCCAAGCCTGAGCAGCCAATTCAGCACTAATACAGGTACACGAGAGGCTAGACTTGGATTAGACGTGGGAGTTTACAGGTGCAGAAGCATGAAGAAAAACTTATCATTTTTCTTTTAATCCTGGTTTTTAGATTTGTTTTTAAATACAGAATCAAATCATCTTACATTTTAAGTAAAGGAGTTGAATATTTTTATGTTGCTGGGGTGGGTTGTGCCATTATAAGCAAACTATAGTGAATTTTCTTTATGTAAAATGCCTATATTTTGGCTGCTGTCTGTTATGTAAGAGTGGATTTGCTGCAATATTATTTCTAAATCAGTTGCCCTTGAATGAACAAAATAGCTATTAGGACTGCAACTAACTTTTTTTTATTAGTAGACAAGTCAAATGATTATTTCTGTACTGTTTTTTAGCCAGTTAAAAGGTAAAATATGCTTACTGGGAGCTTGTAATTACAAATAAAGTGTACTATTGACGAAAACTACAAATTATTTTACATTAAATAACACTAATAACCATCTTTTTGGTGATGGTGCTTTCTGTGACACTATTGGTTACCTTTGCATTGACAATTCAGATTTCGTTTGCATGGGTTTCGGTGCGTCTTGCTCCCTCTACAGCAGTAATGAACCAAGATGGAAAAAAGAAGCATCGTGATTGTTAACAGAACGAGAACGTGTTTGTGAAGCAAAAAAGAAAAGTGCGTTTAAACACTCATAAAAGCTGCTAAAAATATGTCCTGCAATTGTAATATTATCGTAACTGGAGCCACCCATGACTGCCCGGTATTCATCTGAAACAGTAGTAGGAACCAGATACAGCAGTAGTAGTTCAGAAGGCAGTGGTGCGCAGGGAGCAGTGCTAAACGTGCCAACAGTAGCACAGTCCACATCTGGAGCTCATCAGACTCACAACAAGGGCCTGTCCTCATCTCTCTATGGGCTGCAGCCGTCACTCACAACAGCAGCCTGTCCAGGACTTTCAGACGGATATAACGTTGGGACAGTTTCCATAGTAATTAAGTGGCTCATTGGGTAAAGCGGTGGAAGGCTGTTGTGTCCTTAAGCAAGACACTTCAGCCTAGTATGAAAGCGGTGGGTGTGTGAGTGTCGGTGGTGGACAATCAGACTTCACTGCCTGATTGTATCCATATAGACCAGGGGTGTCAAACTCATTTTGGTCCGGTATCCAACCTACTTTGATCCTATAGGGGCCGGATCAGAAAACTCATGGCATATATACCCCAAAAATAGCAGTAAGTCCAAATATTTGTGCAGAGAAACACAAATCTATTACAGACTGCTGTTTCTTCAGTCCCAGGAATAATTCGTTTATCTTCTGTCTTCTCAATTCTCCGTTCAAGTTATCGTATTGTTCGAAATGCCGTGTCTCTTAGTGGCGTTTAAGATTATATTCCTTGAGCACCGCCACTTGTTGTAAACACACCAAGCATACAGGTTTCCCAGTCACCTCCGTGAACAAATAGGAGTTAATCCATTTTTCTTGGAAAATCCTGCACTCAACATCCACTTTTCTCATTTTTGACATTTTGCTGATGAGGTTGTGATGGTCAATACTCAAAACTATCGTCCTTTAAAAGCATCTGAAAAGAGGCAAGTCTTCATTTGTGCTGCTTTGGTGGGAAAAGCAGAAAAGCAGCGGATTTTCTATCAAAATATAATTAAAATATTTGCCCACGGGCTGCATGTTTGACACCCCTGATATAAAACTGTCATTAAACTGTGTTCATAGAAACTAGCAAATGACACCACTAATGAAAAGAAAGATATAAATATGATATTAATGCCATACTGTGGAATATTTCATGTCTACTTTTCCCACTGAGTTCTGGGATAGTTATCCATTTGCTTGGTTAACCTTGGTTTGTCATTTACCAGTTTCTCTGTTTGTTTTTCTAACTTTCTGTTGGTTACATCAGTGATCTTGTTAAGCCCCAAGAGGCGTCTGTTTTTGTGATTTTGGGCTTTGCAAAAATAAATTGAATTGATTCCCCATGGAGTGGACCCACCACCAAAAATATATACAGGGGGTCCTCGGGTTACGACGGTCTCGGGTTACGACGTTTCGTGGTTACGAACGCGCCCCCATTAAAAAAAATATGTATATATTACGCGTCATTCCGTCTTACGCGGTTTAGCGTGGTAGGAGATGTAAACAAACGCGAACGGCGCGCGGCGCACGGCGCGCGGCGCACGGCGGAAGAATACGCTCTGTTGTGGTTGTAGGGAGAAGAAGACCGCCTCGTGTGCGTGCCCAATGTGGGCGGAAGTACCTGATGTGGGCTCTGATCTGCTCCTATGAAAGCGGCAGTGATAACCAAGCAGCGTAGTGGTCTAATTATTGAGATGGAAAGGTTATTGGTGCTTTGGTTGGAAGATCAAAGGCAAAATCCGGCTTACGACGAAATTCGGGTTACGACGCGTCTTAAGAACGGATCAACGTCGTAACCCGAGGACCCCCTGTATAATGCAGCTTTAACTACTGAAATCCAAATATTGTTACTTTTAATTTGGCAAAAAAGTGCATTAAAACAGGAAAAAGCAGTGACTGAAATCCAAGAATTGAACCATCACACCACGAATGGCCAATTTTGGAATAATATCTCAGACAACAATTGCAGGGGTATTAAAACTATAAGACTTATGCCATGATTTAATAAACTTATTAGCTTTAGAATAAGTTAAATGAACAAAGGTATAACATTTCTTGATTGGCAGCTTGTCAGATCTCTGTAGACCTCCACACTCTTCTAAAGCTCTCCTCCACACCTGCTAATGATCAAACCCAAGGCAGGAGCGGTGATTTGCAGCTCCTGATGGCAATCTACATCCATAAATCTAAAAGCAATGGGGCTATAATTTATGTTTCCCAATAGGATTTGAGTCGTGTTAAATTATACAAGAAAACTTAACGCAGTGACACTTTTATTGTTGGGTTTATAGATTACTTAAGTTAGACATATATCAGTGTTTATACAAAGACAATTAGGGGCAGACAGCATTTCAGATCGGGGAAAAAAGAAAAACAAACACACTTGATGACGGTCCACTCTGGCACGCCCACACAGGCGGGCGTGCCAGAGTGGACCGTCATCTGCCGTACATCTTCACCTAGAAGCCACGGGCCATTCTTTTGAGGACAGTGAGGTTCAGATCTTAGCCAGGGAAAAGAACTGGTTTGAGAGGGGAGTTAAAGAGGCAATTTTTGTCAAAAAAGAGAATCCGTCGTTAAACAGAAATGGGGGAGTTAGACATAACTTGTCTCCCATTTATAATTCGATTCTCAAACCAAGTCAAAAACAGACAAAGAAACAGGCAAGCCAGAGCAGAGGGGTGGAGAGGGTCGGCTTGAATAGGGATGCTAAACTAGACGCCAGAGAAATTTGAAAAACAAAGAGACAGATTAGTTGAGATAGTTACCGAGCTATTTCAGTGTAGTGAGCGCCTCCTAGGGCTGAATAGATATGCCAATACTAGACGCCAGAGGAATTCGTAAAACAAAAGAGACAGATTAGTTGATAGTTTCAGAGCTATTTCAGTGAAGGGAGCTCCTCCCTGCAGCTAGATATAAACAGGGTCTAACCAGCACTAGAACCAGAGCTGACGAAGCCTCGGATGAGCGGCGAAACGTTTTCGACCAAACAAACTTTGTCCAGTTGACAAATTGAATTTCTCCTTTTATCACACTTGTAAATCTTTACTTAAAACAGCCCTATAATCTGGACTAATCTGGACTAAGAACATTAGTTGCTTTCACATTCTACCTTTCTATCAAAGAATGCTATTAATTACAGATGCACAATCCAGGTTTTTCAGTTCCAATATCGATATTACGGTTTTAAGTATCTGACAATATCCAGTATTAACCAATTCCAATGTAGTAATTAAAAACGCTCTTTGTGTCTCTCAAAATACAGACAACTTATCACAAAACTGATCTGATTTGGTTACGGAACTTGTGTATCCTGCAAGTACTGAACTGCTCTCTATGAATTTAAGTTCAAACATCGTGAGAAATCCTGGGCATACATTAGTCAAGAGTCAAACCAGGATATCGACTGAACAGATACCAATACTGCACATGTTTACGGATCAGTACCGACATTCAATACCAGTATTAGTATTGGTGCATCACTAATATTAATGCATCTTTTCCAGCCTCTTAACAATTTTGTCTGCTGTTTATTCATTCCAATTCTGCCAATCTGTCAGCCTTTTTGACCACTTCCACACAGTCGTGCAAGGTGGGAAAATGCGCTGGTCTGGCTTAGGTTTGAACCACCACTGACCTATGGATTGGTGGACAAGCACATGTACAGACTGAATCATAACAGGACTTCATTCTAGGCTAACTCCACGTTCGTATTTCCCATCACATCTGGTCTTGGTTTAGCCCGGCTCATCTGAACATACAAGTCCAAAGTATCGAGACAGAGGTGGCCCGCTGCCAATCAAACCAAAATAGCAGGGTACAGAGGTAACAGTAGCACATGTCCACTCGGTAGGGCCTTATCCTCACCATGATCTCAGTATTTCCTCTGCAAGCACGTGGAATGGCAGTCTAGATTAAGGCTGCGTCCCATTACTCTGTCTTACTCCTTGCCCTTCCCCTGTCCCTTTATCTATGTCTTTGTCTTCCCCCCCCCCCCGATACTGAGCTGAGAGGGCTCGGGGTACGAATGTTCCCCTAAGAAACGGGACGCCACTCGATTACAGTTTGCGTCATCATCCCTCGCCTCTACCTGGCTGCTATGTCTACAGAGGCAACAACAATTGACGCAAACAAACGTAAACAAATGTCAAGGATTATTGTGTACTTCAGCTCGACGAAAAAACTAGCTTGTTTATGCATGAAAGTTCGATGAAAACGATAACGTCGGCTAAACAGACATCACTACGATTAAAACCGCAACAACAGTTAATTAAAAGTAGCGTAGAACATAAGCGTCATAATTGTAAACCTGCTAAACTGTTAATCGATAATTACAACTGCTGAAAATACATTTATGAGACTCCTTGGCTGCTCGATGTGACGCTGCCATCCTGATCCCAAAACCTGCCTGAGCTTGTAGGCGTACCCCTTCGTTCCAAGTCTGGTCAAGAGCTTAATTTGTTTCTAGGGGTATGTAGCCCTCGGTCGTGGCCCTAGCCCTTGATCAAAATTAGAATCGGGACACACCTTGCCCTCACATGAATGCGCAAAACCAAGGGGTAGGGGTAAGACAAAGGGGTAAGACAGAGAAATGGGACGCAGCCAAAGAGTGACAAGAATATCAACAAGTTGCTTAAAGGGACAGTGTGTAAGATTTTTACCCGTTAATTACCGAAATTGAAGATACCCATTCAAAAATACAATGTTTTCCAAGCCTTTTCACTTCCATCATGAAATCAAAGTATTCTGTTGGATTTAGATATACCTGCATAAAAGAGGGATCTTCCCCATGTAGAGGCAGCCATTTTGATTACGAGAGCCGCAGAAGGACATTTTGGACAACGACAAGCATGTTGCCGGATCACGTGTCGTAATTGATCTAACACGTGTTTTGGACTAAATTGTTTTACTGGATTTTATTCGCTGGATCCTTACGGACAGATTGAGACCAAGCTTATGGTGAAATACTGAGTTTGACCTGTCCAGAGCCTTCAAAGGTAAGCTAAGTAACAAACCTCGTTTTGTGCTTTTCCTTATAAAAGCCCCATGTGCTTGGGGAGTGATTGTTGTGCCGGGAAATGAATTGCATAGTCAAAAAGAGGAGACTGTAAGGTTTCGTTTGATGTGTAGATTGTCATGGTACATGATCGGGAATGTGTGCTCTCATGCGGAAAGAAAAAAAAAAAAAAACAGTGAACGGGACCGCATTTTATTTATACAGTAGCGGCGCGCGATTCGTGCGCGGGTACGCGAGCTGTCCGCGTTACGGCGTGCCCGGGTGACCCTCGAGGTCTGCCGTAGCTAGAACAGGAATTGCAATAGTCACCATCCACCTATGCGCCACGAATCCTACACACTGTACCTTTAAAGGATAACCAAGTAAATATCGACCACCAACTTTTTTTGCCACTAAACTTTATGGTGTTTTAATAGTTTTATCTACTGTTCCTAGTCCTTTTTGGCAATTTGCTCAAGTATTATGTGACATCACACAGGACTGCCCAGGTGTTTGTAATCGGAAACACCTGGCTGGAGGGGCGGAGTTTGAAGAGTGAAGACCTGTTTGACCAATCTCAGTGTTCCTTATACTTCCAGACTCCGCCCCTTCTCCACCCTCATTCTCCCCTTTAGTTCTACAGGTACTGCTCGGTTTAGCAGCTCTGTTTGAAATGCAGATTTGGGCAGAGTTTAGGTGTTTAGTCCCACTTTAAACTAAGTAAATCACTCCATAAAACAGTGACAGCCGACAAAGTCATCAGAGGACATACATTGGTTTTACTGCTAAAGGGGATGGGCAATATTATGGACTTTTGTTGTGGAAAAAAAATCCAGAAATAAAATCTGAAATGTACTAAAAACAGCTGTGAAAATAACTACATTCATGCCACTTTACACAGTACAAGTTTCAGTTGTCTTTATTATGAGCTACTCTTCCTGGAGCTGTTGATACAATGTTGATTACAATTCATATTTGATATTCTTACTAGAGAAAATTGCCTTAAAGGGATAGTTCGGGGTTTTTGATGTGAATCTGTATGGCGTCCCCTTCAGCAGTGTCGTGCATTAACACTGACTTACCCCGACAGTGTCCTCTGAGCAGAGTTCTGCCCCGATTCTGGAGCTGACGAAAGTAGGTCCGGCAAGTTAGCCACGACAGTTAATAAAGCTTGTTTTTCTTCTCAAAACAATATTTGTCCAAAAAGTGAAACATTTGCGTCACAAAACAGTTGCCCCCGAAAAAGTCAGAAGTCATAATCGCTTGGTGGCATTTTCTCTCGAGTCGTATCACTGCGCGCTGCCCCCAGCTGGACAGCCGCGCACGAACACAACACTTTTTCAGTTGTTTGGCCGTGTTTACGTCCTCAGACTGCAGAGAGCCAATTTAGAAATGTCAGAATAAAAATATAGCTATTGATAGAAGAAGAAAACAATAGATATAAAATGGGGCGAACCTGTGATTACCCCGGTTGTACCAACAAAAATGAACCGTTTTCTTCACAAACATTGGACTGAGGCAACTTTGGCTTCTTGCCATAGGGTTAGTGTGTGCAATGCATATTTCTGTGAAGATTACGTATGCCCAGCACAGATGAGGAAGCTTTCTGCTGTCCCTGCACCCCAGGTAAGTGTAACAAGTGGCAATATTTACAAGTGAACAGGCTAATGATAATAATAGTGATAGGAATGGAGAGAAAATAGCATCAAGCGATTATGACTTCTGACTGTTTTGTGATGCAAATATATCACTTTTTGGACAAATATTGTTTTGAGAAGAAAAACAAGCTTTATTAAATGTCGTGGCTAAGAGAAGAAAAAGAAGAAGACATGCTTTATTTATCCCTGTAGGGAAATTATTTCTCTGCATTTGACCCATCCTTCAGGAGCAGTGGGCAGCTCTTCTTTCAGGCGCCGGGGGACCCATCTCCATGATCTTATTGCTAGGTTTGGTCAGGACCTAAGCTGGAGGATTTTTATCTGGGGCATGTTTGCCGGACCTACTTTCATCAGCTCCAGAACCGGGGCAGAACTCGGCTCAGAGGACACTGTCAGGGATAAGTCAGTGTTAATGCACGACACTGCTGAAGGGGATGCCATACAGATTCACATAAAAAAAACCAAACTATCCCTTTAAATCGACATCAGCCATGAAAAAAAACATATTAGTCGATCTCTACTAACCACCATTCATATTGCAATTCAGTGGCAATATGAAAGTACCTCTAAGTCTATACATCTTTACCAACAGAGGGCGCTAATCCAAATACTGACCCAACCATTGAAGCCATGTATTCACTCCAAACATTTCCCCAAGACATTACAAAACTTTCAATTTCTGAAATGTGAAATATTAAAGCACCGTGACCCTTTTATAAATTCACACTGAAATTTTGATTCTTTTGTTGTAGTTGTGAATGAAGTTGTCTCTTGGTAGGAGTCCTGTCAGGGTCGGTTTTAGTTTGTTTCATAATGTCACCTGTTAGGGAGACTCAAATTCTAGGTCACGCTCCCGCTGAGTTAACGGAGCAAAGGTCAGAGTATGGGATGATGTAAAGCAGATATCCTTACACGGTTAGCAGGCAACCAAAATGAGCCATACCGATCAAGTTTTGTCACCTTGGTTTGTTTGATTTGGTTATTATTATTATTATTTTTATTTATCAAAACTGGGAGCATGTACATTAAGCTGCCATATTACACTCCATACTATGGCATTAAACATTTCAGTCGCCATAGAAACAAGCAGGAGACGCCACCAGGCCAATTTACGAGTGAATAAATGCATCTTGTACAAGTTTAATACCATACTGTGGAACATTACAGGCAAAGTATTAGCATCTCCATGGTAGCGGACCCAACCTGAAAAGTTCTGCAGCTTACCTTTAACTCGTTTACTCTTTTTAAGTAAACTCGGTGAAACAATTTGTGTTGAGTGCATTTGACTAGTGTTGTCATGTCACGTACTAAAATTTCAAACTATTTCGATTAGGGATGCAAATTATCGATTAATTCATTAATCCATAGTTGATTGACCTTATCGATCGATTAATGATTAATTGATAAGCGGCGTTTTTCACCTGAATTTTAGTGTTTCAATAGGGTCATTAAAGGGATATGCCACCCCCAGGTCAAATTTGGGCATCTCCCCACAGTCCAGAGACTAAAATAAGTGGTGGAAAGCGTTTTCCTGCTCACCCAGCCATTGTCCGAGTCTGTCGCCACTGACCGCCGCGGTATCTGCAGCTCCTCCGCCTTAGACTGGAGTCTAACGTCGCCAGAGAAAGATTTCGGCCAAAAGGAATTAATTTGCTCGATGCGTTTCCCAATTACTTTCTGTGTAGTGCGCATTCATATCGAGTGCAAATAAATGTGCAAATCAACACGGAGAGCTTGCCTTGGTCATTTTGGGTGGGAACTATTTTTCAGTGCGGAAAAATAAAGCCGAATCACGCAGCACGCTGCCAGGGGAATCCCAGTTACGCACCAGGAAGGGAGTTCCCCTGTTGCACAGCGTGCTGCGTGATTCGGCTTTATTTTTCCGCACTGAAAAATAGTTCCCACCCAAAATGACCAAGTCAAGCTCTCCGTGTTGATTTGCACATTTATTTGCACTCGATATGAATGCGCACTACACAGAAAGTAATTGGGAAACGCATCGAGCAAATTAATTCCTTTTGGCCGAAATCTTTCTCTGGCGACGTTAGACTCCAGTCTAACACGGAGGAGCTGCAGATACCGCGGCGGTCAGTGCTGACAGACTCGGACAATGGCTGGGTGAGCAGGAAAACGCTTTCCACCACTTATTTTAGTCTCTGGACTGTGGGGAGATGCCCAAATTTGACCTGGGGGTGGCATATCCCTTTAAGAATATAAGCTATAGTATACATAACACTGAGTCAAAAATATGTCATAGTATTATTATATTGTATATTCCTCAATTAATTATTCCTTAGTAAAAAGCAAATGTATTGATGCTGAATAACAAAATACAGTAATCCCTCGCTCTATCGCGGTTCGCGGATTTTATTATTATTTTTTTTCAATTTTTTTTTTATAGTGTAACTTTTTTTTTATAGTGTAACATTGTGTTCTGCGTCCTGATTGGCTAAGAGACTAGACCAGGACTAAACCTGGAATAAACCAGGTCTAGACCAGGTCTAAACCAGGTCTAAACCTGGACTGGGCCTGGACTAAACCAGGATTAAACCACCACGTGCCGCTGCTTATTTCGTCCGGCTGGTTTGTGGCTCGGGCTGAGACTACGCATTCCAGGCGCCGCGGTTCGATCTCGTGCTCAGCAGCCCCGATGTACGTGCGGGCAGTGCCGTTGAGTGAGCACGGTGCGCAGTTGCCTTGTTTCGTGACCACGCGGGTGTGCGTGTCCGCGATTAATTACAATTAATGCATTTTGTTCGACCAACGTCTTGATCGACAATTAATCGTAAGTCGATTAATTGTTGACATCCCTAATTTCGATACTAAGGAATAGTCTCGATATCCAATAATGATAATTAAAAATACTTTATTTAGACAGTAGGGTTTGGTTTTCAACATTAAATCATAGTACTTTTTATATTAGCATGTGGTCTTTGTATCTGTGTAATCCCTCAGTGGTCCAGGTGGGTTCTGTAGTGTCCATGGGAGTATTCTATAGTAGTCTATGTGCTCTTATACTTGTTCCAGATCATTCTAAAGTTATTCAGGTTAATTTCATATTTATTTATTGATTTATTTTTTACTTTATGACCAAAAGTACAAAAATCACAGGTAATTTACATTGTAACAAACAATAACAAGTGTTGAGATTGGACTCTAAACCCCAGTTATATGTAAATAAATACAGTAGACAGGTGAGGCATACATACAAACAAAACAAAAACAAACAAACAAACAAAGCTCATTCACATAAAGATGGCACATGCAACCATCGGCTTAAAAAATATAAATTTTAATTTGAAGTTGGGCAGTCAGACACTCCATCAGATTGACATATTTTAATTATTTAGGTTAATTTCTGTCCTGTGAATATGCCTTTTAGTATCTATACTTGCTCAAATGAGTATTGACTGGAGTTTTAGTATTGATAATTAGTAGTAGTAATACTTTTGACAACTTTAGATTTGAATAATAAGCAATAACATTTACCATTTTAAACAGAATTTGTCTGTTTTATTGAAAACTTCAAATGTTGATCCACCAAAACTAAATTTAAAGCCATGGTCTAGTTGGTTATAGAGTTAAAAACAGGTTAGTAGCATCACTCACCCAGCCTACTATCGCCCAAAATGTCCAACTCCATGATCAGTGATGTTGACAATGTTTAAAATTCTTGTGTGATTTTCCTTATATCCATATTTTTTCCCAGCAGCCTGTAAAATATTAGAATTCAAACATTCTTATCCTTTCAAACATTTGTTACTTTAATACAACAGAACCCAGATGTAAAGTTGTATATTGTGGTAGTTATGCGTCTTCATTATTTGGTGAAAAATAATCGTCTGATAATTTGGAAAGATTATGTCTTAAATGGCTGTCTAGTGCCTCCAGGTTTGGTCTGCTGAAATATTTCCTACTGTCAGTGAAGGCATCATAGTATTATAGTATTTATTAATTTTTGAACTATTGGGATGGGCATCTAAAGTGGGTCTTTGTCAGCTTATCAGTAGAATTAAAGTTGCCCTATGGAACGTTTCTGATGTAATGGCTTCGCTTGTTTCCATGGAGACATTTGTGCTCAGGTTGGAATGTTTCACTGTATAGCATTAAACCTTTTTAAATCTTTTTTTGCATTCAATTACAAGTGTTTAATTGCTCAAAAATACCATGGAAAACATACATTTTTACTGAGTGGGGTCGATGCCTCACAGATCTGACCTGTATTTCTTATTTCTACGGAGATAGTCAAGTTTAATGCCATACTGTGGAATATTCCAGGCAAAAACAAATCACCATGGAGACAGCAGATCCAATACACAAGTGTACCTTTAATATATCAAAACCAAATCTAAAATGCTGCAAATGGAACAAACAAAACAATAACTCATCAGCTGTCAGTTATTAAAATATTTCTTACTTAAGGCTTTTAAGAAATTACTCTTTTAAACATCCACATTTTGAACAATACCTTAAACAATAAGAATATGAGTTTTGTACTTACCTGGTGTGTGGTTTCTATTAGTTACAATCCATACATTGCTTATGAATTAAAATGTATGTTCTTCAAATCCATACAGTACTGCAATAGCCTACTGCCATACTACTACTACTACTACTACTACTGCCGCTATACAGAATACATGTGGAAATGATATTTGAGAGGGGCACGTGTACTTGTTTATACTGCATCCTGGATTACTTATCTACTTGAAGTATTTGTACATCAGTACATTTGTGTGTATTCAGAGATAGTCACCTGTTTGAGGGATGCAGTTTTCTCACACATGCCCGCCTCTGTGTAGCAGTCTGACCACAGAGCCGTCAATGGTTTATTTAGGCTTATCTAAAGCCACTAAAATGCACTTGGACTTATCTGCCAAAGCAAATATGTTAAAAATTACTGTGAAATTTGTAATTTAAGCTCTTGAAAGATTTGGGTTACTCTGCGTATCCATCAATATTGAACAAAAAATTGTAATATATTTATGTATGAAAAAAATGCACCGGGGTTTAGTAGTTTTGAAGAGTAGTTTTCCTGCCCCCTAAATCCACAGGAGTCATTCAATCATTAATTTTTCATTTATTTATTCATTTCGAGCACAAGGAAATAAATACATATAACCAATATACATATACCAAAATACATTCACTTTTTTGCTTGAAAAGGAGTGGGAAGAAGAAAACTTTTTGTATCCCAACCCTGTCTTCCAAAACATAACTTAAATTATTGATTTAGCTTCCTTGTCAGTTCAGTTGAAAAACACAAAAACAACAATGTCAGCAACAATGTTATTTACAAGCTTGTTAAACCAGCCACACTAAAGATTTTAAATAGCATGTGAAAATAACTAAAAGTATTGTCTAATTTAAACTGGTGATGAATTGAAAGTAGGTCACATTTGTGTCTTAACAGTAGGGGTGTGCAAAATAATCGTCATGACAATGCATCGCGATACTAACTTTCACAATATACTGCATCGATTCTTGATGCCAAAAAAAATCGATTATTATTAATTAATAATTTAATATTTAATAATTTAATATTTAATATTAATGAATTAATTATTAGGTTTTAAAAAAAATCCTATGCACTTTTTTCTTTGTGAAAGGGTATTGTTTGTTATGATGGTATCTACCTCCAAAATGGCATATGTTTGAACATCATTTTTTGTTTTAGAAAAAATCCTATACACTTTTTTTGTTATTGGTTTGGTTTATTTGTTTTTGTTATTCAATAAATTCAGTTATGAATTGAGTTGCTCAGAGTTATGTATCAATTGAAGACACTACCCAGATACACAGCCACTGATATTCAAGTTATCCTCTTTTTTTTTGGTACATTTTCACTGAAGTATGTCGAATATATTGCAATGCATCGCAATAATTCAAGTATCGTGATGCATCGTGATAGTATTGCATCGTGGCATATGAATCGTGATTCGAATTGAATCGTGACTTCTTTGCCAATACCCACCCCTACTTAAGAGCTCATTCAAGTCAAGGGATTACGCAAAATCGATTTTTCGAGCTTTCTACCATGTTATAATGTTCCTTCATCAAAAACATACCTGAGGTTTTTAATATTTTCCATGCACGTTTGAGTATTTTGGCGATCTCTCCAAACCTCCGTCACCAATGACAGTTCTCCATAAACATACAAAAAACATGATACAAAAGTGTACACAACAGCCTGATGTAAAACACTTGAGTGCCTTGAAGGTGGAAAAATGCTGTGTAAAAATGGGACCATAAAAAACAGCTGGATTACTCAAACAATGGAAAACACTCAAAGTCAATTTTACATGACATGTTTAAAAATGATGAGATGACATGATAATAAACCCAAACCCTTTTGACAGGAAGCTCAAAACCTTCAGCATGGGCACTTCACGTTTTACATACTTGCCTAAGTCGTAAAACATTTTGTGAGCTGCCATCTTTACATTTAAATCTATTTACCTTCTGATGCAACAGTGGTGTGACAGTCCTGCAAAATACGTTAGTCACAAGCACAGCACAGCAACCTGTGTTTTCTATTAGACCTGACAACAAATGACAAGCCCCCTTCAAACATACAAACCTGATTTATTTATGTTTTCCAGGACTGCTTGTTGTTACGCAATATTGGCAAAAGGAGAAATTCAGTTTCGCAATTTGGTTTTCGGAAGAGTAAGAAGGAAAATTTCTCAAAGATAATTATTTAGAGAAGAATTTGGAAATTAAGTGATTGATTTGTTCTAATAAATCATTGGGTTTGGTTTGAAATCTACTGTATATTTGCAAGAATACGTCACACCAAATGGAACTTTTGCCAGTTCGGATCAAAAGTGTAAGATTTCATGCGTCAAATTTGTCCGAGCACTTTACAGTTTACTGAATAATCGTAAGTGTAATTAGTGGTAGACCAAAAGTAAAGATTGTATTTCGATTAAGCACTATGCCATATTGACACAGTAGATTTATACAGTTCTGTGGTATTCAGTATGACTCAATGACATTTTCTTTTATGTATTAACACATTTTTAAGGGACTGCTTAAACTGGTGTACAGTGTAATGTGTTTAACAGAAGCCATAGAGTCAACTTGAGGAGGGCTTTAAAACTCCTATGAATGGACCATGGAGGCAGCTGGGGAGGAAATCTGGAAAAAGCATTAGTGACTCCCGGTCCCTAGAGGGCAGCGCAGACAGGAACTCCAGCATAGAAATGTACTGCATGTTCACGTTGGCATTTAATTGACCAAGGTGAGTTTGGATGGCTTGACCGACTGCAGTATCGACCAAAAGGCTAGTCTTTGGGAGGTTGGGTGTGTTTTCATCAGGGTTTGACTAGCATTGAAAGAAAGAAAGCTAAATTTATGTAGTTTTGATTGGATTTCTTCTGAATTAAAATTTCTTGCCCTCAACATTTTCAACATTTTCATAACAAATTATGCATTAAAGGCCCTGTATCTGACTATTTTCCACGTCTTGGCCCAGTACAGATTGTATTACCTTGTATAAGCAGCTCTTGAGGTCAAAATAACTCCAGTGCGTTGTCCGCATCTAATTATAAAGATTACACTGGTCTAAAAATGTTTGGACTCTTTCATGTTTATGTTTATTTGAGCAACTTGCAGGTTCCATTTAAGCTTAATTTCACAAATACAAACTCAAAATACAAACAAATACAAACTTATGTCACATGTTTGCTCAAAATGGAGCAGGTGGAAGTATAAACTTATGTACTCCTGCTCCATATTTTCACACATTCCATATTGACAGCTATTATAATATATACAGTGAACCCTCGTTTATCGCGGGGGTTAGGTTCCAGAAATAGCCCGCAATAAGTGAAATCCGCGAAGTAGGACAATTTTATATTTTACAATTATTCTACATGTTTTAAGGCTGAAAACGCTTCACCAGACACATTATACACCTTTCTGAGACTGGTATTAACATTTTCTCACATTTTTCTCTTGTTTAAACACTCAAACTTTTGTAGATTTTCATTAAAATATATTAATAGTGGGGCGGGGGCACGTGACACGCGGGCACGTGCGCGCGGGCACGTGCGCGCGGACACGTGTGTTTGTTTTGGTACCACATATCCATGCCATGTGCGAAAGTCGAGTGGAAAGCGACCTGGATATCATTTTGGGCAAGACTCAAGCCAATGCTAACAGTGCCGAACCGCTAACAGATGCCTCTGAGCACCACAAGACCAGGTAAGACCAACCTGCGCTCACAAGAGTTGGTTGCATTTCACCCCGGCTCCAAAATCAGTCCGCTATCAATGCGTCGCCAATACTCCACAGCTCTCTAGGACGGGTCCTCTCGTCCTCTCACGGGGAAGAGCCACTGTCTCCTCTGTGCGCGCGAGTGTCCTCTCCCCGCTGCGGCTCCCCCGGACGCTCCATGTTGATTCTTGGCTCTTCCATTTGTCCGGCTCGCACTCTCTTCCATGGCTCGTGCAAGTAAACAAAGGCCACACCTCCTGTCACCCAGGCGCTCTCGTGAAGGAAATCTGAGACTCTGTCCCTACCATCCCTGGTCTAGACCTGGTTTAGTCCTGGTTTAGACCTGCTTTAGTCCTGGTTTAGACCTGCTTTAGACCTGGTTTAGTCCTGGTCTAGTCTCTTAGCTAATCAGGGCGCAGGACAGAATGTTACACTGTAAAAAAAAAGTTACACTATAAAAAAAATTGAAAAAAAAAAAAAAATTGGAAAAAAAAATCCGCGAAACAGCGAGGCCGCGAAGAGTGAACCGCGATACAGCGAGGGTTCACTGTATAATATAATAATATAATACAATACAGTATAATATAATACAATATAATATACATTTCTCTCGATCTGCTTCCGAGATAAAAGTGGCTAAATCTCATTTATATTGACAAGATGAACTGAAAATCAATTGATAACTGTGCTGGTTAGCTAATGTATTCAAGATATGTAATGATTAGGGGTGGGTATTGGCAAAGAAGTCACGATTCAATTCGAATCACGATTCATATGCCACGATGCGATACTATCACGATGCATCACGATACTTGAATTATTGCGATGCATTGCAATATATTTGACATACTTCAGTGAAAATATACCAAAAAAAGAGGATAACTTAAATATCAGTGGCTGTGTATCTGGGTAGTGTCTTCAATTGATACATAACTCTGAGCAACTCAATTCATAACTGAATTTATTGAATAACAAAAACAAATAAACCAAACCAATAACAAAAAAAGTGCATAGGATTTTTTCTAAAACAAAAAATGATGTTCAAACATTTGCCATTTTGGAGGTAGCTACCATCATAACAAACAATACCCTTTCACAAAGAAAAAAGTGCATAGGATTTATAAAAAAAAATAAACGAATAATTATTTTATTTATGTATTAATATTAAATGTTAAATTATTAATTAATAATAATCAATTTTTGGCATCAAGAATCGATGCAGTATATTGTGAAAGTTAGTATCGCGATGCATTGTCATGACGATTATTTTGCACACCCCTAGTAATGATATAATGATAATATATATATTATATATACTGATATATGTTAAAACTCTAGACATATTAAAATGAATGTATGTGAATGTGCAGACAGGCTTTCAGATAGAACTGGTTGCTTGTAGACACACTGTACCTTCTGATAAACTACAGTTTTTGCCTTATTTTGCATAAATTTCCTATTTTGACCCAATACTATATCTTGGAAACTATATTCAATCAGCACTTCTGACTTACTTTTTCTTTATTAGTGACCTAAACCAAGAGAAATTTCACTACTTTTGTTCCAGAAGCATTTTGCTTGTAGACCAGTGTAACCAGGAAGTGCACAGTAAGCATGCTAATTGTTGACGTGAATGTCACGCTGTGGTCACTGAAAGTAATAGAAAAAACACCTAAAAACTCCTGGTGAATAATTAAGATGCTCTTAATGCATAAGGTAAGTGAGGAAAAACTTTTTAAAATGAACTAGTTCTCTTTTTTGTTTTTGTTTTTTTGAGACCGTAAAAATCAGGAACCATAGCCTTATTGTCAAATGCTTGGAATCAAACCCACAACCCTTTTATTCTAAAATATACATCATCGGATGCAAGGTGAACAGTGAACTTTAGACGTGACCCAAGAACCAACCAGTCTCGCCAGCCTCCAGCTATGTTGTCATTGTCATGGTGTAAAGATGTGACGCCCAAGGACACAACAGCAGAATACAGTGGTTGGATAAATAGAACCACCAACTTTACTTGATTTACAAAAACATTGTCACAAAAAAAAAAAAAAAAGCATTCAGAAGAAACAATATGAACTCAACAGTACCAGAGAATACCTGGATGGTCCTCATTGATGCTAAGGAAATGCTAATGCTAATCTTTTGAGGTTCTTCCAAAGTCTGTTCTTTGTGTTGGAAAAGTGAAACTATAGACAATCTGAAGTGACCTTTTAAACTCCCCTTGTGAGGAAACGGGGCTATAGGAAATCCACCGGTTTATTTTCACAACCATTTTAAAAAAGCCCACTGAAGAAACGTCCACTGTTCTATTTGTCGCCATAATCTCCAACTCAGGCCAATGTCAACAACCACCGCTGGTCCCTGTACTGCCTTATAAGAGCCAGCATCTATGGGCTGTTTGTCTTCTCCGCTGCACAACCGTTCACTTACCTCCACTGCCTATATCTATGTGATTTTATGAGAGGTTTAGATTTAAGGTAGACTTGATTTCTATATGGAAATTTGGCCTCTGCATTTGACTTCAGTAGCTTTCAGTATTGGCGAGGCGTGTCAGGAGCCTTTTCCAAGAATTGAGTTATGAGTCCTGAGTACCTAGCTGGAGCATTAGGCAGGTTGATGGGGTACCCCACATGTATCCAATCACATCAAACTCATATATAATATAAGTGATATATTGTGATATATCTAAGAATTACATGACATTTAGAATACAGTGAACCCTCGCTGTATCGCGGTTCACTCTTCGCGGCCTCGCTGTTTCGCGGATTTTTTTTTCCAATTTTTTTTTTTTTTTTTTCAATTTTTTTTATAGTGTAACTTTTTTTTTACAGTGTAACATTCTGTCCTGCGCCCTGATTAGCTAAGAGACTAGACCAGGACTAAACCAGGTCTAAAGCAGGTCTAAACCAGGACTAAACCAGGTCTAAACCAGGACTAAACCAGGTCTAGACCAGGGATGGTAGGGACAGAGTCTCTGATTTCCTTCACGAGAGCGCCTGGGTGACAGGAGGTGTGGCCTTTGTTTACTTGCACGAGCCACGGAAGAGAGTGCGAGTCGGACCATGGAAGAGCCAAGAATCAACATGGAGCGTCCGGGGGAGCCGCAGCGGGGAGAGGACACTCGCGCGCACAGAGGAGACAGTGGCTCTTCCCCGTGAGAGGACGAGAGGACGAACCCGACCCCGTCCTAGAGAGCTGTGGAGTATTGGCGACGCATTGATAGCGGTCTGATTTTGGAGCCGGGGTGAAATGCAACCAACTCTTGTGAGCGCAGGTTGGTCTTACCTGGTCTTGTGGTGCTCAGAGGCGTCTGTTAGCGGTTTGGCACTGTTAGCATTGGCTTGAGTCTTGCCCAAAATGATATCCAGGTCGCTTTCCACTCGACTTTCGCACATGGCATGGATATGTGGTACCAAAACAAACGCACGTGTCCGCGCGCACGTGCCCGCGTGTCACGTGCCCGCGTGTCACGTGCCCCCGCCCCACTATTAATATATTTTAATGAAAATCTACAAAAGTTTGAGTGTTTAAACAAGAGAAAAATGTGAGAAAATGTTAATACCAGTCTCAGAAAGGTGTATAATGTGTCTGGTGAAGCGTTTTCAGCCTTAAAACATGTAGAATAATTGTAAAATATAAAATTGTCCTACTTCGCAGATTTCACTTATTGCGGGCTATTTCTGGAACCTAACCCCCGCGATAAACGAGGGTTCACTGTATTGCATGTACAAGCAGAACTCATAGTTCTGGCTTAAATAGCCCCAAATAGCCTCCTTTAGGCAGGTATATTGCAGAGATAGACCAATATATCGGTTGGCCGATACTTCAGGCCAATATTTGCACTTTTTATTGTATCGGCCATCAGCCTTAAATCTCCAGCTCAGGCTGATCTTTTGTCTTTACCAACCTACTGCCTACAGAGTACACAAAAAGCTTTATTTGAACACTTTAATGCAAATAACTGGTCCAAAAAAATCCTCCCGTGGACTCACCACCTGCGGGAGGATTCATGGGGGCTGGTGCATTGTGTTCTGGACAGCAGATCTGCTTGGACTCCTGCCCCCGCGACCCAGAAAATGGAAAGAGCAGAAGAAGATGAATGAATGAATGGTCAAAATGTGTCTACATAGTCCTTTTGAAGGTTTGTGGTAAAACGGGACTGTAGGTGTGTTTGTTGTAAATTAAAATTATATAATTTCTCAAAATAATCAAAATTGTCCCTACATATCAGCCCAGAAATAGTGGGTTCTTAGAGCTTATCAGCCATTGGTTGTTCTGGATTCTAAACAAATATCTCAAATTTTGTCATGATAATTATAGGCCATATTGCGCTGCCCGACTAACAACTGTGACATCAAGCGTCTATAGTATTTGATTTATAGTCTGGTAGCAAGAGCTGTAACACAAACCTCTTTGTTAATTCTAAATAAGAATCCTATAATGTGGTTCTACTGTAAATATTGGCCTATTCAGGGCCGTTTCTGGCTTTATGAGGGCCCTGTGTATGAAGCAGTTTGGGGGCCATACTATACACTATTTGCCAAACTATTTTGTAATAAAAATGCTTTAGATTGTTTTGTCCTACAGTCACCATGAGTAACAATATCCATCTTATTGAGTTGCTAATAAACTTGTCAGGTCACAAAATCCAGACTATTACAGAATTTCCACATTTCCCAGTGGGAACATAACCTCTTGGCTAATGATGTTTTGGCTCTACAGGAATTATAGTTGTTATTCCATGGCCAAAACTATTGACCAGATGATTGCATTACTCTTATTATCTTACCGGCTCTCGCTTTAGCCATTTTGTTAGCATACATTGGTCATTGTACCCCTAACTTCCAGACACTCTTGTTGAAGCTGTTAATTGCAGGAAATCAGGAAATCGGAGCTGTGGTTTGGTAAGCTGAGTCATTGGACTGTTTAACCAGAAAATACTCAGTACCTGGGCCCAAGCGGGGATTCAATGATGCTCTTTGTGGATAATTTTAGCAGCGTTTGGAAGTGTGACCCCCCAGACGTGGACAGGAGACGGGAAAAGAGGAAAAGGCTGTCTACTGCTATGCCCGACCAACTGAGGGCTCTTTGTATCATACATGTTTATGAAGGGCTTAATATGATCATCTGAAGAACTGGACTATATCGTAAAGATGCATAGATGTATAAGTTGCATTATCAATAAACAAGTGTAGTGAAAATAAGTGTTGTCAAATAGAAATATAGATCCAAAACTGGTATGAATGCTCTGACTAGAACACAAGCGAAATATTTTTTTTATCCTGGTTATTATGTTAAAGCAAAAAACAGTAGCTAGGTAAAAACATTCAGCCTGTTTTAGGCTGTGTTTTTTTACTTTCCCATGTAAAATACTAATTGAAATAAATATATTTCCAAGAGTGATCAGGCCAAAAGCCCACAGCCCACACAGACATTACTTACTTTACTTTTTCAAATTTTAATTTACAAATGTGATGGTAACAGTAAGACATTAACATTTGTCATCTGTATTTGACCCAACCTTCAACTGAATGGGACGTGTCAGGAGAAAGGCTGGAGGATAAGTTCCATCGTTACCGGTGATAAGAGCGCACTTCAAACCACCAAACCATCAAACCACCAATCCACCAAAACCAACAAACCACCAAACCACCAAAATCAACAAACCACCAAAATCAACAAACCATCAAACTAACAAACCAACAAACCACCAAACAAACCACCAAAACCAACAAACCACCAAAACCAACAAACCACCAAAACCAACAAACTACCAAAACCTACAAACCAACAAACCACCAAAACCACCAAACCACTAAACTAACAAACCAAATAACCACCTTCGCAGAATTTGGGAAACAAATACTACCACATGGGGCGGTAGTAGCTCAGTTGGTAGAGCATATGTCTTGTGATCCAGGGGTTAGCGGTTCGAATCTCGCTCTTGACGGGTTGACTGCATATGATCCCAGCTCCCACAGATGAGCGCTGCCGTTGTGTCCTTGGGTAAGACACTTAACCCCACCTCGCCCCCAGTGTGGACACTGGTATCCTCCATGGCAGAAGATACATCAAGGCCTGTTGTGACGTGAGCCGTCCTCCTGTGGACCCACCACCTGCGGAAGGATTCATGGGGGCTGGTGCATTGTGTTCTGGGCAGCAGAACACTGCTTGGACTGCTGCCCCCGCGACCCAGAAAATGGAAAAGCTGAAGAAAATGAATGATGAATGAATACTACCACATGAAAACTGACAAACTCAATCGCAAAGTGGGTTCGTTCGTTCACTCGCTCACTCACAATCTCCCTCTCTTTCATTAATTAATTACAAATCCTGTTATTAATTAGATTTTTTTTTTAAATTGCCTGACAGTGCTAATAAAAACTAAAGTTCTTCAAAGAAATAGTATTTGGATTTATGGACATTGTACTTGTCATTTTACATATTAATTCATGCAGCAATAGGTACCAAAAGTATCATAAAAACAGATATTGGACTTCTTGGCCAGCTGAAAATCAGCACGAAATGCATCCGGCTCCCTGTTGTGTCAGACTACAGTAGTTGTGGTCGTGTGGTTCCAGAGCGAAGGCCTCGGCCATGTGCATCCTGTCTTTGATCCTCTCCAGCTCCAGCTTTGACTGTCTCCAGCTCTTCTGGCCTCCCACATCTTCCTGCTGTCGCTATGAACACTAAACAGACTGCTTTGAATTCTTTTGAGCTCTGTAATTAGGGCTAATACAGTTTTAATGGAGCTTCTATCATTTTATCATTTTTTAATCATCAATTATACGCTTATATTTTTAATGGAGATGTCTACAGTCAGTTATCAGTGAAATTAAACCAAAGATGTTCATTTTGTTTTATGTACTTCAACTTCTTGGATTCTTTTTTTTAAAAAGACAATACAGTAAAGTGTATTTACCTTGTTACGTTTAGTCCTCGTGCAGATACGTTTGTTTCCGTTTCTGTGATTTTTCGCTGTGTTAAATTGCATACCCATTTATCTTTAGCCTTTGTCTGTGCGGCTCCAATTTTATGCTGTTTCATATCCATTAGCAATTGTCCTTAGTTAAGGTTCGCCACATCAACAAGTTAAAATTGCACGAGGACTAAACTTAACAAGGTAAATACACGTAACTGTATTGTCTTTAAAAAAGAACCCAAGAAGTTCAGACTTCAGAGGAATTTGGCAGTGTTTAAAGTCTGTCTTGTTTAGATTCAAGTAATACTAAAATCAGACAAAGCGATTCAAATATCAGGTTAAAAAAAACAGAAAAAATATTAGATTTATGTCACATCACCATCGCCCTATGTAATTCCTTATATCTTTGGTTGGCAGTACTCAAACTTTAAAAAGTGCCTTGCAAAGAATATGGTGGTAATTGTGAACCCATAAAATCTAGACTAATAATTTCCCAAAATGTTGCTGGTTCAATTCCCACTTCACTGGATACTGGCATTGTGTTCTTGGGGAAGACACTTCACCCACTCAGTCTCCTTGAATGTGCAGAACCGCCTTCAGTCTGGATTTAACTTTAGCTCCAGCGGTTTTGAAAATTTTGAGTCTGGTAAAACACAAAGATTATACTTGTCCTGATACAGCTCAATACAGTATCAGTACTTGCTCAAACGAGTATCTAGTTTCGTTACTAGTTTTAGTATTGATTAGTATCTGATTTTTTATACTTTTGACAACCGTACAACTGATTATTTCTTTGATAACCATGTGAGAATCTTGAGCTACGTTCACACTGCAGCCTGAAGTGACCCAAATCCGATTTTTGTGCCCCTATGCGACCTGTATCTGATCTTCTAATGGCAGTCTGAACGACACAGATCAGATTTTTTCAAATGCGATCCAGGCCACTTGGATATGTGGTCCTAAAACCGATACATAGCCGATCTTTTGGCATGCGAGTTCAGTCTGAACGGCCAGGTCGTATTCATCCAACCTGGGTGTGTTTCCTCCAGCGAGAGTGGTACAAGTATGCGCTCACAAATGTACACAAACATTCTTCTCGTCATGCGAAAATAGTATATAAACTCCGTATCAGTGAAGCGGCGAAGAACGTAGCAATCCCGCCACTCTTTGCTGCGACTCCGCACCAACACGTTCATTTCTACGGACATTGCTGCCACTGCCCCGCAAAACGTCGTGGCCAAAAACCTTGTCCTTCTCCTTCTCCGTCTCCTCCTTAAAACAAATAAGCTGTACATGTTTTGGCTCCGGTCCGACAGCAACTTTAGGCTACTTCTGTAAACATTGAGCGTGTTCGCTGCGTGTGACGTCATCGTGCCCTCCAATGCGCATGCGGGACACTTTTGGGGAGTTTAGCGTTCACACTGGAGATCACATACAATTCGCATTTAATTGGAAATGTGAACGGCCTCGCAAAAAAAATCGGATTTCACAAAAAAAAAAATCGGAATTGAGCATTAAGCCCTGCAGTGTGAACGTAGTCTTAGTTGAGTTTTCCTCCTGTCTGGTTGTTTGCAGTGAAGCGTGCCTTGGAATAAACACCTCTTGCTGTGCAGCGTTGATGGCTTGTTCACATAATTACAGAGACCCGAGATTAGCAGCAGTCCTCCATTACACAGGGTTATCCAGGTGTTAGCAGCCTGCTGCTTTACGACAGGGATGACCTGGAATGTACCATGCGCTAGACAATGCCTCGCCAGCTATCATCATCATTATGAAAAGACAAAACAAAAAGAAAGACTTAACAGCAGTCCAAAAACCATCAGGGAGATAATGTCTGGACTAGACAGAAAACGCTGTGGACAGAAATCCAAAGTGGCTTTAGTTGCATAATGCTTGACGTTTATAGTCTCTAGTTTTCAGAATCAGAATCAGAAAGGTTTTATTGCCGTATGAGTGAACATGTTCACAACATTAGGAAATTGCTTCGGTGCTTGGAGCGGAATGTAAACAGACACTTAACATGCAAATAAAATAGAATAAAATAAAGTAGAAAAGCAATAAGCTATAATATAACACAAAATCTACAAATTTACAAGAATTTGGTCCGATCTTGTATTCACCATTTTCTGTTTTTCATATTTCAAGAATGATGACCTAGCCCTTGTTTTAAAAGTTACTTACTGGTGTTGTTTGATATATGTAATCAAAGCATTTAAGTCTTTTTTACTTTTTCTGATACTGGTATCAGATATCAGCACCGATAATGAAAGATTTGCTGGACTGGATATCGGTCATTGATATCCTAGTTGGGCCTTTATTTTGATATAATAAGACTCTTAACAGGCTGATTTAGGCCTGGAACGTCTCAATGTTTGAACTTTTATTCATACAAAACTGCTCACTAGTTATTTGAAGGAAAAACACCAGTTACATAACTTATTATGCAAAAGATCCATTTGTCTTAACTGTTTTTTAAGGAAATAAGTGTTGTTTTCCATCCTTACACTGGTATTGGTTAATATTGGGTATCAGCAGATGCTTAAAGTCAAAAACTCAGTCTCCTTGAATTGATTTTTCAGTTTGGTATCAGAACTGAAAACTCTGGATTGATGCATCCCTAGTTTTGCTCAACCAAAGAGGGTCTAGATTCGAGAGACTCAAACCTAGTCTTTCCAACTATGTGTTAAGTTGGAGTTCTAAGTTATATCCAGAGAGTAGAAAAAAAAAATTGTACTTTACATTAAATGCAATATGAAAAGCTTGAGACGATATTTAAATTTTAAATGATGATCATTGCCAAAATAATTGTGATTAAAGGGCCCATATTATGTTTCTTTTTGACCTATGTTTTAAAGATCTCATGACATGGTACTTCTTGATGCTTTTATATGGCTCCTTAATGGTTCCCTAATACTGTAAATGAATCCTTCTCCAAAATCAAGCCTCAGTGCATGAGAAATATGTCATAAATATGTCTCTGAAACGCTTTATTCTGGGTGTTGTTGCTTGAATGCAAATGAGGAGGACAGAGACAGGCCAGTGCAACGGGTGGGTTGTGGCCAAATACGCTACCGTTTCCTGGATTAGCAGTGCGCTGTGCGCTGTCACCCACTTCCGTGTTTTAAGAGTGGAGGAAGATATGAGATGCGTTCCATAAAAAAAAAAAATACATTTCCACAGAAAATAAAATGAAACTGCTGTTTCAGAGGTTCGGAGGCTCGGATAAAGGACATCTGTTTTTTAAGGAAATAAGTATCGTTTTCCATCCTTACACTGGTATTGGTTAATATCGGGTATCATCAGATGCTTAAAGTCAAAAACTCAGTCTCCTTAATAATTAAAAAACGCATCTTGCATTTCGTAGCTCGTTTGCGGTCCAAAATCTCGGGGCGTGATTTCCAGAGACGGTGGGTAGACATCCAGATGGGGGGTGGAAACCTTTCCGCGAGTGTGACGTCAGAAATTTCCCTTGTTCAGAATCACCCGTTTGGGCTGTCTTTTTTTCAAACACGGAAAAGGATCGCAAATGCTCAGTTTACACATTTCGCAACTTTTAGCCATGGGGGGGGGACCTCAGAAAGTGAACATTTCATGCCATGGGACCTTTAATGTCGTTTTCTCATCAAAAACATACCTGGAGTTGTGTTTTGTTTCAGTCACACAAATCCTGCATATTTAGACAGAGTTCTCTCAAACTGAAAACACTCTGTTCCCCCTTGTGATGTCATGTGGTAATACAGAAATTGCTCCACCATTTTTATTTTTATTTTTTTTTACGTCCGTGCACCTTCACTAGAACCATTTGGATGATTTCAGATCAGGAATTATCAATCTGTACTGAACAAAACTTAAAAAGTAGCTGTTAACTTGAAAAGTACCACTTCATGACATCACAAGGTAGATAATAAGAATAAAGGATTACTCAAAAATGTGTGACAGAAACAAAACACAGCTGCAGGTATATTTGTGATGATGTAAAAACATTATAAAATGGCTTAAAGAGTCAAATTTGCGTAACATACAACCTTCTACGGTAACATTGCGACAATTATTTCATGGATTTCAATCATTATAATGTTAATATGAATCATTTAATGACAAAGTTTCATATTTAGACAACTTTTACAGAATTGTACTAATGATTATTCTCTACTCTTTATTGCGCTAAACAGTATTATTGTTTATCGTCACATCCCACTAACAGCTCCATTTACATAGTGGAATCTCACACCATCACAACTTTGGTATTTCCTTTTTCCACAGTTCAAAGTGATTAAAGACTTCTAAAAAGCTCCGTAAACACAACGTTGGATGAAGATGGGACAGCTGACTGGGTTGTGTTGTCTCCTCCTCCTAAGCCTGGCTGTGCTGACCACCGCAAGACCCAAAACAGGTTTGACCACAAAACACGTGCATTACATTCATTTACACTCATATTCATATTTGAATTATTTAATAGATTATTAGAAAATACATATATTATTTGGCGAGGGGTATTGTTAAATGGTAAATGGTCACATCTTTATATAGCGCTTTTCCACCTTCAAGGCCCTCATACCAGTGTACGCAGACACTGGGGGCGAGATGGGTTAAGTGTCCTGCCCAAGGACACAACGGCAGCATTGATCTGTGGGAGCTGGAATCATACCTGCTAACCTGTGGGTCAGTGGATCTGACCGCTCAACCATTGATGTTTCTTATGTCGAGAGCGGAATTTGAACCGCCAACCTTTGGATCAGTGGACAAAATTGTTCTTCCTCAGTTTCTTCTTCTTATTAGGGACCGAGCCCGAAGGGGGACGAAGGTCCCTATTGTTGTTGCTTCGTTTCCGTATTATTATTATTATTATTCTTGTTCATACACGCTGGGGCAATTTTGAGCATGTTCCCATGCTTCAAAACGAACGAAACTTTGCACGGGCATCACAAAGTGCTGCCAGTACGACCACAAAAAGTCCCGTCCCCCGGGGACCCCCAGGAGCTCGATAGCGCCCCCTAGCGCGTTGTCTTTCGGGGCTGGCATACCGTTTAAGATAGGTGCACGAAATTCGGTAGGGACGTGTATCTCAATAAGACGAACAAACGCCTCACTGCAATGTCATGGCCACGCCCAACAGGAAGTGAGATAATTGGCCTTTTGTGTGATTTTGGGGTATTTGACATAGAATGGAATTTGAAACACTTCTCCTACACTGTACCTCAGATGGGCTTAAATTTTAGTGAACATAATCTTAAGACGTTGGAGATGTTAAATTGCGAAGGATTTTCAAATAGGCGGTAATATGACGATACGGCGGATCGATAAAGTTAGGTATGGAATTTGAAACACTTCTCCTACACCGTACCTCAGATAGGCTTAAATTTTGGTGAACATAATCTTAAGATGTTGGAGATGTTAAATTGCGAAGGATTTTCAAATAGGCGGTAATATGACGATACGGCGGATCAATAAAGTTAGGTATTTATTGAATGGGAGTGATGAGTTATGAATGGGAGGTATTTGTTGCTAGGCAACGCCCTGATCAAAGGTCTTTGATCTTTGTACCTTTGATCTGATATAGCTGCAAGCAGCAATGTGGGGACAAGCATCGAAGGTTCATGTAGGCCTCAGCATGTAGGCCACATGCAGGGTCTGACAGGGTCTGACAGGGTCTGACAGGGTCTGACAGGGTCTGTTCTGACAGGGTATCTACAATGTCATGGCCACGCCCAACAGGAAGTGAGATAATTGTGCCAGGCACACGAAATTCAGTATGGGTGTGCGTCTCAGTAAGACGAACAAACGCAGGTGCGAGGTCCCGACCAACGCCGCTTGCGGCTTTAATTATTATTATTATTCTTTTTACCCACATTCAAATGCGATTTTGAGGCCCCAAACGCGGACGAAAAGTCCCGAAACCGGGGTCCAGATCATCCGGTCTGGTGAAAAATTTAATAAAATGGGCATCACGGTGTTAAAGGTGGACTATTTACATTTTTGGTTGGAGGTCCGTCACCCAATTGTTTCTATGTAAATGTCATTGCTCTGGTTGGAATGTTCCATAGGGCGAAGTTGTCTCTCCACAGATCTGACCTATAACTTGGTCTGGTTTGGTGATAGAAAGGTTTAATACCATACTGTGAAACATTACAAACAAAGCACTAACTTCTCCACAGAGAAAAGCATTTGACGGGCTCTCTACCAAAAAAAATTACACAATGCAGCTTTAACTTACACTTACTTTCATATTTGAATTATTTAGAAGCCCATCAGAAGGTGCATTGTAAAGAATAGCTTAGCTTAAATGTGTAACTTTTTGGGTGCATGGTGTTGAATAAAAGCTAGACAGAAAAGTTACTGCCATACTGTGGAATATTCCTGGCAACGCAGTAATAGTGCACCTTCGAGGCTTTACAAAATTACAAAATAAAACAAATATTGATCCAGCTTACAAGCTCAGACAATTAATTGCTGAATAAATCTAGAACTTGAACATAACCAGGTCTAATCCAGGTCTAAACGGCACCAAAACAGATCCAAAGAAATCATCTTCTAGTTCTACTATGTCAGCAGATCTTGATTTATCACACAAAACAGTAAACCGAGCATTTTTATAAGAGCATGTTTGAAATGAAATATGAATTGCACATGGCGTTGGCTCCTGGTGTGATCTTTATGATGAATCTTGTACAGTCATCACTTGTAACTTTTCCAACTCATAAACTCGCACCACGGTGAGCTGAGCCAGGCCTCACAGCTCCCGCCTACCTTCTGTTTTCTGACCCCCAGATGATGTTACAAGATGGAGGAGGTGAGGCAGACATGTTAAAGACCAAACCAGGTGTTTCCAGGTCAGGGAAAGTGGTGAATAATGGGGTGTATGGTAAAGCGAAACTGACCCATTCTGTTATTGACATCCCAGGTGTTCAATTTGAGTGTAAATCCCAGGTTTAAGTAGATTTTACATTAGTTTCAAGACGGGAATAAACCATCAGGAAACCAAGACCAGGTCCAAACTGGAACTAAACGTGTTACTAGTCACAATGCAAACCCCCTGTGCTTCTTATTAAAGACAAATCTATGAATTCAAAAATTGCATTAGACCTTTAACCTTAAAAAACTGCTGTATCAAAAGTATAGTCCAATCACAGGACAGCATTGTAGTTTCAGCAGAAGCCAAAAGTGAAGTGGCCAAACTAACCAAAATAGGCCTATTTGGCGTTAGCAAAGTTAGAACCAGGGACTGAATCAGGGACTAAATTAGGACTAAACCAGGACTAAACCAGGTCTAAACCAGGTCTAAACCAGGTCTAAACCAGAACTAAACCAGGACTAAACCAGGTCTAAACCAGGACTAAACCAGGACGAAACCAGGACGAAACCAGGACTAAACCAAGACTAAACCAAGACTAAACCAGGACTAAACCAGGTCTAAATCAGGACTAAACCAGGTCTAAACCAGGTCTAAACCAGGAATAAACCAGGAATAAACCAGGAATAAACCAGGAATAAACCAGGACTAAGCCAGGTCTAAACCAGGTCTAAACCTGGACTAAATCAGGTCTAAACCAGGACTAAACCAAGTCTAAACCAGGACTAAACCAAGTCTAAACCAGGTCTAAACCAAGTCTAAACCAGGACTAAACCAGGACTAAGCCAGGACTAAGCCAGGTCTAAACCAGGTCTAAACCAAGTCTAAACCAAGTCTAAACCAAGTCTAAACCAGGTCTAAACCAAGTCTAAACCAGGACTAAACAAAGTCTAAACCAGGACTAAACCAGGACTAAACCAGGTCTAAACCAGGACTAAACCAGGACTAAACCAGGTCTAAACCAGGTCTAAACCAGGACTACACCAGGTCTAAACCAGGTCTAAACCAGGTCTAAACCAGGTCTAAACCAGGTCTAAACCACGTCTAAGGTATGTGTGTGTGTCCAGAGTGTGTGTGTGTGTACGTGTGTGATAACATATTATCCTGTGTATTATTGAATTATTATATGGACCTTTGTTATAAAAGCATTTCCATTTTAACAAGGTACCTTCTAATTCTGACCTTTCCTGAATGTAACCACCACACCACAGTAATGTCAGTGATGGGGGAGGACTTAGCTTAATGTCATGCAAATAAGCTCTGAAGGCCTGGACAAGAGGATCTTTAACGCATTTTTTCTCAGCTCGTCGATTTCACAATGTACTGCTTTCAAATGGCCACAAACTTCAAATGTTGTCAGATTTCCATGTGTAAGGCATCGTTGGAAAGCTTAGAATCTACACTTTCAGAATCTGTGAATATCTCAAAATGCCTCCGGGACGACTTGTGTCTGGTTTTGCCACGGCTTGTTACAATTGCATGATGAAAACTAGAAATTTTTGATGAGGATAAAAGCATTGTTTGAAAACTCAAAAAGTCAGTTTTGCATTAGATCTTACTCTTGGCCTAGTTACAACTTGTCAGTGTAACTTTGTCATTCTTGGTAACCTGCAGTACATTGTTGTGCTCTTTTGCAGGCGCACAGCCCAAGTGTAAGTCTGGCCCTGTAGACTTGGTCTTCCTGATCGACAGCTCTCGTAGTGTTCGACCGCACGAGTTTGAGACCATGAGGAAGTTCATGATCGACATCCTCAATGAGCTGGACATCGGACCTGATGCAACCAGGGTCGGAGTGGTGCAGTACTCCAGCCAGGTACAAGGGAGGAATTTCACAAATGTGTCTTATCTGAGGCTTTACCATTTTTATATCTAGAACTTATAAAAAAAGAAGAAAATAAAGTTGGTAAAGTGGATTTCTAGTGCCACTCTTTTGCTGGTTCAGCCCCCACTACTGACACCATCTTGTTTTCTTCTCTCCCACACATGGAGCTTACAATTTTACTGTTTTTTAATGTAAAAAATCCAATATGACAGTCAATGTAATTTCATTGCAATAAACTTTTTGTGTTGCCTAAATAATGTATATTGCCGTGTTTCGGCGTAGGTGCGCAGTGAATTCTCCCTGAAGACCCACGCCAAAATGGACGCCATCGTGAAGAACATCAATGAGATCATCCCCCTGGCCCAGGGCACCATGACGGGACTGGCCATCAAATATGTCATGAACCTGGCTTTTACTGAGGCTGAGGGAGATAGGCCCAAGGTAACAAGAAGCTCTTCTGTTAGCCAAAATGTTACGTATTGGCATAAATCTATGATAAATGTAAAAAAAATAATGTTTAAACTGGTTATGTTTTAGTTTGTTACTCCTTATTTAACGAACACATAGCATCCTAATTATTAGAAGCTCTTTTGCCAACTTTCAAAGACTAGAGAAGAGTTTTGCCGTCATCGAAAAGCTAATAACTAGCAAGATAAATGTGCACTTTCTGATTTTCAGACAATAAAACAACAATGAAATTAGGACTACACATAGGCAGCACACAGTAATCTCATTTTCATCCCTAGAGCTGCTTTTATAATAGATCTGTACTGGGGCAAAACTGATTTTACTCTACCACATGGACAAAATTGGGTACAGCCCTTTTAATGTGGAATTCATTAACAGGTGACTTGTTTTTGAGTAGAAAATGCATTTTTATTTTCATTGCTGTTAGACTTAGACAAACTTTATTGATCCACAAAGGAAATTGGGTACAGTAGCTCACTCATCAAATATAATATCTAACAGAGGGTAACAAAAAATAGATGAAATAGCAACCAAAGAGCAATAGACCAGGGTCAAATGAGACATAATCATAAAAATAAATAAAAATAATAATGATTTTTTAAATTTTACTTACTGTAATTTTACTTACAGCCAATAAACTACAAAGTTTACTATTTCAAATGGGATTTTTGGAGACTTCTACCATATAACATTATTATACCCTCATTAAAAACAAGAGGTTTGATATGTCATCCATTCATGTTTAAGTGCAGTCTCTATAAAGTGTAATACTTAAATATTACAAATAAAAAGTAAAAGTGTTTGATATACTTTGCAGAGTATGTAAAGAATGGAAGGGATCCTTTTACCTCGCTCTTCCCCCTCTCAGGTGCCTAACGTGGCTGTGATCGTGACAGACGGGCGCCCTCAGGACCGCGTGGCCGAGGTGGCAGCCGAGGCCAGAGACAAGGGCATCGAGATCTTCGCTGTGGGCGTGGCCAGAGCAGACATGACATCGCTGCGCGCCATGGCCTCCCCTCCCTTTGAGGACCACGTCTTCCTGGTCGAGTCCTTCGATCTCATCCACCAGTTCGGACTGCAGTTCCAGGACAAACTCTGTGGTAAGGAGGATAACCAGAGGCTGTCAGCAATCAGGTGGTCTTATAACATACAAGGACAGGGGTGTCAAACTCATTTTGGTCTGGGGGCCATATCCAACCTACTTTGATCTTAAAGGGGCCCGGATCAGAAAACTCATGGCAAATATACCCCAACAGCAATAAGTCCAAATATTTGTGCAGAGAAATGCACATCTATTACAGTAGTCTTTATAATATTATGAACAACCTGAAACTTTAAGAAAAATGCAATTTCAACACAAGCGTACAGGTTTCCATTCACCTCCATGAATAAATAGGAATTAGTCCATTTTTCTTGGAAAATCCTGCACTTGGCGTCCACTTTTCTCATTTTTGACATTTTGCTGATGAGGGTGTCACGTTCAACAGTCAAAACAATAGTCCTTTAAGAGCGTTTGGAAAGAGAAAATTACCAATAATTTAATAGAAAATTTAAATATAATTAAAATATTTTAATAGAAAATCAGCCAAGGGCCAGATTAAAGGTCTTGGAGGGCCGCATGTTTGACACCCCTGTACAAGGACATACAAGTGAATGACATGTTTTCTTCATGTCTGTGTGTAAAATAAATTAAATCATTTGAAATTGAAAGGAGAAAAAACCTAAAATACATTGAATTTCAACAGAATAGCATAATTGTAAATTTAATTAATTTTTACACTAAACTGTCAATTACGCTAACATTTTGAAATGCTATTTCAGAATCAGAATGGTTTTATTGCCATACGTTTGAACATGTTCACAACATTAGGAAATTGCTTCGGTACTTGGAGCGGAATAAAATGGAATAAAATAAAGTAGAAAACTTAAATTAACAATATTGTCAATATCTTACAACACAATGTTTGATGATGCCACAGGATTGGAGGGTAGTCCATAATATAACCGTCCATGCCATGCAATTTTAGAAGTAGCTTGCAAGGGGAAAAGATTTGGTATGCTGCACTAATACTGTAACTCTTCAATAGAATACAGACCTTCACACAGTATTTATCTTTCCTCTATATAGTTGTATAGTTTCAATTGGTTCCAATCATGTCAAGTTGAGATCACAGCCAACTCTTTGTATGGGTATGTGTTTTTTTTGTTTAACTTGAACCCATCCTGAATTCTTTGTGTAATTAAAAGTAGTCGAACATTTTGCCAAGTTATCATAAAGGATCGGATCACCCACCAAAATATCACTCCCTGGGAAAGATTTAGGAGTGAATTCCATTTTAAATAGGACACACCTGTAGATTAGGCCAAAGAAGTAGGCCTTTGTCTCATTAAACTTTAATCTTACACAGTTGTTCACTTCCCATAATTCTACCATATCCAACTCAGTTTGACATACAATCATGGGTTTATTTTAGTTAAACTATAGTTAAATTACCACACATGCAGCTCTGGAAAAAAATAAGAGACCACTGCAAAATTATCACTTTTTCTGATTTTAATACTTACAGTTAGATGTGCGCGATTTATCGATTAATTCGAATTTACAGTTCAGGACGATGTGTTTTTATGAAAATCGTAAGTTAGCGGGGCGCACCTAAACATTGTACAAGTTAGCATGGCAGAAAGCCGGAGCTTGTACCAAAGAAAGGTGTCACTACATCTGTTATATGGAACAGGTTCGGATTTCTTGCGTTGGACTTAGAACAAATGAGTGCTCGCTGTAAGGTCACCAGCACCTAAAGCAGAGGCACGCAGCGGAGTGGGAGAAGTGCACTACCGCGATGTATATTGTAAAAGACATGGTGCCCATATATTCTGTGGAAAAGCCCGGATTCATGAACATGGTGAAAGTTTGGACCCGAAGTATGTGCCACCAAGGGTCTTCAAGTGATACATTTTTTAAAAACCATAACAGCTTAATTGATGCAAGGTGTAATGTATATGTTTTATAAAAGAACGTTGCATTATTTTGAACCATTTCTCTGAAATCTGCTATTTTTGAGTAGGGCAGAGAAAAATCGAGTAAAACCGGAAATTGGATTTTTTTGTTTAAAAAAAATCTGAGATTTTATTTTTAGACCATATCGCCCAGCTCTTCTTACAGTATAGGTATGTGCTTGGGCAAAAGGAACATTTTTGTTTGTCTATAAACTACTGACATTTCCCACCAATTCCAAATAAAATCTTATCATTTAGAGCATTTATTTGCAATTGTCAAAATAACAAAAGATGCATGTTTTCAGACCTCAAACAACGCAAAGAAACAAGATCAAATTCATTTTAAAACAACATAATACTAATGTTTACACTTAGAGTTCAGAAATCAATATTTGGTGCAATAACCCTTATTTTTAATCACAGCTTTCATGTGTCTTGGCATGCTCTCCACAAGTCTTTCACATTGTTCTTGGGTGACTTTATTCCACTCCTGGTGCAAGAACTGAAGTAGCTCAGCTTTGTGTTTGTGTTGGAATTCAACAGACACTGGAATGGAATGGCTGTAATACATGTAGAGATGCTGATTTCAGAAAAAAAATGCATGGTCTCTTATTTTTTTCCAGAGCTGTATAGTTAGTTTAGTTTATTTGATTTATTTGACAGGGACAATGTACAGGAGCATTGATCACAAAAAATGAAAAGATGCTTTGTACCAGACTTTAGCTCTCTGAGCTAATTTCCATCTGCAGTCCCTGAGACAAACAACATCACAAACAATGTTATAGTTGGCTAAACCTGTTTATTTTAATTATACATCTCGATACATCTATTCTTTACTTACCTGCATCTCCACATGGTCTAAACGAAGAGCGGGCCATTTTTAAAGCCTCTGGGAGAGGTCCTGGGCCGAACCATGTGGAGGGGAGAACTGGTTTGAGTTCCTTTTTGTTTCATTGATTTTGTGTATGTGGTTTAAGTATTTCAATGTTTATAATTTATTTGAATCACTTTGGTTTAAAGAGACTTAGGCCCTTGTAATGTGAGCAGCTGGAGTTAGATACTGCTAAAGGTAAAACCTGATCATCACCTGTGAAAGGAAATGTTACTTACCTGGGGAAGTCCTTCCTGCTGGAAACAGTATAAAAAGTAGGTATTTTTATTTCACACCTGAAGTCTTTTTTAATAAATTTGTCTTAGAAAAATACAAATTTTAGTCTGCCTTCTACTACAACCACATCGGGCCAGCTTCCCCACAGGCAAACCGAGGAACTAGACAGAGTTTAAAGTAGTGGCAAAGGTCACTAAAGGTCTGCAATGAATCAGTACAGTGGAAGAAAAGGTTTATAACTCAAAAACAACTTTTATAAATATTTCAGAATGTTTATTTGGTGGGATTTTTGGATTTCTTTGTGGAGCTTGTCACAGAACATTTTTGATGGCAAGATTTTACTAAATTTTTACTACATTACATTGCTAACTTTTAGTAACATTACCACATCTATTAGGGAAGTGTTTCCCAACCAGGGGTACTTGTACCTCTAGGGGTACGCAAGCACACTGCAGGGGGTACTCGGCAGTGTCCCTGCCAGGTGCAGCGGGAGATTTTTTTAAATTTTTAAATTCTAATTTGAGTAAATTTGAGTTAAAGAAAAGAGAGAAAATGCCTGAGAATTAAATTTTCAAATTAAGGAGATGAAATAAAATGATTTTCATTTAAAAATCCGTTGTGTCACGTTCTACTTTTGGAGAATTATCAACACGTATGAGTGAGGGGGTATTCGACGTATGACAAAAAGGCTCAGGGGGTACACGAGACAAAAAATGTTGGGAAACACTGTATTAGGGGATAAAATCCAGTAGGACTCTGTCTGATCTGAATAGTCACAACCTAAGCCCCAGCACCTATATCATGAATCAGTGCTAGTGCAGCCTCTGCAGCTCTTTGAGTGAATTCTGGAGGTTCTGAGCTTTCACATGAGGCCTGTCCATATACTGAGAATAAGAAAAACTTGTATGTGTCCACTATGTACAGGTTAAGGCACTGGTAAGTCAAGTTCAGTGGTAATTGTAGCATCTTTTTTAAACTGTTAGAGCCCAGACTACATACAGTTCCTTTAAATTGGTCAAAAATAAGTTACAGAAAGGTCTAGGGCGATAGGATATGTATATTACAATGTATATTTCTCCATGTTTTTCATGGATAAGTCCTTATATTGTGTGTTTTGTGTGTGTTCCTGTGTGTGTGCAGGAGTGGACTTGTGTCTGGAGTCAGAGCACGGCTGTGAGCACATCTGTGAGAGCTCTCCAGGGTCGTACCACTGCCTGTGTCTGCCCGGATACACCCTCAACGCCGACGGCAAAACCTGCAAAGGTCAGCCCAGGTCCACTCTGTTACTACAGAAATGTGTGAAATGTACAGTCAGTCATTTTTACACTGGTTTGTGCAAAACAGCAAAAATAATATGGATTAAAGACACTTCAATTAATCTATATCTTAATTTGTATGGGACAGTGGGCACTTGGCTAGTGAAAGAGCTAAAGAGTAGGGCTGAACAATTTGGGGAAAATATCTAATTGGTATTTAATAATCCGATTCTGTTTAAAGTTCACCTTTTGAAAACGTCCGGAAGAACCAACAAAGAGAGTAAAATATGAACTGACAGACTCATTACATTTCAGAACATGTTTGTACAGCTTTAAACTACAGGGTTAGCAGGTTTACATGCAGTTTGAAAAATCAGTTTAAATTGGACTAGGCCAGTTATCCGGTTTTCCAGTTGTGCATGTAAATATTATGAATATAATAGAGTTGTCAAAAGTATCAAAAATTAGATACTAATCAATATTAAAACTAGTATTGAAACACTCATTTTAGCAAGTATCAATACTAAAAATGTTACATTCACAGGACAGATCTGAATAGTTTTAGAATGATGTGAGGTCCTTCCTGCTGGGGGGAGTATAAAAAGTATTCTGGTTTAGTCTGTAGGGGAGAGACTTTTGTGTAGTTGGAGTTAATTTAAGTTACTTATTTTCTGTTTAACTTTTTGTATTTGTATTTATGTAATCTAGTAGTGTGTCTTATGAAGATATTAGATTTTTTTTTATAGCTCAGTGAATGAATTCTGCAGGTTCTGCGCTTTAGAATGATCTTGGGTTGTATCAAAACAAGTCTAAAAGCACATAGACGAGTAAACGCCCATGGACACGATGGAACGACTGGACAACTGCGGGATTACACAAACATAAGGCCACATGTTAATATAAAAGAAAGTACTTTGATTTAATGATTAATGTTGAAAATGACATGATATTGTCTGAAGAGAGTTTTTTTATTATCATTGTGGTATTGGTATTGAGTATCAAATCTATTCCTTAGTAACGTAATCTAGATTTTATTTAATTTTATTTCAGTATTGTGACACTAGAATGTAATGGCATTTTAAAATCATGGAAACCTAACATGTACGTCTGTCTTTAGCCATTGACCTGTGCGCTGAAGGAAAGCACAACTGTGAGCAGATCTGCCTCCCCACTCCTGGCGCCTTCACCTGTGACTGCAACAAGGGCTACCAGCTGAACGCCGACAAGAAGACCTGCTCAAGTCAGTACAGTGTCATTTGAATCCGCTAACATCGTAACATAAGCTACGTATTCACAAAGCTAAGGACGCTTCAGCATGTACTATCAACGACTAAATGCATTCTAACGATATTATTTTACTTACAATCTTAAAATGCATTGTACCTGCAACCTGCAAACAATTACTTTTACTTAAAGGGATAGTGCGTTGTTTTTTGTGTGTGTGTTTTTTTTTTAAGTGAATCTGTATGGCTTCCCCTTCAACAGTGTCGTCCACTAACAATGACTTACCCATGAAAGTGTCGTCTGGGCCCAGTTCTGCTCAGGTTCCGTAGCTCGCGAACGTAGTTCCGGTAAGTTAGCGGGGATATTTAATAAAGCTTGTTTTTCTTGTCAAAACAACATTTGTCCAAAAAGTGATATATTTGCACAGACCTGGGCATTTCAAGGCCAAATACGGCCCGCGAGCCAACTCTGACCGGCCCGCGAAAGGTTGCTTGGAATTAAGAAAATAAAACCTACTTTTAAAATTGTACATAATGCATTTGTACTGATGCATTTGTACTGATGATCATCTGTCGGACGTGCTTCACATCTCCACCTCAAACATGAACCTGACTTTGATGCACTTGTTAAAGCTCAACAGAGGCTAGATTTCTCTCACTGATCAAGAATAAAAACACTAAACATGCTAACTTTGACTTTTTTTCTACACAGTTTGGCAGTTGGACAAAACATTTTGTGATATTTCTTGTATTATATTATTTGGCAAAGATAAAAGGAGAAGTTCAATTTGTCAACTGGACAAAGTTTGTTTGGTTGAAAACGTTTCGCCGCTCATCTGAGAGGCTTCGTCAGCTCTGGCCCTCATGCTGGTTAGACCCTGTTTATATCTAGCTGGAAGGGAGGAGCTAACTACCCTGAACAAAGCTCTGAACCTATCCCAGCTACTCTCTTTTGTTTTACGAATTCCTCTGGCGTCTTGTATTAGCATATCTATAAGCCCTAGGCGGCGCTCACTACACTGAAATAGCTCTGAAACTATCAACTAATCTGTCTCTTTGTATTTCAAATTTCTCTGGCGTCCAATTCCCTATTCAAGACAACGACCCTCTCCACCCCTCTGCAATGGCTTGTCTGTCCTAATGATTCTTTGTTTGAGAATCGAATTATAGATGGGAGACAAGTTGTGTAGACACAACTTGTCTCCCATCGATTAGTTGATAGTTTCAGAGCTATTTCAGTGTCGTGAGCGCCGCCTAGGGCTTATAGATATGCTAATACAAGACGCCAGAGGAATTCGTAAAACAAAAGAGAGTAGCTGGGATAGGTTCAGAGCTTTGTTCAGGGTAGTTAGCTCCTCACTTGCAGCTAGATATAAACAGGGTCTAACCAGCATGAGGGCCAGAGCTGACGAAGCCTCTCGGATGAGCGGCGAAACGTTTTCAACCAAACAAACTTTGTCCAGTTGACAAATTGAACTTCTCCTTTTATCATGGATTCTACCTGGACGACTGAGTGACTTTTCACGCATTATTTGGCAAACAAAGACATTGTGGTGTCTTAATACAAAGTTAAGAAAGTTAAACTCAGAAAACATTGTGGGGTTAATGTGACTGAAAAAGAGTTACAAATGTTTCACGTTTACCGTTGTTTTGAATTATTTTAGTGAATAAATTCAATTTTTGTAAAACTTCACTCTCTCATAATACTTAATAATAACGCAGAACTTACCAGCTTCTGTAAACAATGCCATTTACTGATTTCAACATAGAAATAAAATTAGTACCCAGAGTAGACTTCAAACTTTTGGCCCAGCCCTCCACAATATTTTCTGCTTCTCATTTGGCTCCTGTTCACTTGTAAACATCCGTTTACAAGTGAACAGGCTAATAATAAGTAATAGGTGTGCAGTGATACGACTCAAGAGAAAATAGCACCATGCGAATTAGACTGCTGAATTTTTCGCAGACAACTGTTTGTGACGCAAATATATCACTTTTTGGACAAAGGTTGATTTGAGAAGAAAAACAAGCTTTATTAAATGCCCCTGCTAACTTACCGGAACTTCGCTCGCGAGCTACGGAGCCGGAGCAGAACTGGGCCCAGACGACGTTATCATCGGTAAGTCAGTGTTAATGGACGACACTGTTGAAGGGGAAGCCATACCGATTCACATAAAGAAAAAACAAAAAACAAAACAAAAAACGCATTATCCCTAATACTTTTTTTTGTCATGATTTAATTAGTTAAAGCAAATTCATGTGGGAGGTTAAAGGTTTACTATGCAACTTTTTTAGTAGAGGATTCCATCATCTTTCTGTCACCATGGAGATGTTATTGCTTTGCCTGGAATATACCACAGTTTGGCATTAAACACATTTACATCCACGTGTAGCATTGAATTCTTTAGAGCCATTTTATGATCAGGCTTGCTTCTCTACACATCTGATCTGTAACTGGAAAGAGATAGAGATAAATAAATGCCCGACTTTCGAACAATCCAGGCAAAACAATAACATGTCCATGGAGACAAGCAGGGTTGGGAGGGTTACTTCAGAAATCTATTCTGGTACAGATGTTAGTTGCCCCTTAAAATATGTATTCAGTAACATAATCCAAGAACCATAATATTAAAGTACTTAAACTTGATTACTTTCAATTACTTTTGGATGACTTTAACACCAAATATCCGATAACAACAAGAAAACAATAACATTTTGTGCATTATAAAACTGAGGAAAGCTAATTTGAACAGTAGCTTATAGCCTCTAGGTCAGGGCTCCCTTGAAAAAGAGGTTTTTAATCTCAATGGGATTTCCCTGGTTAAATAAAGGTTTAATAATAATAATTAAAAAAAAGTCCTACAGTGAAAGTGCACAAGTGTTGACCACATAGTACAGATTATTAAGAAAAAAATTCCCCTTGTCTTCTTTAAAAATAAAATAATGTTGAAATTTCCACCCGCTAAATGCGTTCTTCTCGGTCGAAGCCATGCCAGTTGCAAGTTTGTTCCATAGTACTGCCATAGTGTACAACAGTTTGTTCTGTTTTCCCTCCATTTCCTAACCTGGGAAATCCCAGGCTGCTTTCGTTCCGATCTGAAAGACAGCTTGGAAACTAGGCTAAGCGAGCTCTCCTGATTTTGGGAGCCAATCAGAGAGCTGGGAGGGGTGGAAAGACGGTGACGTGTACTACGCGACAAACGGAAACTTGTAGTTTGAACTGACAACTGACATGATTGGCTATGGGCTACGTATGCGCCAAATGATAGACATTCGTAACGCCCAATAAACGGCTGTTGGCAATCGTAAACCACACCTCCGCTACGAGATATTCAGTAGGTGGCTCCCAGACCATATATCACTTGTGATATGGTCAGGTGTAAACCACGCAATCCATCTCCAGCTTTAAAGGGATATGCCACCCCCAGGTCAAATTTGGGGATCTCCCCACAGTCCAGAGACTAAAATAAGTGGTGGAAAGCGTTTTCCTGCTCACCCAGCCATTGTCCGAGTCTGTCGCCACTGACCGCCGCGGTATCTGGTGCTCCTCCGCCTTAGACTGGAGTCTAACGTCGCCAGAAAAAGATTTCGGCCAAAAGGAATTAATTTGCTCGATGCGTTTCCCAATTACTTTGTGTGTAGTGCGCATTCATATCGAGTGCAAATAAATGTGCAAATCAACACGGAGAGCTTGACTTGGTCATTTTGAGTGGGAACTATTTTCCAGTGCGGAAGAATACAGTCGAATCACGCAGTACGCTGCCAGGGGAATCCCTGTTACGCACCGGGAAGGGAGTTCCCCTGTTGCACAACGTGGTGCGTGATACGGCTGTATTCTTACGCACTGGAAAATAGTTCCCACCCAAAATGACCAAGGCAAGCTCTCCGTGTTTATTTGCACATTTATTTGCACTCGATATGAATGCGCACTACACACAAAGTAATTGGGAAACGCATCGAGCAAATTAATTCCTTTTGGCCGAAATCTTTCTCTGGCGATGTTAGACTCCAGTCTAAGGCGGAGGAGCACCAGATACCGCGGCGGTCAGTGGCGACAGACTCGGACAATGGCTGGGTGAGCAGGAAAACGCTTTCCACCACTTATTTTAGTCTCTGGACTGTGGGGAGATGCCCAAATTTGACCTGGGGGTGGCATATCCCTTTAAATGAAAAAATTAAATAACATAAAATGCTTTGAAATTGTAATCCTGCTAAATAATCCCCATTTTCACTAAATGCACCTGTAATCTGTGTACGTCTTTTTTCCCTGTAACTGTAGCGGAATACAGTTACCTTTTTTTTGTATCCTTTTACTTAATGCCGTTCCTTGTATTCCATTACTCCCCAAACCTGGAGAAAAGCTGGTGGCAGAATCTACCTGAAAATGTACATAGTGCACCTTTAACTAATTGGTTTTGGGTTGCCATAGTACCCATTAGACGAGATATAGTCTAATTGGTACTTTTTATTTTTAAACTAAATAAGACTTTACCTTAAGTACCTTTAGTCAATAATATTTGAAATCCTGTGTATACGTAAACATTATTTGCTGTGTTATACTGAGAAAGCCTTTTAGTTTCCTCTTTATGTAATAATATTTGAAATCATAAGTACAGATAAGCCCTTTCGTTGCTAAGCTGGGCCGTGGCTCATGGCTGTGCTGCTTCCCTCTTCAGTGATCGACTATTGTTCGTTCGGGAACCACAGTTGTGATCACGAGTGTGTGAGTGTGCTGGGGGGCTTTAACTGTCGCTGTAACCAGGGATACAGGCTCCTCGCCAACGGAAAGACCTGCCAGGGTAAGTATACTGCAGTCAGGTTGGTAGTAGTTGTAGTATTAGAAGTAGAGAGTACTTTTAGATTGTTGTTCATATGCAAAGTTTGCCTTAAAGTGTTTTTGATGTGAAGTTGTGTATCTGTGTAATGCATTAGCTTCAGTAAGTTTAAGTGAGAGGTGGTGGGTAAAGTTGCACAGTAGATTGCAAACAGAACTAATGCTGTGATACAGAAAAATCTTGCACCTGTAGTTCAGTCCTCTACAAATCTGTTCTGAAATGCATGGTATGTGTTGTTGTATCAGTGTATAAGTTCATATTTTAGATTTCTCAAATACCAATGGAGTTGTTTGTAATCTGAACAATCACTCTTCTCCCCTGCGTTGCCATGGGTGCTATTAGCTTGGAAAAGAAATGGCTATAACCGTGCTGCTGGGTTCATCTATAAAGTTCAAATAGTGGCTGGAAAGACACTATAGTGTTTACCTGTAGACAATAGGAGTATTTTAATAAGGCGTATTAACTTTTGTGGTAAAGGGTCCACAATATTGCTTTGTCTGGAATGTGTGTAGAATCCCTCAGTCGTCCAGGTAGATGATCCATGGCAAAAGGAGAAATTCAATTTGTCAACTGGACAAAAGTTTATTTGGTTGAATACATTTCGCAGATCATCCAAGCTGCTTCTTCAGTTCTGGTCAGACACTGGTGGACACTGCCTATATCTGCCTGAAGGGAGGAGCTAACTACAAAGAAATTACTGTCAAATAAACCAATAAATAAATAAATTACTATGAAACTATCGCACCTATTTGTGTTCAGTTTTTGTTAGTTAGGTAAAATGAATAGGCTCACCTAACTAACAGAAAATGAAAACAAATAGGTGTGATAGTTTCAAAGTAATTTCATTGTCCACCAGGACTCGAGCCAGAACTGAAGAAGCAGCTTGGACGAGCTGCGAAACATATTAGACCAAATAAACTTTTGTCCAGTTGACAAATTGAATTTCTCCTTTGTCTGGAATGTTCCACAGTATAGTACTTATCCATCTAGTATTTATTCAATTGTAGTTTTTTTTTTTATTACTCAAAAATACCTTGAAATTCTTACTGTGATCGGGGTTGCTTCTCCACAGATCTGACCTGTAAATTGGTCTGGTGGCATCACCTGGTTGTCTCCATGGAGATAGATAACTTAAATGCCATATAGTGGAATGTTCCAGGCAAAGCAATTACATCCTCTTAGGCTATGTTCAGACTGCAGGGCTTAATGCTCAGTTCGGATTTTTTTTTTTGTGTGTGTGTGAAATCCGATTTTTTTGCGAGGTCGTTCACATTTAATTAAATGCGACTTGTATGTGATCTCCAGTGTGAACTTTAAATGCCCCAGAAGTGTCCCGCATGCGCATTGGAGTGTGCTCAGTGTTTACGGAAGTCGCCTAAACATGGACGCTAGCATTGAGCACCTGGAAGTTGCTGTCGTACCGGAGCCAGAACATGTACAACTTATTTGTTTTAGGGAGGAGATTGAGAAGGTGAAGGACAAGGTTTATGGACATGGCGTTTTGTGGGTTCCTCTTCAGTAACGCAGCTATCCAGCAATTCCATCGGCTCAATGCTGGGCTTGTCTCCTAAAATACAGTCCAGTTCTGTTCAATTTCCGCCTACTTTAGCGCAGAATAGTGACGTTTGTCGCTTGTTGATGACGTGTAGGTCGGATGAATGTGACCTGGTCGTTCAGACTGAAGTCGCATGTCAAAAGATCGGATATGTATCAGTTTTAAGACCACATATCCAAGTGGCCTGGGTCGCATTTGAAAAAATCTGATCTTTGTCATTCAGACTGTCATTAAAATATCAGATACGAAAAAATCGGATTTGGGTCACTTCAGGCTGCAGTCTGAACGTAGCCTTAGAGAGAGGCAAGTATTGGAGGCACCACCAGAAAAGAACTTGCAACTTTAATTTGCAGACATGTGCTTTGACCACTTAGAAATATATGACTTTGAGAATAGGTTGTGGGTTAGATTATTTGGTTTCAGAGTGGTGTCTGAATGTCCCCCTGTTACCGTGGCAACAATGTGGGTCCTTAAACCAACCATGTTCACTGTCACTCAAGCTAATGCACAACCTGATACAACTTCCTTTCAAAAATCCCCAACTTCCACTTTAAGGAGAGTAACATAGTGAATCTGTAGAAATTAGAGCGTCCTTCCTGCACAGACGCCATTAACTAAACAAAAGCATTTACCAACCTTTGCACAGACGAGTGATATTTGAAAATGAGCATGTGTGAGCTATGCAGCATGTTTGCACAGGGCTGCACGCATCACAACACCTGCAGGAACAAAGCATGGGATGTCGCTCAAATACAGACGATTTACAGCTTTTGGAAAACTCCGGGTTCGCAGTCACACAAATCTTTATAGCTCAGGAAGCGCAGCATGTAATTCTACTGTCCGCGTAAACTAAATACCAGAGGCGCTTTACGGGTAACATGTGAAAAGAAGACTTGTTCAGATTGACCTTGGGATGAGGGTGGTGGAGTTGGGTTATGTAAGTTCAGATGTGAATGATCTGTGCATGTGTATTGTTTAGCCATAGACCTGTGCGCTGAGGGGAAGCACGACTGTGAGCACGTTTGTATACCTGCTCCTGGAGTCTTCACCTGCGACTGCAACCAAGGATACTCTCTGAATGAGGACGAGAAGACCTGCACACGTCAGTCAGACAAACTCATACTGTATACACTCACAAAACTCTTTTTTAAGAACATGTTTGCCATAAAACTGGGCACTTGTCTTTTTTGCCCAGGAAACTTACTACACCCACTGTATACGACATGAACTTACAGTTATCACTAGAGTCTTTTAGACGTTAGGAGCACATAAATGAGGGTTATCATGATTAAAATGTCCCAAAATTAGATCACCAAGATTACACTGTAGCATGAGAAAGCAAATAATTTTCTGCTGCTTTTAGAAATTAATGCTTGTGCTTGTTCTAACAGCTATGCATTTTTGTAACTAATAATGCATTTCTTAAAAATATATATAATAAGAGAAAGTAACAGTAGTAACTAGATGTAACTCATGTTCTATGAATATATCAGTAATCCCATATGAGCGCTCCCTGGGAGATTATTGAACTCCTGGCTTCAGTCAGAGGTTTTGACATAGGCACACTGTGACAGTTTTTGCCAGACTCATATACTGACTTCTTTATGTTGTATATTGTTCAGCTATTGACCTGTGTGCTATGGGGAAGCACGACTGTGAGCACGTTTGTATACCTGCTCCTGGAGTCTTCACCTGCGAATGCAACCAAGGATACTCTCTGAATGAGGACGAGAAGACCTGCACACGTTAGTCAGACAAACTCATACTGTATACTCTCACAAAAGTCTTTAAAAAAAAAACAAAAAAACAACCAAAACATGTTTGTCATAAAACTGCCCAGGACATACACTACACCCACTCACTGTATACGACATGAACTTAAAGTTATCATTTGAGTCTATTAGACCATAGGGGCACATAAGTGAGGGTTATCATGTAGGAATGATTAAAATGTCCCAAAATTAGATCACCAAGTTTACACTGTAACATCAGAAAGCAATTCATTTTCTGCTGCTTTTAGAAATTAATGCTCTAATGCTTATGCTTGTTCTAACAGCTATGCATTTTTGTAACTAATAATGCATTACTTAAAAAAAATAAGAAAAAGTAACAGTAGTAACTAGATGTAACTCATGTTCTATGAATACATCAGTCATCCCATATGAGGGAGATTACTGGGAGATTACTGAACTCCTGGCTTCAGTCAGAGGGTTTGACATAGGCACACTGTGACAGTTTTTGCCAGACTGTGTTGAGGTTCCAGGGTTGTACACTCAACAAAAATATAAACGCAACACTTTTGTTTTTGCTCACATTTTTCCTGAGATGGACCCAAAGATAAAAAATTCACTCCAGATACACAACACTACAATTTCTCTCAAACATTGTTCACAAATCTGTCCAAATGTGTGACAGCGAGCACCTCTGCCCCGCCGAGACAATCCACCCCACCTCACAGGTGCGCCACATCAAGATGCCGATCCGACATCATGACCAGTGCACAAGTGTGCCCCAGACTGCCCACAATAAAAGGCCACCCCGAAATGTGCATTTTTTTTGCTTTATTGGAGGTCTGGGGACTCAGAACCAGTCAGTATCTGGTGTGACCACCATTTGCCTCATGCAGTGCAACACATCTTCTTCACATAGAGTTTATCAGATTGTCAGTTGTGGCCTGTGGAATGTTGGTCCACTCCTCTTCAAAGGCTGTTATGGACGAAGAACACAGGTGCATTTTATTGATGGCATTTTTAATGCACAGAGATACCGTGATGAGATCCTGAGGCCCATTGTTGTGCCATACATCCATGAACATCACCTCATGTTTCAGCAAGATAATGCACGGCCCCATGTTGCAAGGATCTGTACACAATTCTTGGAAGCTGAAAATGTCCCAGTTCTTGCATGGCCAGCATACTCACCGGACATGTCACCCACTGAGCATGTTTGGGATGTGCTTGACCGGCGTATACGACAGCGTGTACCAGCTCCCACTAATATCCAGCAACTTCGCACAGCCTTTGAAGAGGAGTGGACCAACATTCCACAGGCCACAACTGACAATCTGATAAACTCTATGCGAAGAAGATGTGTTGCACTGCATGAGGCAAATGGTGGTCACACCAGATACTGACTGGTTCTGAGTCCCCAGACCTCCAATAAAGCAAAAAAAAAGCACATTTCGTGGTGGCCTTTTATTGTGGGCAGTCTGGGGCGCACCTGTGCACTGGTCATGATGTCGGATCGGCATCTTGATGTGGCGCACCTGTGAGGTGGGGTGGATTGTCTCGGCGGGGCAGAGGTGCTCGCTGTCACACATTTGGACAGATTTGTGAACAATGTTTGAGAGAAATGGTAGTGTTGTGTATCTGGAGTGAATTTTGGATCTTTGGGTCCATCTCAGGAAAAATGGGAGCAAAAACAAAAGTGTTGCATTTATATTTTTGTTGAGTATATGTTGCTGATGTTCTTGAAGAAGTTTTCATATATAGTACTGACTTCTTAATGTTGTATATTGTTCAGCTATTGACCTGTGTGCTATGGGGAAGCACGACTGTGAGCACGTTTGTATACCTGCTCCTGGAGTCTTCACCTGCGAATGCAACCAAGGATACTCTCTGAATGAGGACGAGAAGACCTGCACACGTTAGTCAGACAAACTCATACTGTATACTCTCACAAAAGTCTTTAAAAAACCCCAAAACAAAACATGTTTGTCATAAAACTGGGCACTTGTCTTTTTTGCCCAGGACATACACTACACCCACTGTATATGACATGAACTTAAAGTTATCATTAGAGTCTATTAGACCATAGGGGCACATAAATGAGGGTTATCATGTAGGAATGATTAAAATGTCCCAAAATTAGATCACCAAGTTTACACTGTAACATGAGAAAGCAATTCATTTTCTGCTGCTTTTAAAAATTAATGCTCTAATGCTTATGCTTGTTCTAACAGCTATGCATTTTTGTAACTAATAATGCATTTAAAAAAATTAAGAAAAAATAACAGTAGTAACTAGATGTAACTCATGTTCTATGAATACATCAGTCATCCCATATGAGGGAGATTACTGGGAGATTACTGAACTCCTGGCTTCAGTCAGAGGGTTTGACATAGGCACTCTGACAGTTTTTGCCAGACTGTTTTGAGGTTCCAGGGTTGTATGTTGCTGATGTTCTTGAAGAAGTTTTCATATATAGTACTGACTTCTTAATGTTGTATATTGTTCAGCTATTGACCTGTGTGCTATGGGGAAGCACGACTGTGAGCATGTTTGTATACCTGCTCCTGGAGTCTTCACCTGCGACTGCAACCAAGGATACTCTCTGAATGAGGACGAGAAGACCTGCACACGTTAGTCAGACAAACTCACTGCATACATTATATATGCACAAAGATCACCGGTGACACCTTTGCTTCAGCCTTCCAGTCTTTTAGAGACACGGTTGTTGTCATTATAAAACTCATTATAAAATCTTTAGATGGGTGTACACTGCAATTTTGTTCAATTTCATGACGTTCCAAATGATTCTCAAAACCTCACAGTGCAATTTAATGTCATACAAAGCTCACAACAGCGGTGTGTGCACTGTGATGGTCATGAAGACTGACCTGCTCACACAGTAAAATGTCACAGTGTACGCCCAGTTTAAACCAAGTTTAAGCCCAACATTAAGATGCTTAAACTTTACCCCTCAAAATAAAAATAAAAATAATAATAATAATAATTTTTTAAAAAGGCTTAAGGCCTCCTCCTTGAAGAAATCCCCATGGAGACAAAGGAGCTCTGACTCAAATGAATGATGAAATCTCAATCTCATAAAGTCACCCTTTGAAGGAAACTTGTTTCAGCCACTAGTTTCCAAAATGATGCTGATTCTAAATTTAAGGACTAGAGCTTTTATCTTACGTAGCAATAACCTCTTGTGTTATTGTTCAGCCATAGACCTGTGTGCTATGGGGAAGCACGACTGTGAACACGTTTGCATACCTGCTCCTGGAGTCTTCACCTGCGACTGCAACCAAGGATACTCTCTGAATGAGGACGAGAAGACCTGCACACGTTAGTCCCGAACGCTATTACTGGTCTATAGACTTAGACGACTCCTCACAATATACAAAACAAAATTGTCTTATCTTAGCATAGCATCAAATATGTTTAACCCCATATAAATTATGTGTATAATCCAGCCGTGCTAAGATTGTTAATGTTAAGTGTAGACAAATATCATGCACACTATCAGTGAACTAACACAACTAATGCCCAAGTTGTTGTGTATTGTTCAGCCATAGACCTGTGCGCTATGGGGAAGCACGACTGTGAACACGTTTGTATACCTGCTCCTGGAATCTTCACCTGCGACTGCAACCAAGGATACTCTCTGAATGAGGACGAGAAGACCTGCACACGTTAGTCAGACAAACTCATACTGTATACATGCCGAAGGCTCTTTTTAAAACACATAAAACTGGGCATGCATCTTTTTTGCTCTGGATACAACATAGATTTTACTCAGATCTTTTACTTGGACTTGAAGTAATCACCGATGTTTACCCAAGATGTCAGCGTTTCATTAGGTCATCAAATCTATTCCCCCAACTCTTTTGTTTTTGTTTATGTATTTATTTTTTAAATGGGCAGCATACAATGCATTAATTAATCTTTAAAAAATTGTAATGTACGAAAAGTTAGTCCCTTTGCAGGCCAAAAATATTGACAATATGGTTACACTTTACGATAACATCACTTTAGCCTTAATAAAGTATGAAGACTTAGTCTTCGGAGATAGGGTATTAATTAAGTAGTAACTAAACCTGAATCATTCTTAATAACATATTTGTTCCTAATGAATTAAAGGTGCACTTTGTAACTTTTTGGTTGGAGGTGCGTCACCTGCTTGTTTGTATGGATATGTCGTTGCTCTGCCTGGAATGTTCCGCAGTATGACATTAGCCAGATCTACCTTATATGTATTACATAACAGGTGGTTTTGTAGCTCAAAAATTACCTAGAAAACAGACATTCTGACTGTGAACAGAGTCGCCTCTCCACAGATCTGACCTGTAACTTGGCCTGGTTTAGTCTTGATGAATATAGAAATGTATAATGCCATACTGTGATTGCCTGGAAGAATCCATGACTCATCGCTGTACCAGCGAGTGAGTCTGGTAACGCTTGGTCCAAAACGCGCTGCGGTTGCGCGTAGACAGACAGCTAAGTGAACCAATCAGAGATTGCGCCATCTTGATTCAAAACTGAGGAGGAACTTCCGCTGCCTAAGAGTGACTTTGCGGGCAAAGGCGGGGGCACTGACGTCACCATCTTTGAACGAATCAGAATCGCGGAGTCCGTTGTTAACCGGAGGAGCAAAGGTGGATGGAGGGTGTCCAAATGGTATCGCGCTGTATAGGAAATACAGAGAGATATCATTTGGCTGGCCAGGTAAATACTGTGAAGCATTACAGACAAAACAATAACATTGCCATGGAGAAAAGCTTTTGACAGACCCTCGACCAGAAAAGTTACACACTGCACCTTTAAGTCTTAAGGCTAAGTGTAGTTATTGTTTAGTGTTACCGACACAATAATGATCATGACGTTATACTTTATAGATAAGACTGGCTCAGAGTCAGAACATATGGAAGTTTTACACCAATTTTTGCTGCCCATATTTTAGTAGATGTTGATTTTGCTAACGAGTAGTAAACTAATGCTTTTGCACTATATATTGTTCAGCCATAGACCTGTGTGCTATGGGGAAGCACGACTGTGAACACGTTTGTATACCTGCTCCTGGGGTCTTCACCTGCGACTGCAACCAAGGATACTCTCTGAATGAGGACGAGAAGACCTGCACACGTTAGTCAAACAAACTAATACTGTATACACAAGCTCTTTTTTAAAAACACATTTTCCATAAAACTGGGCATGAATCTTTTTTTTAGCCCTGGATAAATCCTTCACTTGGACTTGAAGTAATCACCAACTTTTGTAGACTTGCCTTACCCAAGATGTTTCATTCTTGTATTGTCATCAAATTTGTTTCCCTTATTCTTTTTTGTATCTATTTACATGTATTTTGTTCATTTTGGTTTGGGTTTTTCTTCATGCTTTAGTGAGACTAATAGGTGTAGTTGTTGTCAGTTGTTATCAATATTTAACATAACATTACACTTTATACATTGGACTAGACATGTTGAAACTTTATAGGAGTATCAAAAAAAGTTTTACACCAACTGGCCCTGTGCACAATGACACCTGGCAAGCTCACTGTTAGCATCATTACTTCCTGTCCAATTATATTGCTATGATTTTTGTCGCCAAGTTGCGCTAAAATTAATAAATACTTAAAGGTCCCATGGCATGAAGTTTTCACTTTCTGAGGTTTTTGAACGTTAATGTGAGCTCCCCTACCCTGTTTAGGGCCCCCCCCCCCATGGTTAAAAGTTGTGAAATGTCTAAACTGAGCATTTGCGATCCTTTTCTGCGTTACAAAAAATCGGAGCTCAAACGGGCGATTTTGAACAAGGCACCTTATTGACGTCAGATCGAAAAAAGAAATGCAAATGCAGTTCCACCCCCGTCTGTCTGTACTCAGCGTCTCTGTAAATCACGCCCAGAGAGTTTGGACTGCGAATGCGCTAGGCAATGCGAAATGCGTTTTTTTATTTGCCTGGAGGCACGTCCGAGTGTTTCTAGGCTCGGAAGTCCTTTATCTGAGCCTCTGGACCTTTGAACAGCAGTGGTTTAATTTTATTTTCTGTGGAAATGTGTTTATTTTTCAATGGAACGCTTCAAATCTCTCCCCCCGTGCAAAAACAAGGAAATGGATCAGCTGAGGGCTACTGCGGAGAGCGGAGCGTTTGGGCACGCCCCCACCCTCTACTATTGGCCAGCTATTTTCTCCTCATTTGCATTCAAGCAACAACGCCCAGAATGGAGTGTTCCAGAGAGAGAAGAAATACTCTTTCTCATCTTATCTCTGTTTCTCATGCACTGAGTGTTGATTTTGAAGAAGGATTCATTTACAGAATTAGGGAACCATTAAGGAGCCATATAAAAGCATCAAGAAGTACCATGTCATGGGATCTTTAAAAAATACACAGTGGACAGAGGTTTGGGACAAACAAAATGAAGGAGGAGACTTTTGTTCGTAGAAAGATAGTGTTTTTGTCTCAATGCTAACACCAATCCAAATTTTGAGGCATAATACATATTAAAATGAGACCACACATTTAAGCAATCTACACATAAAAATAACCAGTTAATTACTGTTATTTTAAATTAAATGTTTAGTTTATATTTTAAGTTGTAACAAAATATAGCATTAGCTTTGAGACACAGGTACCACTGTGCACAGAGCCTATTGCTAATTTATGTGACCAGTAGTTACTTTAGATGTTTATTTTGCTAACAAATAGTAATCTAACGGTGTTGTACTATATATGTTCAGCCATAGACCTGTGTGCTATGGGGAAGCACGACTGTGAGCATGTTTGTATACCTGCTCCTGGAGTCTTCACCTGCGACTGCAACCAAGGATACTCTCTGAATGAGGACGAGAAGACCTGCACACGTCAGTCAGGAAATATACAAAAAATCTTATTGGGCTAATCATTTTATAAATAGTAACTACTGTTAATATTTAATTGGTTTGAATGCTTTTGACTGGATTTAATGTGCATCCCTAAACCATTTCTAAAACAAGCAATGGTTGTTTCCCCTATCCCAAAATGCTTTTCGCTAGCATTGCTTTGCTTGCATGAGCCACATATAGAACTGCAATAACACAAATGTTACTGCATTTCTGTGACTAATTGTATTTGGTGTGAACTAGACAAAGTGGAATACTTTGAATACTAATCTTGTATTGTTTATGGTTCAGCCATTGACCTGTGCGCTGAGGGCAAACATGACTGTGAGCAGATCTGTATACCCTCTCCTGGAGCCTTCACCTGTGACTGCAACAAGGGATTTAAACTCAACCAGGACAAGAAGACCTGCACGAGTAAGTTCAGAAAGGATAATGCATGGAATGGGAAGGCCTCACAAAGACTTTATAAGTCCAATGGCAGAGGGAAAGATGCTGTTCTTGTGACGAGAGGTTCTGGTTAGGGATGTCAACAATTAATCGACTTACGATTAATTGTCGATTAAGACGTTGGTCGATTAAAATGCATTAATTGTAACTAATCGCTAGAGGAGAGGGCGCTACTCTGGAATGTGAACACGAGATGTGAACCCACTCGTAAGAAGGACCATAGCGTTACATCCGCGGCCGGATCTAGAAGCAGTGCAAAATGTTATTCTGCGAACCCAATTTTTGCGGCTTGGTTCGCTCCGCGTCCCGCTGTCTGCGTGAACACGTGCGCGGCGCGCTACACGTGCTCCTCCGCTCCGGGCCGCGTAGGAGGCTCCACGTGAAAGCGCAGTGGAAGCAGCCCGCTGTCTGGCCCGTGTGCCGGTGTGTGTGCATGTGTGAGCGACTGTGCGTGTGTGTGAGTGAAATGTTTTCCCCGATCAATTCATTTTTTTATCATTTCATATCACGGAGCTCTGCGTCAAGCCGCATGTACAATAGCCGCAATAAAAGCGCGAGTTTCATTTTTTACAAAAAACGTCCTCAATTTATTTTCAATAAAGAATGTATTTTGTTATTCAGCATCAATACATTTGTCTGCTTTTTACTAAGGAATAATTAATTGAGGAATATACAATATAATAATACTATGATATATTTATGACTCAGTGTTATGTATACTATAGCTTATATTCTTAAAGACCCTATTGAAACACTAAAATTCAGGTGAAAAACACCGCTTATCAATTAATCGTAGGTCGATCGATAAGGTCAGTCGACTTTAGATTAATGAATTAATCGATAATTTGCATCCCTAGTTCTGGTCCAAATGGACTGTAGCCTCCTGTCAAAGGGGAGAGGCTCAAATAGTCCATGTTGAGGGTGAGAACTGACCTGTCTGCCCACGAGTCCTGGAGTGGTACAGGTTCTTGTCAGATAAGAGGCTGGAGCTGGTCACCTTCTCAGCAGAGCACACAATGTGCTGTTGCAGTCTGTGTCTGTCCCTGATCGCGACGTACCACTGTGATGGAGGAGGTGAGGATGGACTCAATGATGGCTATGTAGAACCGCACCGTCATCGAGGCTGGAAGCTTGGCTTTCCTCAGCTGCTGCACGAAGTCCATCCTCTGCTGGGTCTTCTTAATGATAGAGATGATAGTGGCCTCCACTGGGGTCCTGGCTGATGGTGGTGCCACAAGAAGGGGATGGGGGGGGGGCTGTGACTTCTCCAGATTGTTACCACTTTACCACTTCACCAGGTCATCAGCCTGTCCACCTCCCTACTGTAGGCAGACTCATCCAGTGAGGGTGCTCACACTGACTTTGGTCCATCAGGAAGTGTGTACTCCCTCTGCAGATGGAGTCGGGCATGCGGAGCAGAGAGAGTTTGTCCTGGAGCAGAGCAGGGAGGTTCTCAGGGAGTCCAGGTCCTGCAGGGTGAAGTGGAGGGCCTGGTTGTGTCGTTGTCTACAGACCTGTTAGCTCTGTAGGAATTTTAAGTCAATCCTTTGACTGAAAATTACCATTCAACCTCCTTTGAATTTGATTATGAAATGATTTGTAGTACTATTCATGTTTTTGTAATTATTACTTGGTGTGGTGGGATAGACTGCAGTGTTAAAAATTGAGTGGAAAGTCAAATTATCAAGTTAAAAATTCTGAGTAGTTCCAATCGAAGTTTCCTCACTATGTGGAACAACCAGATTTTTGTGAAATCTTAAATATAATTATGTTACCTATGTTTTAGTGAAATGAGTAGCCTAACCTGTCATATGAACTTTAAATTCAGTGATAAATAATGTGTATTGATTGATTATTTTCAGACATGGACATGTGTAAGACAGTGGCACACGGCTGTGAGCACCAGTGTGTGAGCACCCCAGGGTCCTACTACTGCATCTGTCCCGAGGGCCAACTGCTGCAGGACGACGGCAAGAGCTGTGGCAGTAAGTCCCCCACACTCATTTTATCCACTATACACTCAAAGAATATGAATATGAGAAGTAACTATGATGGTTTTAAAGCCCCACTGTGTAACATTTGGGATAAAAAAGACTAAAATAGAAGCATTCATTTCATTATGGATGTTGTAATGCACTTGACTGTCTCAGTAATTGTAGCTAGAATTCCCACCACAATGTTACAGGAGGAGGCTTTAATGTAATCAGGTAGTACTCAAAACATATTATTAGGTCAACTGTTTTTTTAATTAACTTACATTTTTTTGTAACAATAAATAGTATTGTATGATGATGTCAGCTCTCTGTGGGTCTGGTTATATTCTTTCTAACACAGAAGGTGATTTGCAGTAGCTCAGAGTACTTTTTAACAGATTCACTCTGATGTCAAAAAGAGATGAACTTTGTCTGAAGCTGAACTGGACTGAACAATGATGAACTGCTGTTGTAACATGTCCCTTTCTCCAGAGGGGTCATGGGAAATCCAGTATGACTGCCAAAATATTCAGTACTATGGACACAGGATTTTATTTTTTCAAAGTTACAGTTCAAGCGCTGCTCCAACTGGCTACATCTAAGCAAAATACAATATGAATGCTGAATAGGGATTAGAGTGTAGCAGCTTTTTAAACCCTGTACATAAATACATACACAAAACAGGGCTGGACTGGGACAAAAAAACAGCCCTGGCATTTTTGGCTTAGACCGGTCCCTCATAATTAGCGGAGCACAACGGACTAATTTATGTTTGTGTTCCCCGAAGCAAAGTATTTTACTATTGTTACGTCTTGGCCGAGGGGAAACCAGGGCGCAACATTTAAAGGAAAAATCCCAGCTCCCAAAAACCACCAGCAAACTTGCAGGAACTACACATTCAATGGTTTATTTAAAATGCATCTTGCACACACACAAAAAAACTTTTCTCATCAAATCTATGCGATTCATCACGGAGGTCACCTGTTTTGGCTTCAAAACGGAAAGGGGCGGGACTGCTCTCGTAAGCAACTATATAAGATGGAGCAATGGGCCGCCTCCTTTAAATTGTGGGCCAGTCTCTAAGTAAAAAAAACAAAACAACATTGGCCCCTAGGACTGTCGGCCCACCGGGAAAATGCCCGGTATGCCTGATTACCAGTCCAGGCCTGACACAAAATACACTAATGACTAATTTTCATGCATTTTTACTTATTGTTATTACAAAAGAAAACTATTTTGCTCTGACTGAAACTTCACAATTTCAGTATACATGCATACTAGTAACTTTCAAAAGGCCTTGTAAGGACTGGTGTCATTTGGTTATAGAGTATACTATGGTACCACTACCAGCATCCGATTACTTTAAAAATCACAGACATATAATTAGTAGATGCTGCTTTGTCTGCTCTGGTATCATCCACTCATCGCAACTCAGCTCGGAGTTGCTGGGAAGCTGGGAAGATTTTGGAATACCAGTCATTTCACTGTATTTTTTCCTATAGCAAGTAGCATTATCTCACAAAAAATGCAAAATGTGAATAATCCAGAGGGTGTCATTTGGTACTAACCCATCGACCACTTTTAAATGAGACAAGAGCCTCGTTTAAATACATTGTAGTGTGTATAAACCTTTTAGTGTCTTACTTTAGATCATAATTACATGTAAAAGTGGCATTTCAGTTAAGAGCTTTCTGAACTTGTGTGGATCTGGTGAACATCTAGTGACCACTAAATGTCCTCTTTTACATGCTACTGGTGACATACATACAGGTCTGGAAAACCTGTAGACCACTGCAAAATTATCAGTTTTTTTTTTATTTTACTACTTATAGGTATGTGTTTGGGCAAAAGAAAAAGAAAAAAATGAGTCTATAAACTACCAATGTTGGGCAAGTTACACAAAAACTGTAATGCACTACTTATTACTTGTTACTGTCATTTTAAAGTAATGCCTTACATTACAATATTACTCTAAATAAAAAGTAAGGCATTACACTACTTTTGCATTACTTTAGTTACTCTCGCCAAAATGACTGGAAATAAGGAAAAGCCATGTTGGCGAAAATTCCATATGGGCCAGAACCAGACAATGACTCCCACATTTTCGATATTAGGCTAACATCAAATTCAAATTCAGCATTCAGGTAAAAAGAAGCGTGTCGAGGCAATGCAGCCTTGCTTACCTTGTCCTTGCTAGCAGCGACCGGAATCTTGGAGATAATTTTTCTGAAAGCGGGCGACTCCACCATGGAGAGTGGCAGCATGTCTTCCACAATATACTCGGCAACGAGCCTTCTCACCTCTCGTGGCTGGAGATTCTCTGGTCGGGTCAACATCAGTTTCGGCTGCTTTGTTGGGGTTGTATCGTTCCCTGTCCCATCCCCTCCTTTCCTGACTAATTTCGTGGTGCTATGGCACCTCTGCAAGTGCTTCGTCAAATTGCTTGTACTGCATTTCGACGTGGAAAGAGGTTTGGGATTCACACACAGAGTGCATTTAACTAAAATGTTCTTGGAGTCCTTATTTTGAACGAAGTGAAAGTAGTGGGCGTATGCCCATCTTGAAAAGGAGCTAGCACTATCCGATTCTTCTGGTTCTGTCATCCTTTGTCAGTCTGCCAGTTCGAGACGAAGTAAAAGGAAATGGAATGGTCTGCGCGGACTTTTGTATCACTAGCTGATCTCGCGGAACTTTGTGTGAAATGTAATGTTCTGCGCGGACTTATCAGATTCAGTAGCTGATCTCGCGGTGATCCGCGAACTTTGTATGAAGAAAACGCAAAACCCACAAAAACAAAGCAGGTTAAAAATGCATTGTAATGTGCTTTACTGGCATTGTAACGAGTAATATATTACCGATTTTCTTCCCTGTAATGCGTTACATTACTGCGTTACACCAAAAAGTAATGCATTACAGTAATTAATTACTTTTGTAACGAGTTACTCCTAACACTGTAAACTACTGACAACATTTCCCCCAAATTCTAAATAAAAATATTATCGTTTAGAGCATTTATTTGCAGAAAATGACAAATGGTCAAAATAACAAAAAAAGATACATGTTTTCAGACCTAAAACAACATAATACTAATGTTTACACTTAAGAAGAGTTCAGAAATCAGTATTCGGTGCAATAACCATTATTTTTAATCACAGCTTTCATGCGTCTTGGCATGCTCTCCACAAGTCTTTCACATTATTATTATTATTATATTATTATTCTGTAGCAAAAGAAGCTATTCTCGCCTTGTTGTACCTGTCAATAAAATAAACTATTGACGCTACTGTGATTTTCCATTTCTTCTCCTACAGCGTGTAAATCCGCCAACATTGACCTGGTTCTCGTGATCGACGGCTCTAAAAGTGTGCGACCTCAGAACTTCGAGCTGGTGAAGAAGTTTGTGAACCAGGTGGTGGACTCTCTGGACGTATCTGCTCACGGGACCAGGGTGGGTCTAGTCCAGTACTCCAGCCGCGTCCGCACAGAGTTCCCCCTCAACATGTACCAGACCGCTGACGAGATCAAGGCTGCTGTCATGAAGGTATGTTAGGAAGGCCGTTTCCTGAGTCGTTGTAATGTTTTGTTGTGTTTTGTTTTATTCACACATATTTAACACAATAATCCTGCATATTTAGGATGTGTTTTTGTCTCAGACAGAAAACACTTGATGTGTAGCAATACAGGAAGAGCTCCACTGTTTTTTTAAACTCCATACCACCTTCATTAGAATCATTTGGATAATTTCAGCCCTGGAATTTCCAGTCTCTATTAAACAAGAGGTGGCTGTTAACTTGATGTACTGAACTTTGGAGATGTAGACGGACTAATAATGCAGGGTTACTCAAACATGTGCAAATGAAACACAAACACAGCTCCAGGTATGTTTTTCATGAGGTAACAACATTATAATATGGCTTAAAGCTCACATGATATAGGGCATTGAATAAAGCATGAACTAAAACTTAATTCATAATGAGCTAATAGCTTATTAAGAATGATTCAAGCTTAGTAGCTCATTTTTTACTGTATTAAGAACTAGTTCATTTTTTAAAAGGTTTAAAAGTAATTTTTCCCGTATATTATGTATTCCAGGCATACTAATTATACACCACGATGAGACCAGAGCAGAGTTTTGTTGACAGAACATTTCCTGATTCTCAAAGACACAATATCTGTGCTGGGGCAAGTCAAATGTTTGGGAACAAATCGAGTTCAACTACTTTAACTAATAATAATAATAATAATTAATTGCATTTATATAGCGCCTTTCATGACACCCAAAGCGCTTTACAGTTCATTGTTCATTCACTCCACACTTAACTCCTAATCCCTTAATTGAAAATTGACTAAGCCTCAATCATTCTTTATAAACTATTTGTTCATGATGAATTATGTCTTTGTTCATGCTTTATAAAGGCTGTAAATAGTTAGGTTATAATAAAGTGTTCCCAAATGTTCCACTGTATGAGATTAAACTTATTTATCGTCTCTATGCATTTTTACTGTGACTAGATGGGAATCAATCATTTTAATGCAATACAGTAATCCCTCGTTTATCGCGGGGGTTAGGTTCCAGAAATAACCCGCAATAAGAGAAATCCGCAAAGTAGGACAATTTTATATTTTCCAATTATTCTACATGTTTTAAGGCTGTAAATGCCTCACCACACACATTATACACTTTTCTCAGACTGGTATTAACATTTGTCTCTAGTTTAAACAGTCAAACTTTCATAGATTTTCAACAAAATGTATTAATAGTGACGCGTGGGGGGGAGACACGGCTCCGGGAGACACGGCTCTGGGAGCCCCGTCGGACGCGCGGACGTGACGCGCACCAACCCCTTGGAGAAGTGCGCGACACGTGCTGCTCTGTCACGGATTTGTGCACGATGAGGGGTTCATTGTGGACAAATCCGTGACAGAGCAGCACGTGTCGCGCGTACATCGGGGCTGCGAGCACGAGATAGAACCGCGGCGCCCGGACCGCGTGCTCTCAGCCCGAGCCACAAACCGAACACGCACAAACGAACGCAAGAGCCGCACGGAGTGATTTAATCCTGGTTCAGACCTGGTCTAGACCTGGTCCAGTCCTAGTTTAGTCCAGGGCCAGTCCAGGTTTAGACCTGGTCTAGACCTGGTTTAGTTCTGGTCTAGACCTGGTTTAGTCCACGTTTAGTCCTGGTCTAGTCTCTTCGCCAATCAGGACGCAGAACCAATGTTACACTGTAAAAAAAATGTTACACTATAAAAAAAATTGAAAAAAAAAATTTGAAAAAATCCGTGAAACAGCATGGGCGCGAACAGTGAACCGCGATAGAGCGAGGGTTCACTGTACTATCAGAACAGGGACTAAATGTGGACTACAGCCGGTCTAAAACAGGACTAAACTGGGCTCAGAACAGGACAAGAACAAATTATTTTAGTGCATTTTATTATTTTTTTTACTAAGGTGAACAGATTTTTTTTTAAAAATGTAGTTGAGAAAATAATATTCAGCTTAAAAGTGAAAATGATCTGTCTCAGAAGATGCTCCTCTTAGATGTACTGTTTGTCATGCCACATTCAATGCCGGAGCTCTGCCCCTGCCCTTATCAGAGACAGTGACATCATTTCCAAGAAACCGAAAGCAACCTGTACAAAAATACACATCCGCTTTAACAGGAAAGGAGAATTGCACAATAACAGGTTTCAGCAGTTAAGTTCAAGGATTGGTCTATTCTATTATAAAGAGGTATTAGTTGAAAAAGAGCATTGAAAAACAAGATAACGCTGAACGTGATGAGTCATGTAGCATTTAAAGTAGTGTAATGTCTCCCTCTATAGTGCAAAGTGTAGCACAGCTGCTATGTTGAAAAATCTGCTCTGATAGGAAAAGTGTAGGAATAATCTGTATCTGTGAAGAAAGGAGATGTCTGTGTTCCAAATTATTCTAGTGGTCTGTTTATCATTAAGAATAAACCAGGACCATCTTGGTGAAAATGCATCCTGGTAGAGTACTGAACCAACGCCAAGAGTAATACATTATGTAGTTTCATCTCACTGAAACTGATACATAAATTACTATCAACAAAATGGAGCTAAACACACAGTGGTAAAGTGCTTAAGCAGTCATCCACTACCCAGTGAAAAAGAGCAGATGCAGACTTTTCAGACGTAAAAACAGCTAAACAAAAAATGTGTTTGTTCTCGGAAAACCTGTGATCTTATAATGTATGAAGCCTATACAGAAAGCCTAATCATAATTGGAACAAATGTCAGAAGATTTTATTACTGTAGTTATTAATTAAATCCACATCTCCATTCTTTCTCGCTCCCTCCGCTCCTCCTCCTCTCTCCAGCTCTCTGTCCCCTCTGCTCGTCTCATCACCATGGGGGGCAGAGCCTTCAGCCGCTCTGCTCCTCAGCTCTGGAACTCTCTCCCTCCTGACCTCCGCAATATTCACTCTCTTCCTATTTTCAAATCCAGACTCAAAACACACCTGTTCAGACAATCCTACACCACATAACAGTCACTTTCACCATCTTCCAGTTTTGTATCTCTCTTTTTATCTTTGTATTTAAGTATTTTTATGTTTTAACTTTGTTTTGTACAGTGTCCTTGGGTGTCTTGAAAGGCGCTTTTAAATAAAATGTATTATTATTGTTATTATTAAATGTATTTAGTTCTAAATGAATTGTACTGTGTGTGTTGCTCAGGTGGAGTACATGGAGAAGGGGACGATGACGGGCCTGGCTCTCAAGCACATGCTGGAGAACAGTTTCTCTGAGGCAGAGGGGGCTCGTCCTGCCGCCCGTAACATCCCTCGCATAGGCCTGGTGTTCACCGACGGGCGCTCCCAGGATGACATCACAGAGTACGCCAAGAAGGCCAAGGAGGCTGGTAAGGCACTACATCTAGATGATTGTTGGGGGGAAAAAATTAAATAAATAAAAATTAAACGCTGCCAAGATTTTTTGGAAGGTGGAAGATATTTTGAAAAATTGATAATATCACAATTTATGTTTTGAAGTTTTGCAAAATTGTAATATTGAGTGTGTTGTTAAAAAATTACTTCAAGCTTCAATCTCAGCCGAGACATTTTCAGGCTCTTTTGAGCAAATTCAAACTATGTTCTGAATATTGAGTGCGTGCACATGGTAGGATCGGATTGGATTTCTCTAAATCCGATCCCGTCACTCGGTGGGTGGTCTGTCTTTAGATCCCAGTGCACATAAAGCTCGTGCAATCGGATAATGGTTAGTGACCTGGCCTGTTCCGCTACGCTATGTGGCGCTGTAGTCCAACTACTTCCGGGTGATGGCTACTCAATAAAAACACAACAAACTATGTGGCGGTATACAAAGATGGCGCTCGAGGATTCTGATGGAGCAGCACTGGTGTTGTGCATTCTTTCTTCGCAGCCATGGTTTCGTCTGACTTTTCTGGCAGCAATCACTACTTATGACAGCGTTGGTGCCTCCTGCCACTTCCAGGTGAAATCCCTGGCGAAAATTCCCACGCATGCGCTGTACGCCAATCCATTCCGATATCGTGCACAAGGCAGCACCAAGCGGATTACTATTGGCCTAAACCAGGGGTTCCAGTTGGATTGGGGAAACCAATCCCCATCCAATCCTTTGCCTGTGCACATGAATCCGATACGATCCCAATCCGTTTGCAATCGGATTACACTCGTCTATGTGCACGCAGTCAGTGTTATCAAGATATTGAAACAAATATGTCTAAATGTTAATTTGCACATTGCACATTGCAAAAGTCATGAAAATCTTATACATCGCATCAAAACTGGGACTAACCCTGGACATGACTAGGGCAGAACTATAATAAAATAGATCCATAGCTAAACCAGGATTAGAATAGAACCAAATCAAGACTACATTAAGACTAAACCAGAACCATCCTGGCAGTGTACTGAACCAATGCCAGTAGTTAAACATTATGTATCTTCAGCTAAACACAAGCAGTCATTAACTAACCACAATCACCGGTTTTAATCTTTCAAGCATGCAGATCAAGAATACTTTGGCTTCTTTCCATGTTCTGACTCATTAGAGTCTTTGTCAAAAAGTAATTTTAAACTAGAAAGACAGGCACATACTTGTTGTGCCTCTGGGCCACATACTTCCCCCACCTTGTAATTGTATGAATTCTAGAATGTGCCAACGTGAGTGTCTTGAAAATAGTGATTCAGTGATTCAGCAGCTATAGTGATTCAGCCTTGGTGGTGCCGCTGCCCCAGTCTCTATCTGCTAATGTGTCATTTCCAGTTTGTCCTCAGTGCATCAGATTTGTCTTTTTGAACAGATTAAAAGAGTAAAAAGTAAAATATGACTGTATTTTTACACAATCGTGCAACAAATGGCTTTGTATCCCGATAAATACATGAATAAATAACCGTAAATTTGTGATCCAAACAACTTAAGATACATTTGTGGACCTTGCTATGGATTTTATAAGCCAAATATTAATATTATCAGTCACAACAGCAGGCCAAATATTGGATAGCAGTATCGGCTCAAAAATTCATATTAGAGAAAAGCACAATATAGACCAGTGACTTGACTGTATAAGAATAGTTGCTGGTAAATGTTTTATGTGAATGTGCACTATAATGTTTCTGTTCCCCAGGCATCACCATGTATGCGGTTGGAGTGGGCAAAGCTGTAGAAGACGAGCTGAGGGAGATCGCATCTGACCCTGTGGAAAAACATTTTTACTACACCACGGACTTCTCTGCCATCAGCACCATCGCAGAGAACCTCAAACTCAATGTGTGCCCAGGTAAAGCCCTCCAGAACAACTGCAGCTAAATGCATGTGGTTAAAGTCATTAATCAATCTCACTGTAAAAAGGGAGTATTCATATTAATGTTGTATAAAACGTGAAAAACTGAACTACTTTTTTAATCGGTTTGCAGCTGTCCAAAGTGATTCCTCACTTTCGTAATTCTTAAAGGTCCCATGACATGGTACTTCTTGATGCTTTTATATGGCGCCTTAATAGTTGCCTAATACTGTAGATGAATCCTGCTCCAAAATCAAGACTCAGTGCATGAGAAAGACCCATGTACACAGTCAGAGTCAGAAAATCTCTCTCTGAACAACTCATTCTGGGCCTTGTTGCTTGAATGCAAATGAGAAGGACAGAGATAGGTTAGAAGAGCGGGTGGGGGGAGGGGGGGCAAATGTGCCGCTGGTTCCTTGTTTTAGCACTGCGCTGTGTGCTGGCCCCACTTCCGCGTTTTAAACGCGAATGAAGAAAGGAGAGGCGTTTCAATGAAAAAAACACATTTTCACAGAAAATAAAATTAAACCACTGCTGTTTCAGAGGTCCAGAGGGTCGGATAAAGGACTTCCGAGCCTAGAAACACTCGCACGTGCCTCCAGGCAAATAAAAAAACGCATTTCGCATTGCGTAGCTCATTCGCGGTCCAAACTCTCTGGGCGCGATTTACAGAGACGGTGGGTAGACATCCAGATGGGGGGTGGAGCTGCATTTTTCGATGTGACGTAACATAGTTGCCTTGTTCAGAATCGCCCGTTTGAGCTGTGTTTTTTTCAAACGCAGAAAAGGACCGCAAATGCTCAGTTTAGACATTTCGCAACTTTTAGCCATGGGGGGGCTAAACAGGGTAGGGGAGCTCACATTAACGTTCAAAAACCTCAGAAAGTGAAAATTTCATGCCATGGGACCTTTAAACTTAGGCCAAATTTATAGATCCATCAATTCATCCATCCATTTTCTTCCACTTATCCGGGGCCGGTTTGCGGGGGCAGCAGGGGGCAGCAGGGACTCCCAGACTTCCCTCTCCCCGGACACTTCCTCCAGCTCCTCCAGGGTGACCCCAAGGTATTCCCAGGCCAGCCAAGAGACATAGTCCCTCCAGCATGTCCTGGGTCTTCCCCGGGACCCCCAAAGGGGGGCATCCAGGAGGCATCCGGAATAGTTACCCGAGCCACCTCAGCTGCTCCTCTCGAAGTGGAGGAACAACGGCTCTACTCCAAGCTCCTCCCATGTGACTGAGCTCCTCACCCTATCCCTAAGGGTGCGCCCAGAAGAAACTCATTTCGGCCGATTGTATCCGCAATCTTGTCCTTTTGGTCATTACCCAAAGCTTATGACCATAGGTGAGGGTAGGAATGTAGACTGATGGTAAATCGGGAGATTTGCCTTTTGGCTCAGCTCCCTTTTCACCACATTCGATACAGCGACCACATCATTGCAGATGCTGCACCGATCCACCTGTCAATCTCACGCTCCATCCTCCCCTCACTCAAGAACAAGACCCCAAGATACTTGAGGCAGGTACTCTACACCCACCCAGAGAGGGCAAGCCACCTTTTTCCGGTCTAGAACCATGGCCTCGGATTTGGAAGAGCTGATCCTCATCCCAGCCGCTTCACACTCGGCTGCAAACCGCTACAGTGCATGTTGGAGGTCCTGGTCTGTTGAAGCCATCAGGACAACATCATCTGCAAACAGCAGAGATGAGATCCTGTGGTTCGAATCCCCTTCCCCTGGCCCCTGACTGCACCTAGAAATTCTGTCCATAAATATAATGAACAGAACCGGTGACAAAGGGCAGCCCTGATGGAGTCCAGTATGCACTGGAAACAGGTCTTAAATTGACTTTCTGCTGTGAATGCAGCCACAGTTCCTGCTCCGGTCATACAGGGACCAGACAGGCCTTAGCAAAGTGCCCCGAACCCCATACTCCCAGAGCACTCCCCACAGAACACCACGAGGGACATGGTCAAATGCCTTCTCCAGATCCACAAAGCACATGTGGACTGGTTGGGCAAACTCCCATGAACCCTCGAGCACCCAATGGAGATTCAAGTGTTACGTGGCTGGTACGAAAACCACACTGCTTCTCCTGAAGCCGAGGTATGACTATCGGTCAGATTCTCCTCTCCAGTACCCTGAAATAGACATTACCAGGGAGGTTGAGGAGTGTGATTCCCCTGTAGTTGGAACACACCCTCCGGTCCTCTTTCTTAAACAGAGGGACCATCACCTCAGTCTGCCAGTCCAGAGGTACTGTCCCGAACCATTACGCAATGTTGCAGAAACGTGTCAGCCAAGACACCTGGTACCTGTCAGCTGCCTGAGGAGTCCCACGAGCCAACAAGGCCCGATCAGACTCCTTCTTCAACCTGACGACATCCCTTACTTCCGGTGTCCACCACCGGGTTTGGGGATTTCCGACATGACAGGCACCACAGACATTAGGACCACGGCTACGGGTTGCCACATCGCAACCCCAGAGACCCGACCCTCTTGTTCACCAAGGTGAACTCCAACACACGGCAGCTGAGCTGTGGGGCAATGATCAGGCCCACACCAGTTCACCGCCACTCCCTGCGGGCAACGCCAGAGAAATGGAGAGTCCATCCCCCCTCAAGGAGTTGGATTCCAGAGCCCAAGCTGTGCGTGGAGGTGAGGCTGACTATATCTAGTCGGTGACGCTCAACCCCATGTTGCTCCTTCGGGCTGTGCCCGGCTGGGCCTTGTGGGGGAAGGCCTGGCCACCAGATGCTCCCCATCGATCCCCCACCCCAGGCCTGGCTTCAGAGTGGGGCCCCAGTAACGCCAATCCGGGCGATGTAATTGGCCTTGCGGTTTTCCTCTTCATAAAGGGCTTCTGAACCCTTTCAGAAACTTTATTGACTGAAAAGGGAAATTATTTGGACACATTAGCTCACACATAACAATATTGTAATAACAAAGAGAAACAATATAAATTGTAATAATAAATTCAAAGTAAGAAAAATTGAGTTCATTCTAGCATCCTAATTATTCACCATGATGGTTCTGCATGTGCTTTTCCTTTTTCGAGTAGAGGTTTTGCCCTCACAATGCTAACAACATCTAGCATGCTAATAGTGCACTTGATAATAATACTGAAATGCTTATACAATATATCTGTGCTACAGCAAGAAAAATACTGCTCACTTTAAAACAAGTCAAATAATCTCTAGCCCACCTAAGTAAATAAAGGTAAACTGTTCAAAATAACCTCAGTCTTTTCTATTATATTTATCTATACATTACTCTTTTCTTATTTATTTAGAAAGTTACAAACTGTATTTTATGTGACTGTACCTCTGTCCTGCCCCGTGCAGCGGAGAGCCAGGGGGAGATCGAGGTGAAGGACCCCTGCGCCTGTGAGAGCCTGGTGGAGTTCCAACAGGCCACCATGAGCAGTCTGGAGCATCTCACTCAGAAACATATCCTTTATTTTACTGTGTATTCATGGGCAATGGTGGAAAAAGTACTGACAATATGTACTCATGTAAAAGTACAGTTACATAGCTAAAAATGTTGACTTAAAGGGATATGCCACCCCCAGGTCAAACTTGGGCATCTCCCCACAGTCCAGAGACTAAAATAAGTGGTGGAAAGCGTTTTCCTGGTCACCCAGCCATTGTCTGAGTCTGTCAGCACTGACCGCCGCGGTACCTGCTGCTCCTCCGCGTTAGACTCTAACGTCGCCAGAGAAAGATTTCGGCCAAAAGCACACACCACGCTGCGCAACAGGGGAACTCCCTTCCTGGTGCGTAACAGGGACACACAGCGTGCTGTGTGCTTCGGCTTTCTTTTTCCGCACTGAAAAATAGTTCCCACCCAAAATGACCAAGTCAAGCTCTCCGTGTTGATTTGCACATTTATTTGCACTCGATATGAATGCGCACTACACAGAAAGTAATTGGGAAACGCATCGAGCAAATTAATTCCTTTTGGCCGAAATCTTTCTCTGGCGACGTTAGACTCCAGTCTAACGCGGAGGAGCAGCAGATACCGCGGCGGTCAGTGCTGACAGACTCGGACAATGGCTGCATCACCAGAAAAACGCTTTCCACCACTTATTTTAGTCTCTGGACTGTGGGGAGATGCCCAAGTTTGACCTGGGGGTGGCATATCCCTTTAAAGTGTACTTAAAGTAGGGCTAAAGAATCTATAAACTATAAACTCAACATAACTAAACATTTCAGTAGAGCTGCTGAACTGGGCAGGTCTTTTGGTATAAGGAACAGTGTGATCTATTTCTGGTCTATTTGTAATTAGAAACACCTCGCTGTAATCAGGGCTGTGTTATGTCACGTAGTACTTTGAAATTGTAGTGGTCACTTTTTAAAACGGCTGCAAATTTAGCAAGTTTCCAGTAAAATTTGCTAAACGGTACAGCAATTAAAACACCATGCACACAATTTTTAGTGTATAAAAATGTTCATTTAGCGTTTAGTTCCACTTTAGGTAAAAGTAAAAATGTATACATGCAAAATACTACGCAAGATTACCAGTTGCTAGTTACTTTTTTATACAATTTAACGTTCTTGGATCACACTTTTATGCAATACTTGACTGGTCAAAAACTGTAAAACTGAATTCTGAGCTCTGTCCAGTCAGAGCTGGAGATACAGTGCTGTTATGTGTGTTTGTATAGAAAGTAGAAAGATATAATAATAATAATTTAGTTTAAAATTGTTAATCGCTATGGCAAAAGAGCCCTAGCTTTTCATATTTCTGAAACCCATGGATAGGACAGCACAGAGCGAGGAGGTTTATTTGGAATAACACTCTCCTTCTGGTCAGAGGAAGCGAAGGATGGGAGGCAGACTGGATGATCTGTATCTCTATCCATCCATCTATCCATCTTGGTGTTGAATGTGCTTATTCCCATTTTGAATGGGATTATTGGACTAAATTGGACTAAAATATATCTACAATATCCAATATCTATACTAGTTTTAAACAAGAAATGAGGACAAAAATCAATCAATTATCCACTCATGTCTGTCTGTCTGTCTGTAGACTACACAGGTTTTGTCAACAATAATTGTGGGTATTTATGCTAACAAAACAAAATAAAACAGAAAGGAAGTTTATTAGATCACGATTCAGTGTGATGAGTCATGCAGCTTGTTAGGTGGTGCAATGGCTCTCTCTAGTGTGGAGAGTCTGCCATGCCAAGAACTGTAGCTGAGAACAGTAAGGACTTACTGTCTTACTTACAAAAGTCAGTTTCATAACAAATTTCAAAGCCACATACAGGATTTGACATGTGTTTTGCAGACTGCTCGCAAAAGGAGGCAGTAAAACACAAGGCAAGGTTGAGTACATATTTAATTTACTAATAAATGTCATCCTTTGACACATGCAGCGGTCATGCAAGGTTGCAGTGTAACAGCTCCCTCTAGTGTTATTTATTGAATGTTACAATCCATCCGTGTTTGTAGACTACATACAAAATGATCAGTTTTTCTGATTTTACTACTTATAGGTATGTGTTTGAGCAAAAGGCACATTTTTGTTTGAGTCTATAAACTACTGACAACATTTCCCCCAAATTCCAAATAAAAATATTGTCGTTTAGAATATTTATGTGCAGAAAATGACAAATGGTCAAAATAACAAAGAAGATACATGTTTCAGTCGTCAAACAATGCAAAGAAACAAGATCAAATTCATTTTAAAACAACATAATACTAATGTTTACACTTAAGAAGAGCTCAGGAATCAATATTTGGTGTAATAAGCCTTATTTTTAATCACAGCTTTCATGCGTCTTGGCATGCTCTCCACAAGTCTTTCACATTGTTCTTGGGTGACTTTATTCCACTCCTGGTGCAAGAACTGAAGTAGCTCAGCTTTGTGTTTGTGTTGGAATTCAACAGACGCTGGAATGGAATAGCTGTAATACATGTAGAGATGCTGATTTCAGAAAAAAAATGGAGTGGTCTCTTATTTTTTCCAGAGCTGTAGGTTTTGTCAGGAATAATTCAGGGTATTTTATCAAAGCCACATACAGGGTTTGACATGTGTTTTCCCGACTGCTCACAAAAAGGGGGCATTCTCAGTAAAAGGCAAGAAGCAATGTTGAATACCTGCTGATGAGAGTCACTCTGATGGCGCAGGCGTTCTAAAGACTGTGGTGCAGTGCAACAGTTCCCTCCAGTGTTTGTTGAATATTACAGTTGTGCCAGGCGGGTCCAGTAATCCATATTCAGGTTCCATATTTGTCAAGGGGACATTCATACAGCTCTGGGAAAAAAATAAGAGACCACAGCATTTTTTTTTCTGAAATCAGCATCTCTACATGTGTTACAGCCATTCCATTCCAGCTTCTGTTGAATTCCAACACAAACACAAAGCTGAGCTACTTCAATTCTTGCACCAGGAGTGGAATAAAGTCACCCAAGAACAATGTGAAAGACTTGTGGAGAGCATGCCAAGACACATGAAAGCTGTGATTAAGAGAAGAAGCAACTTTATTGATACACACCCTGGAGAAATTCTTCTCTGCATTTGACCCATCCTGTTATTAGGAGCAGTGAGCAGCACATTACTGCGCCCGGGGACCATCTCCATGATCTTCTTGCTTCGGTTTGGTCAGGACCTAAGCTGGAGGATTTTACATATGGTGCATGTTTTGGGTTGATGGGGGAAACCGGAGTGCCCGGAGGAAACCCACCCAGACACGGGGAGAACATGCAAACTCCACACAGAAAGGCCCAGGCGACCCGGGGATTGAACCCAGACCATGCATGCAAACTCCACACAGAACACACACAGAAAGGCCTGGGCGACCCGGGGATCGAACCTCGAACCTTCTTGCTGTGAAGCATGAGTGCTAGCCACTCAGCCACCATGCCGCCAAAATAAAAATAAGGATTATTGCACCAAATATTGATTTCTGAACTCTTCTTAAGTGTAAACATTAGTATTATGTTGTTTTAAAATGAATTTGATCTTGTTTCTTTGCATTGTTTGAGGTCTGGAAACATGTATCTTTTTTTGTTATTTTGACCATTTGTCATTTTCTGCAAATAAATGCTCTAAGCGATAATATTTTTATTTGGAATTTGGAGGAAATGTTGTCAGTAGTTTATAGACTCAAACAAAAATGTTCCTTTTGCCCAAACACATACCTATAAGTAGTAAAATCAGAAAAACTGATCATTTTGCAGTGGTCTCTTATTTTTTTCCTGAGCTGTATGCAGGGGATCAGGGTTGTGTACAAGTTTGTGACAAAATACAATAATGTTTATATTATTTATTTTAAAACAAAAATATTTGAAAATATTTGAGAAAAGAAAAGACTTTACAGTAGGGTTTACAGTATACAAAAATAAGAACACAGGCTCAGTAATTGCACCTTTTTGTGAAGGTGTAGTAAATGAGGTCAATTTATTTATTGACAATATTTAGCCAACTTTGCGTGTAGTTTACATTTTTTACTTTTTATTTTTTAAATGATGTCAATTTATGATGGTCTACAAAAGTAATTTGCACAACAATTTACAATAACAGCATTTATTTATCTTTAAAAGTTTAGCTGTTCTAATTTTATATTTATTATATTGTTTTTTTTGCATGTACAGTTTTGAGGTATAGGTTAGTGTAAAGAACCTTATGGGGATCAGCTACTCTACTTACTGTCCTTGTTTTGAAATTCAATTTTGTGGCAGTTGTTTTAGTGTTATAAGAAACAACAATGATGTTATACGACGGTTTTGTTGGCTGAGACTGTTGTTTGGAGTTAAATTGGAGTTAAAACTTTATATTTATTCTGCTTCATTATATACTATGTACTACTATTTATTTTCCCTTAACTCTCTGCGCACTGGCTGGGATGACCGCTCGCCTCGAACAGCTGGAGAATCAGTTACTGTCCAGGAAGTAATTCACCTGTGTTTTAGCGAGCAAGACACCCCAAACCAGGAAGAGGAAAGCGGCACATCACGGACGAACAGGGGGAAATCGAACCATCAACCAAAATGGACAAACTATAGGCTATTTCCCAAAGACTTTATGGCCTCAAGCGGGTCTCTCAAAACACAACTTTTTGCTCTTAATGTAAATGACGCCATATTGTTTCTGCTGGTTGCGTCTCGGAAACACTCAATGATTTTAGTTGAGTTTTGTATTGAAAAATATTATGTAAAAATGTATTCATACCACAGAATAGGCAAACTGTAAACTGAAAATGTAGATAGAAGACAGTAGGAAAAAAGGGTCGTAGTCAGACAAAAACAACATGTTTATACTTGTTTTATATGATTTGCTATTGATGAACTATTTATAGCGTTTTTTTTGTTTTGTTTTGTTTTTTTTAATAGTAGTAGGTTAGAATATTTGGGTATAAAGACAGGAAATGAAGTTGGATTGCCACTCCATAGAAAATAACATATGATCCATACTGTGACATAGCATTTACTAATGTTTATAGCATAGCATTAGAATTTCATCCACTTTGCGTCGGCCGTGATCAGATGCGAGGGAAGTAAGAGGTTTGAAATGAAATTGTACTGTGTATGAAAAGATAACCACCAATCAATACCCTCTACTTTTGGACTATGCATTTTGTATATTGTAATAATCTTTTTTTTGTATTTGTCGATATTACAACACAGAAGACAATAAAAGAGACAACTTTGTATTTTAGTGTGTTTTTAATATACATTTTGAATGGCTTTTTGGCTTAGAGCAGACCTAGGCAAACTGTTCCACAAAGGCAGGTTTTCCTTCCAACCAAGCAGCAGCACACCAGACTTGACTCATTTAATCAACTGATCTCAGTCTTCAGACAGTCAAAGGTGTGCTCTTGGTTGGTTGGAACAAAAACCTGCAGCCACACTGGCCCTTTGTGGAACAGTTTGCCCAGGTCTGGCTTAGAGGCTAGAACTCTGACCTAACAGCAAGAAGGTCCAATGTTCAATTTTATCCATCTGTCTGTCCAGCTATATCGCTGTAGAATACATACGATATATATGGAAACAAAGCATAGCATTGAAACAAAGATTATTAGGTCATGATTCATGATTATTAGATGATTATTAGATCCATGAGTCTTGCAGCGTCATAAGTGGTACAATGGCTCCCTCTAGTGTTGAGAGTCTGCCATGCCAAGAACTGTAGGGACTCAAAGGAGAATTAACGTTTTTTACAATCTGATTCTGAAACTTATTTTGGTAATAAAACAAGTTGTTTTACTCACCCATAGCACTTTGGTGTCATTTGGAGCATTTCCGGAGATGCTTTAGTTTAGCGATATCTGTAACGTGAGTTCTCGGGGCATATAATAGTATATGACCCGAGCGGTCTCCAAATAACACAAACTTTAGCACTTTTCAAATCATAGAAGCTCAATGTCTTAGTCTACACTTTTGTTTGAATCAAAAGTGGCGTGTAATCCGAGATTTATCCATAATTTACAGCTTTGTGTTTCATGTTTGGGCCCGAGAGGTGAGAGCAAAATAAACTGTGACTGGCCTCCTCATCTACTCGAAACTATGGCTAAATCTCGGATTACAGGCCACTTTTGACTCAAACGAAAGTGTAGACTAAGACATTGAGCTTCTATGATTTGAAAAGTGCTAAAGTTTGTGTTATTTGGAGACCGCAAACATGTGCCCCGAGAACTCACGTTACGGATATCGCTAATCTAAAACATCTCCGGAAATGCTCCATATGACACCAAAGTGCTATGGGTGAGTAAAACAACTTGTTTTATTACCAAAATAAGGCTCAGATTATAAAAAAAACATTAATTCTCCTTTAAAATCTGTTTGATTACAGATTTCAAAGCCACATACAGGTTTTGACATGTATTTTTCAGACTGTTCATAAAGGTAAGGAGAAATGTTGAGTACAAGTTTAATCTGTCGATGAGACTTATCCATTCTAATGACACATAAACCTAATGACACACAGCCTAAGGTTCATGTTGCAGTGAGTGTTGAATATCACAGCTGTGCCAAGTGAATTTAGTCATTTTAATTCAGTACATAGTTCTCAAAGGTCTGTCTGTCTGTCTGTCTGTCTTGACATAAACATCTTTGGTTGAGCGGTCAGATCGACTGGCCCACAGGTAGGCAGTGCGATTCCTGCTCACAGATAAATGCTGTCGTTCTGTACTTGGGCAAGAGCAGGGCTCTCAAGTCTCATGCTTTGAGAGTGTGACACACGCAATTCGACGTGTTCACACACTCACACGCCACACATGGTATTTCTCACGCTGAAATTTTTTAAGCAATTCAAAACTGTAGCCACTGTTCACAGCGCTTCTGTGCCCAGAAAATCTGTAAGTTAATGCAGGCACCGCGTTTTCCGCGAAAAAAAAGTCACTCGCACACCAGTACTCGAGTTGAGCGATCAGCTGTGAGGCCGAACGCTCACAGCTGATCGGCCTGTTCGCCGATCAGCTGTGAGCGAGCCGCGTGAATGTTTACGCGGCATTTCCAAGAGAATAAGAATCCTTAACTTGCTACGTTAATGCTACGTAAGAAGGAACTCTCGTCTCGGGACACGGGATAAGTTCGGGATATGTCCTTTTCTCCGGAGCTCCGGATTATTAAAGACCGTGACACGTGCATACATGGATACGAGTGACCGCGTTTTTATGGGTGAGTCATATCAAATTATTTCTGCATCTATTTCGGCACTAAACCAGAACTAAACCAGGACTAAACCAGAACTAAACCAGGACTAAACCAAGACTAAACCAGGTCTAAACCGGGTCTAAACCAGGATTCAACTGGGACTAAACCAGGATTAAACCAAGACTAAACCAGGTCTAAACCAGGACTAAACCGGGACTAACCCGGCACTAAACCAGGACTAAACCAGGTCTAAACCAGGACTAAGCCAAGACTAAACCAGATCTAAACCAGGTCTAAACCAGTTGCCTGGAAGAATCCATGACTCATCGCTGTACCAGCGGTGAGTCTGGTAACGCTTGGTCCAAAATGCGCTGCAGTTGCGCGTAGACAGACAGCTAAGTGAACCAATCAGTGATTGCGCCATCTTGATTCAAAACTGAGGAGGGACTTCCGCTGCCTAAGAGTGACTTTGCGGGCAAAGGCGGGTGCACTGACGTCACCATCTTTGAACGAATCAGAATCGCGGAGTCCGTTTGTAACCGGAGGAGCGAGGGTGGAGCGAGGGTGTCCAGATGGTATCGCGCTGTATAGGAAATACAGAGAGATATCATTTGGCTGGCCAGGTAACTAAACCAGGACTAAACCAGGACTAATCCAGGACTAAACCAAGACTTAACCAAAACTAAACCAGGTCTAAACCAAGACTAAGCCAGGACGAAACCAGGTCTAAACCAGGACTAAGCCAAGACTAATCCAGATCTAAACCGGGTCTAAACCAGCACTAAACCAGGACTAAACCAGGTCTAAACTAGGACTAAACCAGGTCTAAACCAGGACTAAGCCAAGACTAAACCAGATCTAAACCGGGTCTAAACCAGGACTAAACTGGGACTAAACCAGGACTAAACCAGGACTTAACCAAAACTAAACCAGGTCTAAACCAAGACTAAGCCAGGACTGCTCCTCCTCCTTTACTGGATTTTATAGGTAAAAAACCTGGCGACCGAGTAAATACCAGAGCATCGACCAGAGGAGACTGTAACATAAAAAGGCGTAGGACTAAATTTGGCCAAATGGTGGGGTCTATCAGAGGCTCACAGACATGGAACACACTGCCAGCCCACGTCAGGAACTGTGGCACCGATTCAGCCTTTAAAACGCCTCTGAAATACTGACGCTCCTCAACTTACGAACGAGTTACGTTCCGGACACCCGTTCGTTAGTTGAATTTGTTCGTATGTCGAGGAGCGTCTGTATTGGTTGAAAACTAACCAGACGTGCTCACACACGTAGATTATTCTGACTTTTGGGGGCGCGTAAATTCTGAGATGGGTCTATTGCAACTACATGCTCTTGTATTCTTGTATTCTGTTTTCTCTGTTTGTGTGAATGTTTTTTTTTTCTTACCTGCCTTACGACTACGGGTGCAAATTAGCTATTGTGCTAAATCTAGCATATTTACATTGAAGCTCTCAGCTGACATGTTGATATGCATTGTTCTAATTTAAATACAGTGGTACCTCACCTTACGAAATTAATTTGTTCCAGAAGTGGTTTCGTAACGTGAATTTTTCATAAGTTGAGTAGCTATTTCAATGGAAAAAGCCTGATTCATTCCAAGGCCCCGATCCAAGTTTTTTTTTTTTTTATAGTGTAACTTTTTTTTATAGTGTAACACTGTGTTCTGTGTCCTGATTGGCTAAGAGACTGTAGACCCAGGACTAAACGTGGACTATACCAGGTCTAGACCAAGGTCTAAACCTGGACTGGACCAAGACTAAACCTGGACTAAACCAGGACTGGACCAGGTCTAGACCTGGACTAAACCAGGACTAGACCAAGTGGATTAAAGCGCCGTGTGCGGGTCTATTTCCTGGTTTCGTGCTAGCTCTGCTATTAGCAGCAGCACCGGTGTACCTCACAAGTCACGGCTGAGGCGAGCAGCGACTGCGTGCGTGGGGGGAACGGGGAGGGCAGAGAAGTGTGCGCGCGGACACGTGTGTGATAGCGCAGCATGACCGGGGGGCTGCGAGCACGAGACCCGTGCTCAAACCGTGCCTCCTCTAAACCAGGATTAAACCACCGCGTGCGGGTCTATTTCTTGGTTTCGTGCTAGCTCTGCCGGTGTACCTCACGAGTCACGGCTGAGGCGAGCAGCGAGGAGGGGAGTCTGAGCGCAGTCTGGTTTAGAGGAGGCACGGTTTGAGCACGGGTCTCGTGCTCGCAGGGTCATGCTGTGCTATCACACACGTGTCCGTGCGCACACTTCTCCGCCCTCCCCCCTCCCCCCACGCTTCACTATTAACTTATTCACTGCCGGCCTGTTTTCAAAATAAAGCGTAGACTCTCTTCTTTCACCTGGAAAAAAAAATATGTTTCTAACCTTTTCGGTTCTCAAATAACTGATAGTAGAACATAGGGAAGTTTCAGCAAAAACACTGGTTTTTGACCAAAAAATTGAGAAAACGAGCATTTTGTGCAAAGAAGGATTTCGAGCAGATCAGTGACTTTGACATCAATATTTATCGATTTAGTGACACCTCAAACATCTAAAATAACAGAGAAAGAGATTTTTGATGACAAAGTACATTTTTTATTTACAAATATAAGAATATAAGGCTCTGTGAATTGAAAATTCATTCAAATCAATAGTGGCAAGAGATGTTTACAGGATATAATAATGTCTTTTCATATAAAATATAACTTTGTTGAGGCTTTGTCTGAGGCCCAGAGTACAGACCCATAATAAAAACTAATATACACACACACACACACACACTCATATATATGTACATACACACAAGCCCATGCATAAACCTTTACACACACACAGCTACACACACACGCGCGCACACGCGCGCGCGCACACGCACACACGCGCGCACGCACGTACACACACATATAACTTCATTCATTACAATTACCACACAGCAGCATGACTGCTCCAAGTCAGTAAACTGACTTGTTCCTGCTACACGCAGCGCACACACGACACGCCCCCAGCAGATCTCGGCACCGACCTCGCTGCTTGATCCGGCTTGTCTCTGCGATCCTCTGATCCAGGATCCTGGGTCCCAAGAGCGATCAGATCATTCCGTAGGCGCTGATCAACAGTCCTCTGCTTTTCCGGGTTCTCTGGCCTCGCCATCTTGCTCCTCTGGCCAATACAGCACACACTGCACTCTTCCTCTCTTCTGCATTCGATCGCTACCTACAGGTTGAGAGGTGTGAATTACACCTTAAATGTTGCTCCAGGCCGTAACCTAGCAACCCCCGCTGAAAAACGCAATTGACGTCTTTTTCCGTCTCCGGCAGTCTACGTTTGGATTTGAGGGGACGTAAAAAGACGTCTCCAGCAGTCAATGAGTTAATACATTTTGTTGAAAATCTATGAAAGTTTGAGTGTTTAAATGAGAGACAAATGTGAGAAAAGTTTAAATCCAGTCCGAGAAAAGCGTATAATGTGTGTGGCTGAGCGCGCATTATTTGAATTTTTGAGATTTCGCGTTTCATAACTTGAATTTTCTTTTGTATCTAGAGACCAAAATTTAACGTGAAGGCGTTTCGTAACTTGGAATTTTCGTTTGTAGAGTCTTTCGTAAGGTGAGGTACCACTGTAAATAAATAAATACGTAAATAAATAAATAAAATAAATGTCGTGCGTACACTGTGAGTGTGAATGGCTGAGTGGTAATGGTAATGTAAAGTGCTTTGAGCGTCTTGAAGGTGGAAAGGCGCTGTATAAAAATGTGACCATTTCTATCTGTCATTATATCTTATCTTATTTTATATATCAGTTTATCTAGATGGGGCCTTTTGTTGTGGCGTTTTCACCACATCACTGCTCCTGACAGATTACCCTTCCAGTCTGGAAGGATGGGTCACATGCAGAGGACACACTTCTTAACAGGCATAATAATAAGGTACAAAGAACAATTGGTATCAATAGGGGAGCAAAACGTACATTTAATCAATTACATTTACTTGAGTAACTTTTTAAAAATCAATTTTCTCTTTTCGAGCAGCATACTCCTAATCCTACTTGGGTTTTTTTTTTTTTTTTTTTTTAACCAAAGTGACAGTACTCTTACTTGAATAAAGGTTTTATTCTTCAAACTGTGCATAAGTCTACATGTGAAAACCTTGAGATTATTAGCATTTCTTCTTTTTTGCACCGCTCCTTCTGATAAGTTTTTTTTTTTTTTTATGTCCATCCTTTGAAAATTTTGTGCATTATTTAATGTGTAGTCCTTTAAATGACATTAATTTCACATTGTACATTAGATCTTATGACCCAACAGTTACTCTTTAAGTTACTGTCACTTGAGTTGTACATTTTCCCGGATACTTGGACCACTACTCTGTACTTCTACTGGAGTAATATTATTTTAAAGCAACCTCTTACCTGAGTAAAATCTCTGATTACTCTACCCTCCTCTGTTGGTGAGTCACATAACTGAACCTATTCAGAGGACAACTGTGATGAAACTGCAAATTCCTGATGTTCAAAGCACATGGCGTCCATGGCCTGCTGATTTTAGCGAGCTCTTAAGCTTTAAGCGCACTTTCTGCTGTCATTATGCAAATATATATTTTTACAACATCACATCGTAATTATTCACCATAAGTTTATTAGTGTGCTTCAAAACATCCCAAAGCCAGAGTGGAGTTTTTCTGTCACTGTATTGCTAATAAACCACATGCTAATGGTGCAGTCCTGATTTTCTGAGGATAACACTTGCAGCAGCACACAGCTGCCTTTCACAGCTTCTTGAGCAACAGACACTATATTGCCAAAAGTATTCGCACACCTGCCTTGACTCGCATATAAACTTAAGTGACATCCCATTCTTAATCCAAAGGGTTTAATATAACGTCGGTCCACCTTCTGCAGCTATAACAGCTTCAAATCTTCTGGGAAGGTTGTCCACAAGGTTTAAGAGTGTGTTTATGGGAATTTTTGACCACTCTTCGCACACTAATGTTGGACGAGGCCAAGGCCTGGCTCTCAGACTCTGCTTGAATTCATCCCAAAGGTGTTCTCTCAGGTTGAGGTCAGGACTCTGGTGTGGATGAACTTGACTGGACTGTACAAACTCGCTCATCTATGTCTTTATGGACTTTTCTTTGTGCACTGGTGCACAGTCACGATTTTCCATCTCTAAACTGTTCCCACAAAGTTGGGAACATGGGGTTGTCCAAAATCTCTTGGAATGCTGAAGCATTCAGAGTTCCTTTCACTGGAACTAAGGGGCCAAGCCCAGGTCCTGAAAAACAACCCCACACCATAACCCCCCTTGCACCAAACTTTACACTTGGCACAATGCAGTCAGACAAGTACCGTTCTCCTGGCAACAACCAAACCCAGACTCGCCTATCAGATTGCCAGATGGAGAAGCATGATTCGTCACTTCAGAGAACGTGTCTCCATTGCTCTAGAGTCCAGTGGCGGCGTGCTTTGCACCACTGCATCCGACACTTTGCGTTGCACTTGGTGATGTTTGGCTTGGATGCAGCAGCTCGGCCATGGAAACCTATTCCATGAAGCTCTGTACGCAATGTTCTTGAGCTAATCTGAAGGCCACATGAAGTCTGGAGGTCTGTAGCGACTGATTCTGCAGAAAGTTGGCCACCTCTGCGCACTATTCACCTAAGCATCCGCTGACCCCGCCTTGAAATGTTCCACAGTGTATTTTTTTATTTATTTATTTTCAATAAAAATACAGATTAAATAAATGTTTTTGTAATTCAATCAGTATTACATTTGATATTTGGTCACACAGTAATTTCAATGACATGTAGGTGATGGTGCCCCTTTTATTGCACCTTTTGATTTTAATATCTTTCTTATTCTGTGCAATACAAATAAACTTGCCCTGCTTTTAAGTATTAGCAGAATGTCTATATGGGGGTGCATATACAGTATATCCCCAACACTGAAAAACTGGAAACTATTGTAACCCCCAATACACTTAATCAGTCTAGAATGTAAAGTCTTCTGAAATGCAGAAATTGAATATATAATGTTAGCTAAACATGTCAACAAATGTATATTATTTTCATAACTGAAGAGGACTAAACTTGTCACATAGTATTGCAATGGAAGTCTGATAAAGTTTTCATCATGTTCATCACTTGTTACTTGATGATTAGAGTTCACTTGTTTGGTGCAGTACTGTGTAATTCTCAGTGGTTTCAAATGGAGCTTTTGTTTTGGAAGGAGAGTCCCCGGTGCGCAGTGTTTAGCTGGTTAAAAGAGCACCTCCTCTGGGACCTGCTCATTACCAGCACTGACCTTTGAGTTGCTCCTCCATAGACTTTAATAAACATATGACTAAAAACAGCAGACAAAGTAACACGTATAGGCCGAAAAGTGAACTTCGAAATACTGTACTCAAAAACAGAGAAAGTAAAAGTTCATCTTCAAGTTTAAAGTAACTGTATGCAGCCTGCAGTCGTAATGTTATTAAAAAAGTGTACAATCACAACTGAAAGTGGGTTGCCAGCGTCTTCTCCTGCAGACAGACAGTTTAGGGAGTGACCATTCAGATCTGAGAGAGGCATTTTAGGCTTAAACCAACTGGATTTCAGCAATGGAACTGCCTGGCAACTCGGCAACTGAAAGACTAATTTTAGGGTAATGCTGCTTTCTGACTGGACAGAAAAATAGTAAAATTGTTATCAGTAAAACCAGTATTTAATTTGAACACGTTTACCTCATATCTGGGGGACAAAGATGCTATACCCAAGCAACTATCTCATTAACTTTGGGCCTTGTGTCTATTATGTTCCACATATTAATAATTGATGTTTAACACACACAAAAAAGTGAAATATATTCCTCCAAACTACGCTCCACACCACATGCTTTTAATTAATCATTGACGTTTAGACATCACTGAATCATGACTCAATTTAAACTTGGTTAATTGACCAGCCATAAAGAGTAAGGTGAGGTACACTTCATTGTCCCCGTAAGGAAATGTGTCCTCTGCATTTAGAATAGAGTAGAATAGAATAGAATGTCTTTTATTGTCACTATTCATATGTACAATTTACATTATACATACTCACAATGAGACTGAAAGCATCTCACTTCAGTGCAGACATTTAAGTAGTCATTTAAGATATATATAACACAGCAGGATATTTATAACACAGTATAGAAAAAAAAATAGTGCAAACAGTCCCCTACAGCTGGTACTACACATTAGTTATCCAAATTATTGCAAGTCTTGCTCAAATATTGCAGAACGGTTGACACATACAACCATATACACACACACTATAGAGTCTCTGCATTGTAGAGGGAGATGTTTCACAGAACTCAGTTTGGCATAGTGTACTGTATTAAATGTTGCCAAAAAGCTATAGCACTGTGTTCAGTATTGCACCACAGGATATTGCACTGTAATTAGGTATTGCACAACAACAGGTGGATATGCTACAAACACTCAGTTCAAGATATTACACAGTAAAAATATTGCCCAGGTGGATAGTAATTGCAACGGGTGGCTGGGGGAGAGTGGGGGACAGGAATATGGGGTAAGTCAGTGCATGTGAGTGTTCAAGGTGGTTCTGGCCCTTGGGAAAAAGCTGTTTTTGAGTCTGTTAGTTCTTACTTTAATGTATCTGTGACACCTTCCTGAGGGCAGCAAGTCAAAGAACTGAGAGCCAGGGTGGGAGCTGTCCTTGATGATCAGACCCCCCAGGATTTCGCGAGCATTTTTTGTGATTGTTGCGGGCTAAAATGCCTGAATTTGCGGGAGCTTTTCCAAAAAGTTGCGATGAAAGTTGCGGTGCTTTTAAGGTTTTTGTTGCGATTTTGTTGCGGGAGGAAGTGAAAGTTGCGATAAATAGTTGTGATTTTCGCTTTTTGTAATTAAAATTGAGTAATATTTTGAATACTGAGTTATTACTGACAAAGAAGACACAGAGATCACAGATATGGTCCTAAAACAACCTTACCAACATCGAAAATAAATGACTACTAGGAGGGGAACTGTTTCGCGCGGTCTTTTGCTGTTATTTTTGTGGGCAGGTGGCTGGCCGCAGACATGTTTCTTTGCCATTAGAAGCCGTGTCCCAACTCCCAGAGCGCGCGGCTCGGAGCGTGGCCCAAAGGGCATGTGTGTCACACATTTCCACAGTACACTGGCGCGATGACTGCTGTCCCACTTCTTTTTTGTCCCATGCGCAGTTAACACGCGGTCCGAAGACCGCAGTCGTTAAGCGGTCCGCGGACTGCAGTCGGGGCTGAGCAAGTGTGCACCTCCTTGACTGCAGTCTGAGCCCCCTTCGGGCCGCGCTCCGAGCTGTGCGCTCTGGGAACTGGGACACGGCCGCAGTTTCGTTTTGTCACACGGAAGTAAAGCAGAAGGAAGTTGGTCGGCGTTCAATACGTCGCCGATGATTGGTCAAAATTAGTAAAAATTGAGGAAAAGTTGCGGTGATTGGTCAAAATTGCAACACCGCCCTGAATTCACGGGGATTGGCTGAAGTTGCGTTGAAGTTGCAAATCGCAACATCGCGAATTCCTGGAGGGTCTGGATGATGTTGTTAGCTCTGCTGAGGCAGCGGGAGGTGTAGATGTCCATCAGGGAGGGGAGAGGGCAGTCTATGCCTATGACCCATGCTTCAATGCCACTGGGACAAACTGTCAGGAGGAGTCAGGAACCCATCTCCGGGTCTTGAGATAGGTTTGGTCACAACTACCTTAGCTGGAGCATTTGACCTGTTGTGCATGTTTTGGGTTGATGGGTGATGAAACTCACCTATACGCAGGGAGAAATATGCAAACTCCACACTGAAAGGCCCTGGTCACCAAGAGTCAAACCCGGAAACTTCTTGTTGTGGGGCATGTGCGCTATTCACTTCTTCAGAAGTTCCATATATATATTTTTTTTTTAAATAATAATAAACTTTATTAATTCACTGTATATCCATGACATGTCTGTTATCTCACCATGTTTATTTCTTTTTCATTCCAACATATATATATATATATATATATATATATATATATATATATATACAGTATATATATATATACAGTATATATATATATATATATATATATATATATATATATATATATATACACATCCAGGACATTCACCACAGCAGGGGTCTGCGTAAGGCACGCAGCATTACTAAGGACCATACTCATCCGGCACAAGGACTCTTCCGTCTGCTACCCTCTGGTCGACGATACAGGAGCCTGCCAGCACGCACAAAAAGACTCAAAGACAGATATTACCCCCAAGCTGTCAGACTACTGAACTCTGGGTAATACTCTAAATAATACTGAACTCTCAATAATACTGCACTAAACTACCTTTCATTATGCATAATATGTTTACTGCTGCTGCTCTGTATGAATGTATCATGTCTGTCACTACCTCACTGTAAATTACTGTTACCTGTGCAATAATCAGTGCAATAACCTATGTGCAATATTTATATCATACTATGTGCAATACGAAATCCACATGCAACACCTACACCACACCATATCATGTGCAATCTGTGAAATACTTACACCTTAGTTGATTTAACCCTACTTGCACCTTGTACATTGTACCTTGTATTTTTTATTACATTTTATTACATATTTTATTATATTGTTTATTATATTGTTTACTTCTTCCCCTGCACTTTTGCAACACTTTTTTTTACCATGTACTATTATTGCATGTTATTAGTACTTCTGACTATCTTAGCGAGTCAACGGTTCTTCTGATCCTAAGCATTTCATTGCATTGTTGACCTTGTGTTGATTCTGCATATGACAAATAAACAATCTTGAATCTTGAATCTTGAATATATATATATCAGTTATTTTGTCAACCCTAAACATGTAGATTCATGTGTCTGAAACCCATTGCTATAATAATTATTTATACAATCTCAGCAAACTAATTTCTTAAGTTTGTTGGTTGAGGCCCAATATCCACTTTTCCAAGTGTCACATTTGGTCAACATTACATAATACTTTTAGATCACAGGAAGCAGGTATCCCAATGGTCTCATTTAAAAGCATGTCCACTGGGATTACTCCTTGAGCTGTTGTGAACATTATTTTCGAAACACAGTCTGTTGTATTCAATTAAGCCAAATGTCAGGCTGACTTAATTGAGGCTGCGAAGTCTCTGAGGAGGTGTGTTTTGATCCCAGTAACAGGCGTATGGCGAGGGCGACATTTACTAGGCACACTAATGAGACAAGCGCATGAAAAACACTATACACAGGGCAAATGTCACTGCATCAATTAAAGTGTCACTATGAACCAAACTTACAAACAAGAGACTGAAAGTTTAACAAAATGGAAATGTAACGTTTCTGGTGAAGGGTCTGTTATCTGATTGTCTCCATGGAGATTTTTTTTTTGTTTTTGTTTTTTTGTTGATTCCACTAAAATTGTGGCACTAAATGTATCTTTTTCTGTGAAGACAGGCAGGTGTCGCCAACAGGCTAGAGGCAAGATCTTGATTACAGAAAGAATGCATGTTTTTCAAGGTATTATAACATCTTTTATATCCTGACAAAAAAAGTATTTTAATCCCAAATCCAACTCCATGACCCTGGCCCTAACCATGACCATAATCTCAGAATCAGGCCTTAATCCTTACCATAGACTGTATAAAGAACTGGACTAAGGGAGTGTGACGTTCCTATAACTGCTAGCCTTGTAACTGACGATTACAGGAACAAATTTGAGCCAATAGGAATTTATTAAGGGACAAAATGAAGACACCAGGATCATGAAGAGTGGGTTAATATGAACATTTTAATACCAAAATGACAAAGTGCACTGCAGCAGTTACAGAGACAGCGGTGACAATTTCTCAAGAAAAGTCAGGACAGGACAGGATGGAGCCGGAAGAGCCTCCATGAAAAATTCCTATTTGGAAACGCAGTGGCTAGCAGGTTAGCTATGCCCATTACAGACTATGATCCTAACACAGTAAGGTGGTAAGGCCTTAACTTGACTTAGCATTCAGACTGGACAAACATGTCATAAGTGCGTCCAGGCTGGTCCAAGTGTTAACACCCTCAAAAGGTCAGATGTCCAACCAGAGATGTTCCACACAATTTTGACTGAACGTACTGTAGCAGAAATCAGAATATAAGGCCCTAAACTTCCAAGAATACAGCCATATGGCTGCCATTTGTCATGGATTGAAAATATGTGCTCAGTGGTAGTAATCAATAAAGGATGGCGCCGGAGAGGCCGGCTGCCTGTTACAGAGCTGCAACCCTACCTTACCTTTTTTCCTCTTTTTACCTGTAAATAGACGTTTTCCTAATTTTTTCTTTAGAGTAGGTAAACCCTGGTGCAGTTGTGCACCTGGGAAGCCTACTCTTACTACAGCTTTATCGTCAGCTGTAGTGTTTTTCTGCACTTTGTAAATCCGTACAAGGAAATGTGCAAGGGACTATCGCACTCAACCACGGAGCGCATCACATACAGTATGCGTGCGATCAGCTGCTCAGTCTACGTGGGCCTTCTCTACTCTACGCCGAGAAACCTGAAGTACCAGCGGAGATACAGAGAAGGAAGAGAAGAGGATGCAGAGGTGGACGAAAGAAACGGGGACCGGGTTTACCGAATCTACCTGCGGTAATCACGGGGAATGTGAGGTCCATCTGCAACAAGACGGAGGAACTGATCGCGCTGACTCTGCAGCGGAGGGAATACCGGAGCTGCAGCATCATATGTTTTACGGAGACGTGGTTGAATGGGAATATACCGGACAATATCATTTCGTATCGTATCTTATCGTAGCTTACCACCACCAAGTGTGGAGTGAATGAACAATGAACAATTAACTGTAAAGCGCTTTGGGTGTCATGAAAGGCGCTATATAAATGCAATTAATTATTATTATTATTTCCCTGAATGGATTTACCACAAAGCGCGCGGACCGGACGGTGTTGGGAAGCGGAAAAACAAGAGGAGGTGGACTGCTTGTTTTTATTAATGAACGCTGGTGTCATCCCGGGAACGTACATGTGAAAGATCAGCTGTGCTCCCGGGACATCGAACTTCTTGCGCTGGGCATGCGGCCCTACTATTTGCCACGAGAATATTCACATGTCATCGTACTTTGTGTTTATATTCCTCCATCGGCGGATGGTGGGGCCGCATGCGAGCAGCTCCATACTGTAGTGACGAGAATGCAGACGGACCACCCGCGTGCTCTCATTCTAATCACGGGAGACTTCAACCACACCTCCCTATCCACTACTCTCCCCACATTCACGCAATACATCACGTGCCCCATGAGAGACAATAAGACTCTGGACCTTTTTTACGCAAATGTCAAAGACGCTTACACCTCCGCCCCCCTCCCCCCGCTCGGACGCTCAGACCACTGTCTGGTTTACCTGCTCCCTGAATACACACCAAGGGTGCGAAGAGAACCTGCGCAGAAGCGGTCTGTGATGCTTTGGACTCAGGAGGCCTGTGAGAGTCTGAGGGACTGTTTCCAGAACACTGACTGGGACATGTTCAGCGGCTCTTAGGGAGATGACATCAACGGCCTGACCCATTTTTCAAGATTCAAGATTCAAGATTGTTTATTTGTCATATGCAGAATCAACACAAGGTCAACAATGCAATGAAATGCTTAGGATCAGAAGAACCGTTGACTCGCTAAGATAGTCAAGAAGTACTAATAACATGCAATAATAGTACATGGTAAAAAAGTGTTGCAAAGTGCAGGGGAAGAAGTAAACAATATAATAAACAATATAATAAACAATATAATAAAATATGTAATAAAATGTAATAAAATAAAAAAACAAGGTACAATGTACAAGGTGCAGGTAGGATTAAATCAAGATCAAATAAGGTGTAAGTATTTCACAGATTGCACATAATATGGTGTGGTGTAGGTGTTGCATGTGGATTTCGTATTGCACATAGTATGATATAAATATTACACATAGGTTATTGCACTGATTATTGCACATGTAACAGTAATTTACAGTGAGGTAGTGACAAACATGATATATTCATATAGAGCAGCAGCAGTAAACATAATTATGCATAATGAAAGGTAGTTTAGTGCAGTATTATTGAGAGTTCAGTATTATTTAGAGTATTACCCAGAGTTCAGTAGTCTGACAGCTTGGGGGTAATAGCTGTCTTTGAGTCTTTTTGTGCGTGCTGGCAGGCTCCTGTATCGTCTACCAGAGGGTAGCAGACGGAAGAGTCCTTGTGCCGGATGAGTATGGTCCTTAGTGATGCTGCGTGCTTTACGCAGACCCCTGCTGTGGTAAATGTCCTGGATGGAGGGGAGACTGCTGCCAGTGATGTCCTCTGCCGCTCGCACCACCCTCTGTAGTGCTTTGCGGCTCTGAGCGGTGCAGTTCCCATACCACACTGTGATGCAGCCCGTCAGCAGGCTCTCGATGGTGCACCTGTAGAAGTTTGTGAGGATGCTGGTGTTCATACCAAACTTCCTCAACTTCCTCAGGAAGTAGAGTCTTTGTCGGGCTTTCTTAACCACAGTGTCTGTATGTAGTGTCCAGGACAGATCCTCAGTGATGTGTACCCCAAGGAACTTAAAACTGCTGACCTGCTCCACCTCAGCGTTGTTGATGGAGATGGGGGGATGCTGGTCTACACGCTGTCTCCTGAAGTCCACGATCATTTCCTTAGTTTTGCTGACGTTCAGAGAGAGGTTATTTTCCTGACACCAGCTGGTCAGTGATTTCACCTCGTCTCTGTAGGCACTCTCATCGTTGTTGGTGATGTGGCCTAGGATGGACCCATTGCATCACGGACTACATTAACTTCTGTGTGGAGAACACTGTACCAACCAGGAGGGTACGGTGCTTCTCCAACAACCACCCCTGGGTCACCCCTGAGCTTAAAGCCCTCCTGAACCAGAAGAAAAGGGCTTTCAACTCAGGGGACAGAGAGGAGCAGAAAAGGGTCCAGAGGGAGCTCCAATGGAGGATATGATGGGCTAAGAAGGACTACGGGAGGAAGATGGAAGAGCAGCTGGCCCAAAACAACGTACGGGGCGTGTGGAGAGGACTGAGGAACATGTCTGGTTTTGGACAGAGTGGCAGAGGGACAGCTGATGGTGATCAGCGCTGGGCGGACGAATTAAACTGTTACTTCAACAGGTTTGACTCGCCCCCCACCCCCTCTGCCGACTCCCCCCTCCTCATCTTCACACCTCCCCAAGCCAGTGGCCACATCCCCCTCCCCCTTCACACGGACCCAACCCAGCACCAGTTCCTCTCCACCCCCCACCAACATCCCCTGCAGTCCACCCCAGCTCCCCCCCCCACTCCCCCTTCTCCATCACACCAGACGAGGTGAGGAGGGAACTTAGACGGCTCAACCAGAGGAAGTCCACAGGACCTGACGGTATCTGCCCCAGGCTGCTGAGAACATGTGCAGACCAGCTCTGTGAGGTTCTCTGCTACATGTTCAACCTGAGCCTCAGCCTGGAGAAGGTCCCCGTCCTGTGTGGTCCCAGTTCCCAAAACAACAAACGCCAGGGAACCGGCCCACTACAGACCAGTCGCCTTGACCTCCCACCTCATGAAGACCATGGAGAGGGTGATCCTCAGCCACCTCCACTCTGTGGTGAGCCCCACCCTGGACCCGCTGCAGTTTGCCTACAAGCCAAACGTAGGAGTAGAGGACGCCGTCATCTACTTGCTGCAGCGGGCGCTCACCCACCTAGAGACCGCCGGGAGTGCTGTGAGAGTCATGTTCTTTGACTTCTCCAGCGCCTTCAACACCATCAGGCCGGCGCTGCTGCGGGGGAAGCTGGAGGATGCGGGAGTTGATGGACATCTCGCTGCCTGGACCATCGACTCCCTCACTGACCGTCCACAGTACGTGCGGCTGCGCGGCTGTGAGTTAGAGGTGGTAGTCTGCAGCACTGGGGTCCCCCAGGGAACTGTCCTGTCACCCTTCCTCTTCACCATATACACCTCGGACTTCACATATAACACGGACAGCTGCCATCTCCAGAAGTTCTCTGACGACTCGGCCATTGTGGGCTGTGTGTCTGAGGGGAACGAGCTGGAGTACTGCTCAGTCATCAGTGACTTTGTGGACTGGTGTGGGTGCAACCACCTGTGCCTTAACACCAGTAAGACAGAGGAGCTGGTGATCGACTTCAGGAGGAGACCACTACCTCACTCACCGGTGAACATCCAGGGGCAGGACATAGAGACTGTGGACAGTTTCAAGTACCTGGGTGTTCACCTCAACAATAAACTGGACTGGTCCCACAACACCGACGCCCTGTACAAGAAGGGCCAAAGTCGCCTCCACCTCCTGAGGAGACTGAGGTCCTTTGGAGTGTGCAGGCCTCTGCTCAAGACCTTTTATGACTCTGTGGTGGCCTCTGCTCTCCTCTACGCTGTCGTCTGCTGGGCCCCGAGCAGCACAGAACAGGACAGAAAAAGACTCAACAAGCTGGTCAGGAGGGCCAGCTCTGTCCTGGGCTGTCCTCTGGACTCTGTAGAGGAGGTGGCTGAGAGGAGGGTGCTGGCCAAATTCACGTCCATCATGGATGACACCTCTCACCCTCTGCACCGGACTGTAGAGGAGCTGAGCAGCTCCTTCAGCAACCGACTGAGGCACCCCCAGTGCAAGAAGGAGCGCTACCGCAGATCGTTCATCCCCACCGCCATCAGACTGTATAACTCCACTGTATAGTCCTACCGTGCAATATCGTTTTCCCAATGTGCAATATTGTTGTTTTTTCAATACTCCTATCGTGCAATATTGTTTTTCCAATTTTTCAATACTCTCCCTGTCACTGTTTTTATTATTATTATTACTGCTATTATTATTATTCGATTTATTATTTATTTTTTATTATTATTACTACCTATCTTTATGCCATTCTTGCCTGCATGCACTTGTCTTCTTGTTCAAACCGTCCCTACCTGGAGCTACTGTGACAAGTAAATTTCTCCTGTGTGAGATCAATAAAGTCTTATCTTATCTTATCTTATCTTATCTCTAAAAAACAGAATGCCGCCAGAGCCAACCATCGCAATTTGTCCAAGAAAGATTTCACAGAAAATCATAAGTTAAGGAAAAAAAGCTGTCACCGATTGTCAAACCTTGGATTTTATTTTTTTTAATTTTTTTATCTTTTATTATTACAAGGTACATATTTTGACATCACAATAACATTCGCAAGACACAAGGGGGATGGGGAGTGCAGAGGACCAAAGGGCTCATTCCAGGTGAAGAAAGGGGGTCTGGGGGGGAGCAAGGGCGATGTAGCGACCAGGGAAGGTCTAGACAACAGGGTCCAGGGGGGACAGCGGAGGGGGACAAGGGTAGAAGTCCAGCCGAGGGGAACCGGTTCAGGAGATGGAGAAAAGCGTATTGTCTGGGGTGAAGGTGTTGCAAAACTCAGTTTCTCTTGCGGAGTGGAGGTGGTGAACGTGGGCGTGAAGGAGTGCCGTGAAGAGGGGCCAGTGCTCTGCTGCGCAGCCGTCGTGGAGGTGGTGGTGTCGTTCCACGAAGATAGAATATCTGGCCATGGACAGGACGAGGTGGGCTGCATCTCAGTTGACCATTGCAGCGTCCGGCCCCCGTGGTCGCTGCCGGACAGGTCTGAAGAGGCAGAACCAGAGTAGTGTGGTTCTTCCCTACCACAGAACACTGGACCAGCTCTATACTCTCCATCAGGTGCTCGAGGGTTCATGGGAGTTTGCCCAACCAGTCCACGTGTAGAGGGACTTGAGCCGAAAGGCAGAGCCCTCGATTTACCGGTCAATCTACGTTCCTCCCCTCACCTATGTCCATGAGCTTTGGGTAATGACCGAAAGGACAAAATTATGGATACAAGCGGCCGAAATGAGTTTCCTCTGCAGAGTGGCTGGGCGCTCCCTTAGAGATAGAGTGAGGAGCTCAGTCACACGGGAGGAGCTCGGAGTAGAGCCGCTGCTTCTCCCTGTCGAGAGGAGCAGCTGAGGTGGCTCGGGCATCTGTTCCAGATACCCCCTGGATGCCTCCCTTGGGAGGTGTTCCGGGCATGTCCCACCGGGAGGAGGCCCCGGGGAAGACCCAGGACACGCTGGAGGGACTATGTCTCTCGACTGGCCTGGAAACGCCTTAGGGACCCCCCGGAGGAGCTGGAGGAAGTGTCCGGGTTGAAGGAAGTCTGAGAGGCCCTGCTTAGACTGTTGCCTCCGTGACCCGGCCCTGGATAAGTGGAATGAAAATGGATGGATGTAATAATGCCACACACACACAGACACTGGGGCCAAGGTGGGTTTAGTATTGGCCAGCGACCCAGATGGGGACTGAATGTGTTGTGTAAATAGATAGAAATGGTCAAACAAACTCATATTCTGATCATTTGGGCTCATTTGGATGACAAGCTTACTTTTAGTACTTCCTGATTTGTTCTTTAGATAGGAATGGTATTATTAGATCTGAAACAAAAACATACAAACCCTAACTCTAACTCTTACAAAAAGAATTAAGTCAGATGTATTGCGGTATAAATTAAGAGCTGATTTCTCACATGATATGACCCCCTTTTTTTTTTTTACCAATTTGAAGTAGTAATTTACCAATATGTATGCATTTAAATCTTTACAGCCTTATGCCTGATTAGTGGCTGTGGTCATGTGACTTGCATGTATAAGTGTCTTTACCTTTTACCATATTTCTCTTTGTCACCAGCACCACACACAGTCAAGACAGGGGAGAGAGTAAGTACAGAGCTGAAGAGGCCATAGGAATGTTTCTGGAATATAACGTGTAATGGCTTTGTTTATTATAATCGTCTATATATTATTATATCTTGCATTTAGTTCATGCTTGTTTCGGTGATAAATAATGTTGTCGAATTTGATCCTGTCACATTTCCTATGGAGGGTAAAACTCTAGGATGCATTTGTGACCGTAATCTAAACACATAACCCACAAAAGGAAGCACAAACCTGCATGTGTGAGTCAGTCATAACACTTTGAAATGATTTCCAATGTAATTTAATTCTGCTTTTTGAAGGGGAAAGAAAGAGTATTAAAGTATTAAAATGTGTATTTAGATTTGATTCTGTGTAATTACAAAACTCAATTTTAAAACAACAACACATTAACACAAAGTATGCTAAAACATACATTGCAAAGGTAATTAACTTTGCAATTAACTTTGTAACTTTGCAATTCACTCATTATGACCCTTCAAATTGCCATTTCAATTTGATCTGATTTATCTTGCAGCCCTAAGAATGTATATTAATCATGCTTAGAGATTTTAGTAGATTTAGGATTATCCAAGTGGTACAAATATAATACAATTTAGATGTGGAAAGTATTTATAATTCTTCCTACAATAAGTGCAATAAGCCTTTTATGTATGTATTCCTTGTATTATCATATGCATATTGAAACAATGAACAATTTTCAGTGTATCAAGATAAATACTATGATTGCCAGTCATAAAAACTAACCTAGAATTAACTGTGCTTCTTATGAGCTGTGATCTGTGGGCGATGAACGCGTCTGGAAATGTGACCGTCGCGATCGAGTACAGGGACTCTCTGGTCAAAGCTGTGATGAAAAATATCTTTGTGGTGATGCTGAGTATCTCCATCAACTACATCAATGCCAGCCTCATCCAGACCTTCAGGAAACACCAGGTACTCTAGCATTTCATCCATACGCCACAGCAGTGCAGCCTTGTGTTTTCAGTTATATTATGTTTATGTTATTGGTGCTGGTCATTTATGGCATTAATACCTTGTAATACAATCTTTATTGTCATTGTCTGTGGACACTAATACAAACAGGAAACATGGAGTTAAAGGAAAAGTAAGTTTTTTTACAATCTGAGCCTTATTTCGGTATTAAAACAAGTTGTTTTACTCACCCATAGCACTTTGGTGTCATATGGAGCACTTCCGGAGATGTTTTAGATTTGCGATCTCCATAATGTGAGTTCTCGGGGCACATGTTTGCGGTCTCCAAATAACACAAACTTTTCAAATCATAGAAGCTCGATGTCTTAGTCTACGATTTCGTTTGGTCAAAAGTGGCCTGTAATCCGAGATTTAGCCATAGTTTCGAGTAGATGAGGACGCCGGTGCACATGTGCGGAGTGTGCTCTCAGCTCCCGGGACCCAAACATGAAACACAAAGCTGTAAACTATGGATAAATCTCAGATTACAGGCCACTTTTGACTCAAACGAAATCGTAGACTAAGACATCGAGCTTCTATGATTTGAAAAGTGCTAAAGTTTGTGTTATTTGGAGCCCGCACGGGGCATATTACATGCGAATATATTATACGCCCCAAGCTATGGCTAGAAGTCGCGCTAGGCTAACGCAAATCTAAAATATCTCTGGAAATGCTCCATATGACACCAAAGTACTATGGGTGAGTATGCTATGCCTTGACTGGCCAGGCTGTTTAGTCATAGTAAACATTCAGTCCATCAATTCTTCATGAAAAAAATAAAGAAAACCAAAATCAGTAAGTAAACATTAATCAATTATGATGTGTTTTAGATGGACTGTTATGAACATTACAACTAGATTGAGTATCGCTGTCGATATATAAGTGTGGGGATCAATAATGCTATGCAAATCTTGAAACATACAAGTAACAAATAGACATTTTTAAGGCTAGGCAACAAATAATACGTGTTATGTTGATTTCTTCTTTGTTTTGTGTCAAAACACAGTCAGCAGCAGCATAATGGACTGACACATCTTTTACATAAATATACAGCTTTGGAAAAAAAAATAAGAGACCACTGCATTTTTTTCTCAAATCAGCATCTCTACATGTATTACAGCCATTCCATTCCAGCGTCTGTTGAATTCCAACACAAACACAAAGCTGAGCTAATTCAATTCTTGCACCAGGAGTAGAATAAAGTCACCCAAGAACAATGTGAAAGACTTGTGGAGAGCATGCCAAGATGCATGAAAGCTGTGATTAAAGTGTAAAGTGTAAAATAAAGGGTTATCTTATCTTATCTTATCTTAAACATTAGTATTATGTTGTTCTTGTTTCTTTGCATTGTTTGAGGTCTGAAAACATGTATCTTTTTTTTTTTTTTTTTTTGACCATTTGTCATTTTGTGCAAATAAATGCTCTAAACTATAATATTTTTATTTGGAATTTGGGGGAAATGTTGTCAGTAGTTTATAGACTCAAACAAAAATGTTCCTTTTGCCCAATTTTGCAGTGGTCTCTTATTTTTTTCCAGAGCTGTTTATTTAATCTGAGTGCCTTCACCCATAAGGTCAGACTGGTTTTGAGTATTGGTATAGAAGTAATGACCCCAAAGTACTTCCCTATTAGTACTTTGGGGTACTTCACCCATCCCTAATTACAACACATGGTCTTTTCCAGATTTTCTACACCAACCCTCGCTACATCCTGTTCTGCCACCTAGTGATCAACGACATGATCCAAGTCACCCTCACACTTGTCCTCTTCCTCCTCAGCTACATCCTGTACACCATCAACACATCCGTCTGCTGTGCCTTCATCCTCATGGCCCTCTTCACCAATGAGAACACACCTCTCAATGTGGCCTGCATGGCTGTCGAATGCTACATCGCCATCTGCATGCCCCTAAGACACAATCAGATCTGCACGGTCAGACGAACTCATATTCTGATAGGGCTCATTTGGATGACAAGCTTACTTTCAGTACTCCCTGATTTGCTCGTAACACTGGCAACTATGCCGCTTGAGTTTTTCCGATCGGAAGTTTTTTGCCTCCGTGAAACTGCTTTTCCAAATCCACTTCTGCTGGAGAAAAGAAAAGTTACCTATATGCTATATTTAGCGTTAGTTTGGATGATCATTTTTTACACATATTTCAAAATTCTATTCACAGCAAAAACTGCAAGCAAAGATGCCAGGAAAGCTAGAGATACAATTATCTTGCATGGTTTTCAAGTTCTGCTGTGCATGGCCACCTACGCTGAACATGCTCTGAAGACAGCGTTGAAAGTGTGGTTTCCCAGAAATTATGCTGATTCTTTGTTTGCATGTTATATTGTTGTACAAATTGTCCCTCGATCTATAACTCCGATCATTTACGGTGTGAGAGACAAAATGTTTAGGAAGTATCTACGAAGGCATCTTTGTGTAAAGTTAAATCTGAACAGTGTTAAAGGACAGGCTACCGCAAGAGAGTCCAAAATTTAAATCCCAAGTCATGTGAGGTCTTTTTGGATGCTTTGGTGTCCTCCAAGAACCCCAAAAAAGGATAAAGCAAACCTCCAGCAAGGTACTCATTACTGCAATCCTTATAATGATATCTGCAGTCATTTCCTATACACCGCGATTAGAGGATTTGGACACTCTCCATCCACTCTCGCTCAACCGGAGAATTACAGGACTAATTGTATTTGTAAATATTTGTGAAAAGTCCCTCAGTCGTCCAGGTAGAAGTCACTCAAAGGCAGCGGAAGTTCCTCCTCAATTTGTCAACTGGACAAAGTTTGTTTGGTTGAAAACGTTTCGCCGCTCATCCGAGAGGCTTCGTCAGCGAGCGGCGAAACGTTTTCAACCAAACAAACTTTGTCCAGTTGACAAATTGAACTTCTCCTTTGATCATTTGTAAATATTCTAAGACATCTTATTTTGATGAGAGAACAACATAAAGTTCAAAAAGTATTGCATAATATGTCCTTTATGTCTACCATTGTGCATCATTAGCATTTAATTGCGAAAAAATAACAATAAAAAACTAAAAAAAACTGAAACACACGCACAAACAATGCCAACACATGGACTCCATGAGTTCGGATATTTCTTAAAATATGTAATGTATGTAAATATGCTGAGTAGAATGTTTAGTGAAATCTATTTTGCATTGAGCCAAAAACTATTCTGTGTCTTTGCGTGTTTTCACATAATAGTCCCCTTTAAGTGAACCGGACTCAGTCCTCTGTAAGTGGAACAAAAGGTGAACCAAGAGAAAAAGAACTCAGTACATTTTGTGTTCAGATTGTGAGTTTATTATAAAGAGGATCGGGTTCTCTTCTTGGTCCACTTGAGCTTTGATGGGGCCCCAGTTTCCTTTCTGTGCAGGTCCTCCAGAGCTCTCAGTCCCCCAATGCACTGAATTCTGGGTACACTGGGAATTCTGGGTAATTGTCACTTGAAACAAAATGTCTGCTGCAATGCTTGTCCCCCTGTGTTTTTTTTTTTTTAATGAAATTTGCTCACATTCAGTGGGAAAATAGAGCTATTCAGATTACATATGTTTTATTTGTATTTGCGTTGGCATAGCCATGACCACAACCATGGCCAATAATGTGTATTATTCTAAGGTAAATGGCATGCTTACTCCATCACTTATTTTTTCTGTACTTCTATACTTTACTATTGAATGAGTGGCTTACTGAAACTGTAATGCAATTTTACTAATGTGCTTTATTGTAACAAAATAAAAAAAATATAGGCTATGTTTAAGATTTTGCTTGGAACATGTCTTAGCATCACAAAAGATAGGTTACCAATGTTTATACAACAACTTCAGGGAAAATATAACAATGGCTTTCACCTCAGAAAAGGGGGCCAGGTCCGTGCAGTGGTAACGGTAACTGATGATGTTCTGATGTGTGTTAAATGGTGGTTTATCATCATTACCATAAAAGCAGAGTGCAGAGCCAACAAGGTAAGGAAATAGCTGCTAAGATAGAAGTATGCAGGTAAGCTAATAGTGGCTAATTCAAATAGCAACTTGCAATAATATTATTTTATCGGTAAATATTACAGTCACATATAAACACTGTCACTTTCTTTTAGCTTTTAACCACATTGTAACATTGTTCCCTCATCAGATATTGTACTTTGCTTTATTCAACCTTTAATTTAATTTATCTTTTTATTTATTTATTTATTTATTTTTATTTTTTTTCCTTCTAAGCCCAATAAAAATATGCAATTTTTAATTTCCCAGTTTTTGACGTAACAGTAAAGGCCCAGAGTTCTACTGTCCTGCTTTTAAGATCATACACAGCTGGGACCAGCCAGGTTCTTTACAATGTCCCAGACAGTACATGACAATACTTTTGGCTTTTATTTATTTATTTATTTGTTTACTTTTTTTTTTATTTTTTTTTTTTATTCATTTCGAGCAAGTCAACACAAGGAAATAAATACGTACAGGTAACCAATATACAGTCAAATACATTTGTCTTTTCTTTTTGCTTGAAAAGCACTGGGAAGAAGAAAACTGATTAAATCCCACCCCTGTCTTTCAAAACATAACTTAAATGATCAATTAGCTTCTTTATCAGCTCAGATGAAAGAAACACAAAAATAAAAAAGGCTAATTCCATTCTTGTAAAAAAAAAAACTGATACAGAAAGGTACCATATGACGATTCATTCAAACTCGTCTCTCTGTATTCAGACCAGACCATGTCTTTATACAAGAACTTCAATTTGTGAATATTTTGGCAGAGCCTTTGCTGTAAATCCAAAACATTCCACATTTTTACCCCACATACAGTCACACAGAAACTTTTACGAGTGCTTCTAATTTTTGGCTTTTATTTTTGGACATACATGGGGGATATTTTGTCAAAATATTGTTAGCCCCATTTTTGGAACTACAAAAAAAAAAAAGATATTGGAGCCATCAGTAACAGTTAGCCTTCCACAACACAAAGTTGCAGAATTAAAAGTGAAAGTTTCATCCAAAGTATTGTGTAAGACATGTGATAATTCTCTGGACAGCCAACAGTCCCAGCCCTGTGCAGGCTACACTTTATATACAGAGCATTTCAGATGCACTTTCTCTTCTGTTCAGGTTACCTTTGCAACAACAGTGGAGCTACTTCTGTGTGTTTTTTTTTTTTTCTATAATCAAACATTCACAAACTATAATAATAATCATTAATAATTTATTAAGGTATGTTTTTAACAATTAATGTCAAATATGATTACATTGTTTAATTATAAACTGCATTAATTCTCATTATTTATGATAATTAATACAAGAGTTAAAAAATATATATTACCTGACATTAATGTTTTTTATTGTTGATTGCTATGGCCATGATCTGAATTTTTACTTGATTCATAGTTTGGCTTATCATTAGAGTTGAATATTGATTTCATTTTTAAGCAGTTCATCATTGAATGCAATTTTTGTTTACAGCTATTGACTTTTTCAGTCTTTGCACTATATTGTTTTCTTATGTAGGTATGAATATGACATTTGAACGGGAGTCCAGAGACTCCTTGACTAAAGCTCTGACCAAGAACTGCATCATATTTTTCATCTGTATCGCCATCAGCTTCATCAACGGCATTCTTATTCACACGTTCCAAACAAATGAGGTACAAATTTCACTCAGCCAGCTGTTCTTTTAATTTGAAAATATGTTTTCTCAGTAACTATTTGAAAATGTTAATAATTCATATTTAAATTGAACACAGACACTATGGATATTTATGCAGTATTTGTATGTATTTACAACACAAGATGCATACGTTTGTGCGTCAGTACAATAGCAGGGCTCTCAAGTCTCACGCATTGAGAGTGTGACACACGCAATTCGACGTGTTCACACGTTCACACGCCACACATGGCATTTCTCACGCTGATTTTTTTGTTTGTTTGTTTGTTTGTTTGTTTTTTGTGCCCAGAAAATCGGTCTGTGTGGCTCAGTTTATGCAGGCACCGCGCGTTTTCAGCGAAAAAAAACCTCTCCTCCTCCTCCCCGTCCCGCTCCCCGGAAAAAAATCTGCCAATCAGAAAATAGATTGTTCTGTTGTTGGGCAGACTGTAGAGTGTAATTTCAGCCGCTAAGCGCGCACTGCAGTGATGATAAAACAAACTGAGAACCATCAGGTAATAACTTCATTTATATAACTCTCATTAGTTGCTTTGTAGTTTAAGTTTGCTCTTTAGACAAACATTTACACCAGGGCTCTCAAGTCTCACGCATTGAGAGAGACAATTCGACACGTTCACACGCTCACACAGCATTTCTCACGCAATTCAAGCCCCCCGCCACCCCCCACCCACCCCCGCTCCTCGGAAATTACGCAGTCTCACGCACGACCCCGGTACAATAGTATTGTTTCAGAGGCAAACACTGTTGGAGAATGCCAGTTTGGTTAGTCACAGTGAGCCACTTACCACACTTACCTATGCTTAAAGTAGTTTTTAAGATAGTTTCATTGTGCTACCAATACATATTGGGCAACTAATAGGGTAAACTGCAATAAAAAATGTTATAGAAACAATCATCTTGAAATTTAGTAACTGAATAACCATTATCTGGAGTACACTGTCAACTGTCTCCAGTTATAAGTCTGCATAAAGCTGTGGAAAAGTGGGAAAATGGTCATGAATAACTCCCCTGAGTGACATAAATACACCCTCAGGCACAATCACCTTAGCTTTAGGTTAAATATTAGTTCTCATATTCACAGGACTTTCAGTGTTAATATCTAATTAATCATTAAGAAAAACAAATAAATTCATTAGCAGTATTAGTTGCAGCCCTAAAAATGTTCAAATCAAATATTACTTATACTGATAACAACTGTAATGCTGATACAGCAATTATCCGATCAGAAAGTCTCTCATTTGGGTTGCCAATTTCACTGCTAAAAGCCGGTTGATGAATTAGTGCTAGTGCAGCCTCTGTAGCTCAGCAAAGAAATTCTGGAGGTTCTGAAGTTCCACATGAGGCATTGCCTTTCCATATCCTAAGAATGAAAAAAATGTGTATTTGTTGTGTATGATTAGATTAGATTCAACTTTATTGTCATTACACATTTATAAATACAGGTAACGAAATGAGGTTTAGCTTCTAATCAGAAGTGCAAGGAGCAGCAAGTGCATATATAGAGTATATACAATATACAGTACAATATACATTATACACAATATATACATATATATGGTTGTAGAATTATGTACGGATAAATAGGGCAATATGAACGTGGGAGTACTTTGTTGTTAGTCTATGTAGGGGATATAAAAATTATAAACAAGTATACAGAAGAGCTATTAATATATATGATGAGATATGAACAAGTATACAGGTGTGCTATAAATATGTAAGTGAATAAATGTGATATGTATGAACAATATGTACAAGATATGTACCAATGAACTATAACAGAGATATACAGAGGATATACAGTATTGACAGTATACATATGTGGTTTGGGTGGAGTGCCAATGGATGCGGGGACTGAGTAGAGTTCATTGATATTGGGAGAGATGGTGAGGTGAAGGGGGGTGAGTGGTGGCATGGAAGGGGGACATGGAGGTTCAGCAGGGGGTAGAGTTCAGCAGGGAAACAGCTGTAGGAAAGAAACTGTTCCTAAACCTGCTGGTTTTAGTCCGAAGGCTCCTGAAGCTCCTTCTGGAGGGAAGGAGCTGGAAAAGGTCTATGGTTGGGGTGCGAAGGATCTTTTAGGATGCTACGAGCCCTGCGTAGGCATTGCTTCCTCTGGACGTCCTCGATAGCAGTTAATGGAGTCCTTGTGATGCGCTGGGCGGTTTTCACCACCCTCTATAGTGCTTTGCGGTCGGCGACAGAGCAGTTCCCATACCATACTGTGATACAGTTGGTCAGTATTGTTACGGACAAGCGTTTTGTTTATTTTATTTTATTTGTTGTATTTTAGTTGGTATATGTGAATGTGTGGTGTTACATGAGCCATTTCCCTGTGTTTTTCTATGGGTGCCGCCATTTTGTAAGGTCCATGTATGTGGGCGGGACACTTCTTGTCCCGCCTTCAGGTTCAGAGAATGCTTACTGATTGGATGACTTTGATCTAGCTTTATTCTTTGTTCTTTTATCTGTGGTCTTACCTGCTATAAGTTCAGACCTTAGGGGGTCACTGACAGAGGGAAGACAGACACCACTGAAGACACACTGGAAGGTCAAGGACCCAAGCAAGAAGAAGCTCGGTACGGACGGCAGGTGGCGGTGTCGTGAGCTTGTATTTGTGTTGTGGGTGCTGCTCCAGCGCCTTGGATTACACGTTTTTCTGCGGACTCTCTGCCTCGAGGGTGCCACTGGAGAGGATTCCGTGCATTCCATGGACTTCTGGAGACTACGGGCAGTTGGACTGGTGGGAGGACGGCCAAGTCACGTGCGCACGCCAGTGGTGCAGGACTGTAGGATACCTGTGTAAACTTTATTCTGTTGTTTTGTTTCTTTTTTTTTGTGTGCGTGTGTAGTTTTGTATCCCAGATAAACGGAGACTGTTTTTATAACTTTGTGTTGGGCATTGGCTAACTGCACACGTAACATAATTGGGGGCTCGTCCGGGATGAACGCCATGCGTTAGTGAGTCGTTTGTAGCCTGTTAGCATTCGTGAAAGCCAACTTTAGCATCGAGACTCTTCTGTTTTTTTGGGGTTTTTTTTGCTTCATCATGGCGAAAGCAGCGCTTGACTTTCTGGAGAATCCAACTGTTAAAGGTCTGCAGGATTTGAGAAAAACTGAATTGCTAGAGGTCACTAGGTCTCTAAACCTGCCTGGTATAAACGCAAAGTGCACAAAAGTTAAAATAGCTCAGGCTGCTGCCCGGCATTATCATCGTGAAGGCATTTTTAGCATTGCCGATTTAGCTCAGTTTGTGGAGCCTGACTCCCCAGCTGGACCTAGCACAGATAGTGGGAAAGACTTCTCTTTCCAACTGCAGTTACTTCGGTTGGAAAGGGAAAGAGAGAAAGAACGGGCAGAAGAAAGAGAAAAGGAGAGACTTTTTGAGTTGGAGAAATTAGACAGGGAAAGAGAACGGTTGCAAATGGAGAAAGAGGCTTTAGGGGTGCAATTAGAGTTGGCAAAGCTAGGGAGAACAGCCACAGGACACCTCGATAACTTCGTTGCTAGCAGAGAAGTGAGATTGGTCCCACCTTTTGATGAGCAGGAAGTAGACAAGTACTTTCAACATTTTGAAAAGGTGGCAGGGAGTTTAAAATGGCCCAAGGAGTATTGGCCTTTGATGCTGCAGAGTGTCTTGAGAGGAAAGGCACAGCAGGCGTATTCAGCTTTGGCTGTTGGTGATGCCTCGATATATGATGTGGTTAAGCAGGCCATATTGACTGCTTACGAATTAGTGCCAGAAGCATACAGGCAGAAATTTAGGGGCCTTAGAAAGGATGAAAAGCAGACCTATGTTGAATTTGCTCATGATAAGGAAGTGTACTTTGAACGTTGGTGCACATCTAAGTCTGTCGGTGGTGACTTCAAGCTGGTGAAGGACTTGATGCTGGTGGAGGAATTCAAACGGTGTGTCAAGGATGACATTAAGTCGTATCTGGATGAAAAAGATGCCACGACACTCCGAGAAGCGGCTAAGTTAGCTGATGAGTATGCATTGACGCATAAGACTGAGTTTGGATTCCAAGACCGGCAGGCTGTTACTAGACAGACTGGGGGTGAACCCAAAGCCAGGGCGGCTGGGGGTAAGAGTGGAAATTACGATGCCAAAGAGGAGGCATATATAGGTCCTACCTGTCACTTCTGCAAGAAACCAGGACATATCATGTCTGAGTGTTTTAGCCTTCAGAGGAGGAAGGAAAGAGAGGTGTCTGCTAGTGGTAATGGTTTAGTGGTGTCTTGGATAGAGAGGCCCACGGATATTGGTTCGACTGAGCCATCTGGCCCGTATGGGACCAGAGAGGTCGGCTCGTCTGATCTTTTCAGGAAAGAGTTCCTGCCATTTGTGTCAGAGGGATTTGTGTCCTCAAGTGGGAGTTCTGCTCCTCAACCCATTCGAATCCTTCGTGATACTGGGACTTCCCAGTCACTTTTGTTGAAAGAGGCATTGTCCTCCGGTGAATGTGAAGGCACTGCTGTCGGTGACTTCACACTTATCCAGGGTATTGGGGGTAGAGGTGTGATGGTACCTCTGCACTCTGTGTTTTTGAAGTCAGACTTGGTTACAGGACAAGTTAAGGTGGGCCTCATGCCCAGTCTGCCTATTAAAGGTATTTCCTTGTTACTCGGCAATGACTTAGCTGGCGGTAAAGTTGTCCCCTCTATGCAGTTGACTTCTCAGCCGAGTACTGAAGAAGAGTCTAATGTGGACTCTGATGTCTTTTCCTCATGTGCAGCTACTCGAGCTGGGGCCAAAAAGGCTAAAGAAGAGGAGGACTATGTGCAATCTAGCACTGTGTTAGGTCAGAACACTGATGAGTCTGGACTTCATGTAAGCCAGGACTCTAGTAAGAGTGGCTGTCATGGTGAATTGTCAGATACGTTTCTTGGCACATTGTTTGAACAGGATCTTGGTAGTTCACCCGTAGAAGTGGGTGAAGATCCTCACGTGTCTGACGGTTTGTCCTGGTCAAGAAAACAGCTAATCGAGGAGCAAAATAGTGATCCAGAAATTGCTGGTTTGAGGGAGAAGGCTCTCTCTGATGACGAAATTGTGAAGGTGCCAGTGGGTGATGACCTCAAAGATGGGGTTTGGCTACGTAAGGATGTGGGTAACTTTTGCAGGACATCTCATAGTTGTCAGATGGTTGGCAAGCATCAGCTAGACCCTCCTGTGGCTCCCCTGAAACCCGTCCCAGCCCTCGGTGAACCTTTCTCCAGGGTGATTGTAGATTGTGTGGGACCTTTGCCGAGAACTCGGGGTGGTGTGGGTTGAATGAGGGACATGAATGAAAATTTTGATCTTTGAAATCAAAATTTTCACTTTAAGGGGGAGGGTGTTACGGACAAGCGTTTTGTTTATTTTATTTTATTTGTTGTATTTTAGTTGGTATATGTGAATGTGTGGTGTTACATGAGCCATTTCCCTGTGTTTTTCTATGGGTGCCGCCATTTTGTAAGGTCCATGTATGTGGGCGGGACACTTCTTGTCCCGCCTTCAGGTTCAGAGAATGCTTACTGATTGGATGACTTTGATCTAGCTTTATTCTTTGTTCTTTTATCTGTGGTCTTACCTGCTATAAGTTCAGACCTTAGGGGGTCACTGACAGAGGGAAGACAGACACCACTGAAGACACACTGGAAGGTCAAGGACCCAAGCAAGAAGAAGCTCGGTACGGACGGCAGGTGGCGGTGTCGTGAGCTTGTATTTGTGTTGTGGGTGCTGCTCCAGCGCCTTGGATTACACGTTTTTCTGCGGACTCTCTGCCTCGAGGGTGCCACTGGAGAGGATTCCGTGCATTCCATGGACTTCTGGAGACTACGGGCAGTTGGACTGGTGGGAGGACGGCCAAGTCACGTGCGCACGCCAGTGGTGCAGGACTGTAGGATACCTGTGTAAACTTTATTCTGTTGTTTTGTTTCTTTTTTTTTGTGTGCGTGTGTAGTTTTGTATCCCAGATAAACGGAGACTGTTTTTATAACTTTGTGTTGGGCATTGGCTAACTGCACACGTAACAGTATGCTTTCAATCGCACAGCGGTAGAAGTTACCCAGGATATGAGCAGACAGGTGGTTCTTCTTCAATGTCTTCAATGAGTCGTTGGTGAGCCTTCTTAACCAGGCTGGAGGTGTTGGTAGTCCATGATAGGTTATCAGAGATGTGAGTTCCCAGGAACTTGAAGCTGGAAACACGTTCGACAGCCATGCCACTGATGTGGATGGGTGTGTGTGTGTCTCCCTTCTCCTTCCTGAAATCCACAATGAGCTCCTTGGTTTTGCTGGTGTTGAGGAGAAGGTTATTGTCAGCGCACCAGGCAGCTAAGTGCTGAACCTCTGCCCTGTAGTCTGACTCATCATTGTTAGTAATGAGTCCGATCACCGTGGTGTCATCTGCAAACTTGATGGAGTTGGATCCATACATAGGCCTGCAGTCATGAGTGAAGAGGGAGTACAGGAACGGGCTCAGCACGCAGCCCTGTGGCACACCAGTGTTCAGAGTGATGGTGGTGGAGAGGTTGTGGCCAGACTTAACATGATGGGGTCTGTTGGTCAAAAAGTCCATGATCCAGTTGCAGAGGGGGCCACTGATTCTGAGATCCCCAAGTTTAATGATTAACTTGGAGGGGATGACAGTGTTGAATGCTGAGCTGAAATCAACAAACAGAATTCGTGCGTAACTGTTCTTGTTGTCCAGGTGGGAGAGCACACAGTGCAACTGCATCCTCTGTGCTCCTATTGCTACAGTAGGCAAATTGGTGGGAGTCCAGTAAGGGGGGCAGTTCTTGAGGTGTGCCAGGACCCACCGCTCAAAGCACTTCATAACAATGGGTGTTAGTGCTACAGGCACGACAGAGAGGAGTGTTTCAGCACTGGTACTATGGAGGTGGTCTTGAAGCATACAGGTACAACTGCTTGGGTCAGAGACAGATTGAAGATGTCAGTAAAGACCCCAGCGAGCTGCTCAGCACACGCACTGAGCACCCATCCAGGAATGCCATCAGGGCCAGCAGCTTTACGTGGGTTGATTCTGCTCAGTGCATTGTGAACATCTGTGGGCAAGAGTGTGATGATCTGTTGGTCAGCAGGGTGTTTGGTTTTAACAGCATTTTGTAAGTTGTCCTTGTCAAAACAGGTGTAAAAGTCATTTAGCTCATCAAGGAAGGACGCAGTCATCTCTGTCGGAGAGGAGTTACTCGGCTTGTAATCGGTGATTGCCTGGATGCCCTTTCACATGCGTCGAGGGTCAAAGTGGGCAAAGTGCTCCTCCACCTTCAGCTTGTGTTCGTGCTTGGCCTTTTTGATTCCCCTCTTCAGGTTGGCTCTGGACGAGCTGTAGGCCTGAGCATCTCCTGATCTAAAGGCACTGTCACGTGCCTTCAGCAGCAGACGCACTTTCCTGTTCATCCATGGCT